>CM042392.1:36228358-36368358 GCA_023634145.1 Thymallus thymallus
CCTCCTTGCATAACAATATTGAAACCTGGTTAAAGAAACAGACACACACACACACACAGCAGACCACATAAAGTATGTCTGTCTGTCACAATAGCCTGGGGCCACATAAAGTCTGTCTGTCTGTCACACTAGCCTGGAGCAACATAAAGTCTGTCTGTCTGTCTGTCTGTCACACGAGCCTGGGGCCACATAAAGTCTGTCTGTCTGTCACACTAGCCTGGGGCCACATAAAGTCTGTCTGTCTGTCACAATAGCCTGGGGCCACATAAAGTCTGTCTGTCTGTCACACTAGCCTGGAGCAACATAAAGTCTGTCTGTCTGTCTGTCTGTCACACGAGCCTGGGGCCACATAAAGTCTGTCTGTCTGTCACAATAGCCTGGGGCCACATAAAGTCTGTCTGTCTGTCACACTAGCCTGGAGCAACATAAAGTCTGTCTGTCTGTCTGTCTGTCACACTAGCCTGGGGCCACATAAAGTCTGTCTGTCTGTCACACTAGCCTGGGGCCACATAAAGTCTGTCTGTCTGTCACACTAGCCTGGGGCCACATAAAGTCCATCTAATAACATAAAGACACATTTCTCTATGGAAATACTTAGGTCTACTAGAGTGTACTGAGGAAACTCAGGAAATGAGTGTTGATAAGATGTAGAGATGAAGGGATGTGGGTTTAATGTAAATAGGAAGGGCCCCTCATTGCATGTGACACACCAGACCCTATAACACAGAGTACAGCTATGAAGTAGTTTTAGTCTGTGTTACAAATGGCACCCTATTACATATTCAGTGCACTACTTTTAACCCATTGGGAATAATAGGTTGCCATGTGTGATGCAGCCTTAGTAGCTGATTATTGTTGTGCCGACTTGAGAGAGCTGCATTGGGTTTAATGTAGACAGCTAGGGCCTTCATCGACCAATGCATGTGGCTTTAGCTACCTGATGTACAGTGGGGAGAACAAGTATTTGATACACTGCTGATTTTGCAGGTTTTCCTACTTACAAAGCATGTAGAGGTCTGTCATTTTTATCATAGGTACTCTTCAACTGTGAGAGACGGAATCTAAAACAAAAATCCAGAAAATCACATTGTATGATTTTTTTAAATAATTAATTTGCATTTTATTGCATGACATAAGTATTTGATCACCTACCAACCAGTAAGAATTCCGGCTCTCACAGACCTGTTAGTTTTTCTTTAAGAAGCCCTCCTGTTCTCCACTCATTACCTGTATTAACTGCACCTGTTTGAACTCGTTACCTGTATAAAAGACACCTGTCCACACACTCAATCAAACAGACTCCAACCTCGCCACAATGGCCAAGACCAGAGAGCTGTGTAAGGACATCAGGGATAAAATTGTAGACCTGCACAAGGCTGGGATGGGCTACAGGGACAATAGGCAAGCAGCTTGGTGAGAAGGCAACAACTGTTGGCGCAATTATTAGAAAATGGAAGAAGTTCAAGACGACGGTCAATCTCCCTCGGTCTGGGGCACCATGCAGGATCTCACCTCGTGGGGCATCAATGATCATGAGGAAGGTGAGGGATCAGCCCAGAACTACACGGCAGGACCTGGTCAATGACCTGAAGAGAGCTGGGACCACAGTCTCAAAGAAAACCATTAGTAACACACTACGCCATCATGGATTAAAATCCTGCAGCGCACGCAAGGTCCCCCTGTTCAAGCCAGCGCATGTCCAGGCCCGTCTGAAGTTTGCCAATGACCATCTGGATGATCCAGAGGAGGAATGGGAGAAGGTCATGTGGTCTGATAACAAAAATAGAGCTTTTTGGTCTAAACTCCACTCGTGTTTGGAGGAAGAAGAAGGATGAGTACAACCCCAAGAACACCATCCCAACCGTGAAGCATGGAGGTGGAAACATAATTCTTTGGGGATGCTTCTCTGCAAAGGGGACAGGACGACTGCACCGTATTGAGGGGAGGATGGATGGGGCCATGTATTGCGAGATCTTGGCCAACAACCTCCTTCCCTCAGTAAGAGCATTGAAGATGGGTCGTGGCTGGGTCTTCCAGCATGACAACGACCCGAAACACACAGCCAGGGCAACTAAGGAGTGGCTCCGTAAGAAGCATCTCAAGGTGCTGGAGTGGCCTAGCCAGTCTCCAGACCTGAACCCAATAGAAAATCTTTGGAGGGAGCTGAAAGTCCGTATTTCCCAGCGACAGCCCCGAAACCTGAAGGATCTGGAGAAGGTCTGTATGGAGGAGTGGGACAAAATCCCTGCTGCAGTGTGTGCAAACCTGGTCAAGAACTATAGGAAACGTATGATCTCTGTAATTGCAAACAAAGGTTTCTGTACCAAATATTAAGTTCTGCTTTTCTGATGTATCAAATACTTATGTCATGCAATAAAATGCAAATTAATTACTTAAAAATCATACAATGTGATTTTCTGGATTTTTGTTTTAGATTCCGTCACTCACAGTTGAAAAGTACCTATGATAAAAATTAGACTTCTACATGCAGAGAGAGAGAGAGAGAGAGAGAGAGAGAGAGAGAGAGAGAGAGAGAGAGAGAGAGAGAGAGAGAGAGAGAGAGAGAGAGAGAGAGAGAGAGAGAGAGAGAGAGAGAGAGAGAGAGAGAGAGAGAGAGAGAGAGAGAGAGAGAGAGAGAGAGAGAGAGAGAGAGAGAGAGAGAGAGAGAGAGAGAGAGAGAGAGAGAGAGAGAGAGAGAGAGAGAGAGAGAGAGAGAGAGAGAGAGAGAGAGAGAGAGAGAGAGGAGAGAGAGAGAGAGAGAGAGAGAGAAGAAATGTGTGCTACAGGGTGATAGGCATTTAGTTCAGTTACCTTTGCTTTCTTGGGGACAGGAACAATGGTGGCCATCTTGAAGCATTTGGGGACAGCAGACTGGGATAGGGAGGGATTTAATATATCTGTAAACACTCCAGCTAGCTGGTCTGCACATGCTCTGAGGACGCGGCTAGGGTTACCTTCTGGGCCAGAAACCTTGCAAGGTTTAACACGCTTAAATGTCTTACTCACGTCGGCCACGGAGAACGAGAGTCCACAGTCTTTGGGAGCGGGCTGCGTCTGTGGCACTGTGTTAAGCGGGCGAAGAAGGTGTTTAGCTTGTCTGGGAGCAAGATGTCGGTGTCCGCAACGTGGCTGGTTGTCTGTAGACCCTGCCACATACGTCTGGTGTCTGAGCCGCGTTGCGGGCTGCGTTTAAGCCCTCAAGAAAACCACGCTAGCTTGATAGGCAGTTAGCCAGCAGCTAGGCAAACTGCTATGCTAAGCATCTCCTCAGACCCGGCTTTGGTCGGCAGGATCACTGGACAGATAGTAGAACTCCAATCAACTGATGCAAACCGTGTTGTGGGATCCACACTCAAAAGTTAGCTGTGTGATACCTTTATAGTACAGGTCTGTGTATCTGGTATAATATTGTAGTACAGGTCTGTGTATCTGGTATAATATTGTAGTACAGGTCTGTGTATCTGGTATAATATTGTAGTACAGGTCTGTGTATCTGGTATAATATTGTAGTACAGGTCTGTGTATCTGGTATAATATTGTAGTACAGGTCTGTGTATCTGGTATAATACTGTAGTACAGGTCTGTGTATCTGGTATAATATTGTAGTACAGGTCTGTGTATCTGGTATAATACTGTAGTACAGGTCTGTGTATCTGGTATAATATTGTAGTACAGGTCTGTGTATCTGGTATAATATTGTAGTACAGGTCTATGTATCTGGGGTCGACACAACTCTCTGGTTAGTCTGAATAGCTCCAGCTGGGGCTGAAGGCAGACCCTCCTCACAGGACCCAGAGCAGAATCCTAAAGGTTCTATATGACTTCTCATATTTATAACACCTCAGTCCATACAGACCTAATTAAAAGTGGATTTCTAGGTAGTTCTATGTGGTTCCCTGAATTGGTCTTTAGTTGTATCTCAGTGTGATGTATGTACAGTAGCATGTCATCATACTGCCATTCAAGTTGTTTTCATTTCAATTGTATTATTCATGTAAAAATAGGTATTTATTTAATGGCAAATGAATGAGAGGAAAATGTTAGCGCACACAAGCTATCACCTCTTATTAATTACATGTGTTGAGTTAGTTAGGTTTTAATTGGCCCTGTCTGCGTCCCAAATCGCACCCTATTCCGCATGGGCAACGGTGAGCTCAATGCGCACATTGCACAGTTTCTCTAGAGATAAGTCAGATCCAGCCTGAACTGTGTGGTGTAGTAGGGAGTTGTAGTTTCCAACAGGCCAATATTCTGCATAGTTTAGTGCATAAAACATTGAAATGAACTACAATGACCATAATACATACATTTTTCCGGTCTGTGTTTCTTTTATGCCTGCTATGGAAGAGACAAGAATGCGTGATGGTGAGGTGATATAGACTGAAGTTGCTCCTTCGGGAGGGGATATAGAGAGAAGCTGATGCTTTGGGAGGGGATATAGAGAGAAGCTGATGCTTTGGGAGGGGATATAGAGAGAAGCTGATGCTTTGGGAGGGGATATAGAGAGAAGCTGATGCTGCTTTGGGAGGGGATATAGAGAGAAGCTGATGCTTTGGGAGGGGATATAGAGAGAAGCTGATGCTTTGGGAGGGGATATAGAGAGAAGCTGATGCTTTGGGAGGGGATATAGAGAGAAGCTGATGCTTTGGGAGGGGATATAGAGAGAAGCTGATGCTTTGGGAGGGGATATAGAGAGAAGCTGATGCTTTGGGAGGGGATATAGAGAGAAGCTGATGCTTTGGGAGGGTATATAGAGAGAAGCTGATGCTTTGGGAGGGGATATAGAGAGAAGCTGCTGCTTTGGGAGGGGATATAGAGAGAAGCTGATGCTTTGGGAGGGGATATAGAGAGAAGTTGCTGCTTTGGGAGGGGATATAGAGAGAAGCTGCTGCTTCGGGAGGTATTGCTACCTGAAAATACATTATCTAAGCGATTCATTGTTGGTAGGACTATGCCTTATTTTCTTTGAAGAACTACAAAGTAGTGTATTTGTCAGACAGCATAGGCAGCAGCTCTATAGAGATGAGATTAAGACTTGGAACTAAATAATAAAGTCATCAAATAAAACTAATATTTTATTCAAGTAAAGTAATGTGTATGAATGATGGTTAATAAGAGATCAGCAGTAATGAACAGTCACTACCATCATGAATAACTGATGGTTAATAAGTGATCAGCAGTAATGAACAGTCACTACCATCATGAATAACTGATGGTTAATAAGTGATCAGCAGTAATGAACAGTCACTACCATCATGAATAACTGATGGTTAATAAGTGATCAGCAGTAATGAACAGTCACTACCATCATGAATAACTGATGGTTAATAAGTGATCAGCAGTAATGAACAGTCACTACCATCATGAATAACTGATGGTTAATAAGTGATCAGCAGTAATGAACAGTCACTACCATCATGAATAACTGATGGTTAATAAGTGATCAGCAGTAATGGACAGTCACTACCATCATGGGACTTTTATTCATTGTTTTGTTCTGTGTTGTTACAGCATTCAACCCAAGTAATCGAAACCAAAATCAAAAACCTTAATTATATTTTTAATAATCGAACCGAAACCTAACCAACCTCAAAAAGCACTAATGGCTCAGCGCTAGTATGGCCTAATAGCATTAAGGCACTACATATATAATAGGGTTCCATTTCAGATGTGTTGGAGTTAGTTCGGTTTTAATTGGCTCTGATTTCCAAGCTGTGGTAGCGTGTGCTTGTTAGTCATTTCCTAGCAGTCGTAGCGAGGGCAAAGGAGTAGGTGTAATTGGTGACTGAGTGATTGTTGTAATGGCTCATTTATTTGCCTGTCTGTGTATGGTGAGTGACCCCTCATAATGAACTTGTGTTGAATTAGCTGGTGTGCTGTATGGGAGAACAGCAGATTAATCACACCCCTAACTAGAAGTTGGGATCCTTAATCTTAAGAAAATTCCTTAACCGAAAAACAATTTATAAAATATACAAATTCCCACATAATATAAAATCACAGTGCAGTTATCCCAAAACATATTATTTTCCATGTTATAGCCTAACTAGACAACAGGCTATAAAGTCCTGGGGAAGTTGTCATTTAAATACAACCAGACAGGAAGAGGTGGACTTTAGGCTACTGTGGTGAATTTGGGAGGGATGCAAGACAAGACATTGTGAGATACAGATAACCAAGAGTTTGGGGTCACTTAGATTATTCAAAAGTTTGGGGTCACTTAGAAATGTCCTTGTTTATGAAAGAAAAGCACATTTTATGTCCATAAAAATAACATCAAATTGATCAGAAATACAGTGTAGACATTATTAATGTTGTAAATGACTATTGTAGCTGGAAACGGCAGCTACACCTCGCTCTCATCTGTTGACTTCTGTAACCGTAAGAGTCTTGGTTTCATGCATGTTAACATCAGAAGCTTCCTCCCTAAATTTGATTTATTCACTGCTTTAGCACACTCCGCCAACCCTGATGTCCTAGCCGTGTCTGAATCCTGGCTCAGGAAGGCCACCAAAAATTCTGACATTTCCATCGCCAACTACAAAATGTTCCATCAAGATAGAACTGCCAAAGGAGGCGGAGTTACAATCTACTGCAGAGATTCTGTCATACTGTCCAGGTCTGTGCCCAAACAGTTTGAGCTTCTACTTTTAAAAATCCTCCTTTCCAGAAATAAGTCTCTCACTGTTGCTGCCTGTTACAGACCCCCCTCAGCCCCCAGCTGTGCCCATGACACCATATGTGAATTGATTGCCCACCATCTATCTTCAGAGTTCGTACTGTTAGGTGACCTAAACTGGGATATGCTTAACACCCCGGCTGTCCTACAATTTAATCTAGATGCCCTCAATCTCACACAAATTATCAAGGAACCTACCAGGTACAACCCAAAATCCGTAAACATGGGCACCCTCATAGATATCATCCTGACTAACTTGCCGTCTAAATACACCTCCGCTGTCTTCAACCAGGATCTCAGCGATCACTGCCTCATTGCCTGCGTCCGTAATGGGTCCGCGGTCAAACGACCACCCCTCATCACTGTCAAACGCTCCCTAAAACACTTCAGTGAGCAGGCCTTTTCTATTCAATCTGGCCTGGGTATCCTGGAAGGATATTGACCTCATCCCGTCAGTAGAGGATGCCTGGTTGTTCTTTAAAATTGCCGGGCACTCACGCACCATTGCCCTTTATATGCTGGGGTTGGATGGCCTTCACTAGCATCCCGTAGACTTAGTCATTGGTATACCTTTGTTTACAAAGCTATACTGGGTTTGTTGACTTCTTGTTTATGCTCGTTTATACAGACAACATGTGGTGAGTACTGTCTTCACTCACAGGACGTTGTTTTGCTTGCTGTACCAAATATCAGAACGAATTTAGGAAGAAGTGCTTTCATGTCCTCTGCCCCATCAGCATGGAACACCCTTCAAAATCGCTTGAAATGGAAAGAACTTGTCTCTCTTGGCATTTTTAAATCCTTGATGAAGGAACTTGAGGCCGATTCCTTTACTTGTCAATGTTTTTAATTTTACTTTGTAAACATCTGTGGAATTATATAGTTTCTGTTTTATGTATTTACTGATGATATCTGTATTTGTTGTATTGTACTTACAACTTTTATGTAATGACTTACTGCTGCCTGTTTTGGCCAGGATTTTTAATCTCAATGTGCCCTTCCTGGTTAAATAAAGTTTTAATAAAAAAAATATATATATCAATGATGTCGCTCTTGCTGCTGGTGACTCTCTGATCCACCTCTACGCAGACGACACCATTCTGTATACATCTGGCCCCTCTTTGGACACTGTGTTAACAAACCTCAAAACAAGCATCATTGCCATACAACACTCCTTCCATGGCTCCAACTGCTCTTAAATGCTAGTAAAACTAAATGCATGCTTTTCTATCGAACGCTGCCAGCACCCGCCCACCGGACTATCATCACTACTCTCGACGGGTCTGACTTAGAATACGTGGACACCTACAAATACCTAGGTGTCTGGTTAGACTGTAAACTCTCCTTCCAGACTCACACTAAGCATCTCCAATCCAAAATTAAATCCAGAATTGGCTTCCTATTTCGCAACAAAGCCTCCTTCACTCATGCTGCCAAACATGCCCTTGTAAAACTGACTATCCTACCGATCCTTGACTTCGGCGATGTCATTTACAAACTAGCCTCCAACACTCTACTCAGCAAATTGGATGTAGTCTATCACAGTGCCATCCGTTTTGTCACCAAAGCCCCATATACTACCCACCACTGCGGCCTGTACGCTCTCGTTGGCTGGCCCTCACTACATATTCGTCGCCAAACCCACTGGCTCCAGGTCATCTATAAGTCTTTACTAGGTAAATCCCCGCCCTATCTCAGCTCGCTGGTCACCATAGCAACACCCACCCGTAGCATGCGCTCCAGCAGGTATATCTCACTGGTCACCCCCAAAGCCAACACCTCCTTTGGCCGCCATTCCTTCCAGTTCTCTGCTGCCAATGACTGGAACGAATTGCAAAAATCCTTGAAGCTAGAGGTTCCTATCTCCCTCACTAACTTTAAGCATCAGCTGTCAAAGCTGCTTATCGATCACTGCACCTGTATACAGCCCTTCTGTAAATAGCCCACCCTACTACCTCATCCCCATATTATTATTTTACTCATTTTCACTCCAGTATCTCTATTTGCACATCATCATCTGCACATCTATCAGTCCAGTGTTAATGCTAAATTGTAATTATTTCACCACTATGGCCTATTTATTGTCCTACCTTCCTAATCTTACTACATTTGCACTCTGTATATATATTCTCTATTGTGTTATTGACTGAACGTTTGTTTATTCTCATATGTAACTCTGTGTTGTTTTTGTCGCACTGCTTTGCTTTGTCTTGGCCAGGTCACAGTTGTAAATGAGAACTTGTTCTCAACAGGCCTACCTGGTTAAATAAAGGTGAAATAAAAAAATATAAAACATTTTTTTTAATGGAATATCTACATAAGCGTACAGAGGCCCATTATCAGCAACCATCACTCCTGTGTTCCAATGGGATGTTGTGTTAGCTAATCCAAGTTTATCATTTTAAAAGGCTAATTGATCATTAGAAAACCCTTTTGCAATTATGTTAGCACAGCTGAAAACTTGGATTAGCTGATCTAATGATCAATTAGCATTTTAAAATGATAAACTTGGATTAGCTAACACAACGTCCCATTGGAACACAGGAGTGATGGTTGCTGATAATGGGCCTCTGTACGCCTATGTAGATATTCCATTAAAAAATCAGCCATTTCCAGATACAATAGTCATTTACAACATTAACAATGTCTACACTGTATTTCCAAACATACTGAACCTTAGGAGTCGATTTCTAGCTGAATCGAAACATACTGAACCATAGGAGTCGATTTCTAGCTGAATCGAAACATACTGAACCTTAGGAGTCGATTTCTAGCTGAATCGAATTTTGACACTCAGAAATGGGAGTCAACGTGCATGGAGTCGAGGAATCTATTATTTTATTGTGGACTCTCCAGATGGAAGAAGGGCAGAGAAAGGCAAGGGACACGCACACATACACACACACTTACACATACACACATACACACGCACGCACGCACGCACACACACACACACTTACACATACACACACACACGTGCGCACACACACAGCGTATAGTGTTGTCTAACCAGCATACTGCATGAACATATCTTCAGTTCTAGTCATTATGAATAGTAATTGTTCTTAGCTAAGTCATTGACTGTGGATCCTGGATGTTAATTGGCTACCATACAGGAAGGAATGAATCTACTGTCGACCAATGACAGAGGTTCAGACAGGCAACATAGAAATAGAATGACTTAGAATTGTACAATTTGACTGTACACTCATAGGAGGAGGGTTTGGTTGTGGAGAACGAGGAGTTGTAAAGGATGATGGTGAGTTGGATCTTAGTTAGATGGCCAATTCAGCAGAGTATTAAAGTAACTGTCCTGTGTTTCCAGATTTCTTTTATTTCACCTTTATTTAACCAGGTAGGTCAGTTCAGATGTTCTCATTTACTGCGACCTGGCCAAGACAAAGCAAAGCAGTGCGACAAAAAACAACACATAGTTACATATGGGAAATAAACAAATAATTATAATTATAATCAATTACAATACGAGTGAAATAGTTCTCCTTCCAAAATGTGTAATTAAGTATGTTAAAAAGCAGCTTTTCTGTATTGGAATTGTTTGGGCGTTACCCCAACAACAGAATTATGTGGGCGTTACCCCAACAACAGAATGGTGTGGGCGTTACCCCAATAACAGAATGGTGTGGGCGTTACCCCAACAACAGAATTGTGTGGGCGTTACCCCAACAACAGAATGGTGTGGGCGTTACCCCAATAACAGAATGGTGTGGGCGTTACCCCAACAACAGAATGGTGTGGGCGTTACCCCAACAACAGAATGGTGTAGGCGTTACCCCAATAACAGAATGGTGTGGGCGTTACCCCAATAACAGAATGGTGTGGGCGTTACCCCAACAACAGAATGGTGTGGGCGTTACCCCAACAACAGAATGGTGTGGGCGTTACCCCAACAACAGAATGGTGTGGGCGTTACCCCAACAACAGAATGGTGTGGGCGTTACCCCAACAACAGAATGGTGTGGGCGTTACCCCAACAACAGAATGGTGTGGGCGTTACCCCAACAACAGAATGGTGTGGGCGTTACCCCAACAACAGAATGGTGTGGGCGTTACCCCAACAACAGAATGGTGTGGGCGTTACCCCAACAACAGAATGGTGTGGGCGTTACCCCAACAACAGAATGGTGTGGGCGTTACCCCAACAACAGAATGGTGTGGGCGTTACCCCAACAACAGAATGGTGTGGGCGTTACCCCAACAACAGAATGGTGTGGGCGTTACCCCAACAATTGGTCTTTGAAATACAAGTTTCAGGTGAGTTTTTTAAAAGTGTTTTTGCTCCAATTTATGCTTTTGCCACAAATACGAGTATAGGACGAGTCAACAACATTATTTGGATATGAGTTAACAGAATATTAACTTTTAATAGTGATATTTTAGATAGATAGATACTTTATTGATCCACGAGGGAAAATTTCTTTGTCAAGCAGCTACGAAACAAACGCAGCTACGAAACAAACAATGCCAGAACGAAAATACAAAAAAGACGGATACATGATACATAGAGCGGCCGTATGAAAAAGTATAAAAATACAAGATATCTGGAGTGCAAAAAAGCTATAAAAAGACATTGCATAGTATGAGTGGTTGGCTGAATATGTACACTATACATTGGTGGATGTTGGATGGTTAACTATACTATACAGGTCGACGGCAGAGAAATACTTAAATAGCTAAAAATGCGTATGATATGAGTGAGGGTAATAATAGTTTACTTAATATACAGACTGGTTAAATGAACAGGTAAGTGAATATTTTGCATGGTTAAATTAACTATACAGGTAAATATACAGTTACATTTACAGGTAAGTGAATATTTGCATGGTTAAATTAACTTTACAGGTAAATGACAGGAAGAGATAAAATAGCTAAATGTGTGTATGATATAATTTGGGGTAATAATACTAATTCCCTTAAAATTACGTAAGTTAAGTCCAAGAATTTCTTACAATATTGCACGTGATATGATATAACAACTGTACATGAATATGTATATACCGACCTGAATAAATAAGTCCTGAGTGAATGAGTGATTACGGACCAGAGTTACTCACGGATGGATGCATAATTGTTAAACTAGGTCCTAACACCCCAACAGTTCCAGGTCTGTGTTGCCGACGGCACGGCACCCCGGTGAGGCATTATATAGTCTAATAGCCGCCGGCAGGAAGGACCTCCTGTAGCGCTCTCTGGCACACCGTGGTGGGATCAGTCTGTGACTGAAGGTGCTCCTCTGCATCATAACCATGGCATGCAGAGGGTGGGTGACGTTGTCCATGATGGACAGCAGTTTGACCAGGATCAGCCTGTTGTCCATATGGACTCCCAGGAACCCAGGACCCAACCATTTCCACATCCATCCCCTGTATAGGGACTGCAGTCAGATGCAGCAGCATCATATGCACACTATTCTCTACATAGTGCACTACTTAAGACTGCTCTCTCCCTCTTTCCCTCCCTCACTTTCTGTTTCTCTCTCTCCTTTTCTCCTCTCTCTCTCTCTCTCTCTCTCTCTCTCTCTCTCTCTCTCTCTCTCTCTCTCTCTCTCTCTCTCTCTGGTCTAAAGTAGTGCACTATGTAGGGAATAGTGTACCATTTGGAAGGCAGTCACAAAGACGTTCAGGGTTGGGAGGAAGAGGGAGGAAGAGGGACACGGAGGGTGATGGTCCGACAGAGGGAGGAAGAGGGACACGGAGGGTGATGGTCCGACAGAGGGAGGAAGAGGGACACGGAGGGTGATGGTCCGACAGAGGGAGGAAGAGGGACACGGAGGGTGATGGTCCGACAGAGGGAGGAAGAGGGAGGAAGAGGGACACGGAGGGTGATGGTCCGACAGAGGGAGGAAGAGGGACACGGAGGGTGATGGTCCGACAGAGGGAGGAAGAGGGACACGGAGGGTGATGGTCCGACAGAGGGAGGAAGAGGGACACGGAGGGTGATGGTCCGACAGAGGGAGGAAGAGGGAGGAAGAGGGACACGGAGGGTGATGGTCCGACAGAGGGAGGAAGAGGGACACGGAGGGTGATGGTCCGACAGAGGGAGGAAGAGGGACACGGAGGGTGATGGTCCGACAGAGGGAGGAAGAGGGACACGGAGGGTGATGGTCCGACAGAGGGAGGAAGAGGGACACGGAGGGTGATGGTCCGACAGAGGGAGGAAGAGGGACACGGAGGGTGATGGTCCGACAGAGGGAGGAAGAGGGAGGAAGAGGGACACGGAGGGTGATGGTCCGACAGAGGGAGGAAGAGGGACACGGAGGGTGATGGTCCGACAGAGGGAGGAAGAGGGACACGGAGGGTGATGGTCCGACAGAGGGAGGAAGAGGGACACGGAGGGTGATGGTCCGACAGAGGGAGGAAGAGGGACACGGAGGGTGATGGTCCGACAGAGGGAGGAAGAGGGACACGGAGGGTGATGGTCCGACAGAGGGAGGAAGAGGGACACGGAGGGTGATGGTCCGACAGAGGGAGGAAGAGGGACACGGAGGGTGATGGTCCGACAGAGGGAGGAAGAGGGACACGGAGGGTGATGGTCCGACAGAGGGCTGAGGTGTAAAACTATCGGGCTGTAAAATTAACCTGCTGGCAGACAGGCTGTTGTTTCAGCATTTCAGGGACGGAGAGTCTCTCTCTTTATGAGAGTAACTCTGTCTGTCTGTCTGTCTGTCTGTCTGTCTGTCTGTCTGTCTGTCTGTCTGTCTGTCTGTCTGTCTGTCTGTCTGTGTCGGTCGGTCGCTCGCTCTACCGCTCTCTTTTTCTTTCTCTGCCACTCTTCCTTTCTTCCTAAGTTATTCTTCCCTGGTCTCTACCTCTCTTTCTCTATTAAAAGCTCTTCTGCTGACTTTAGTCCTGGCCTTTCTAATAAACACCAATAAGATGTTAACTTTATACAGACTGCTCTGTGTGCAACACAGTGTGTGTGCTTGTGTGTGGCTCCACCCTACCTTGACCAGAACACCTAAGGACACAGAACAGTTCTTTCCTTCTGTTCTCTGTTTTAATTGAACCCAGTAGGACAGTAATAGGAGAATGGGGCTGTCCCAAATGGCACCCTATGTAGTGCACTACTTCTGACAATTGCCCATAGGGAATAGGATGCCATTTGGGCTGCAGTCTGTGAGTTGAAGGAGCAGTTGTGGTGGAGGAGTGGTGATGAAGGAGTGGTGATGGAGCAGTGGTGATGGAGCAGTTGTGATGGAGAAGTTGTGATGGAGTGGTGATGGAGCAGTTGTGATGGAGGAGTGGTGATGGGCAGTTGTGGTGATGAAGGAGTGGTGATGAAGGAGTGGTGATGGAGGTCTGGTGATGGAGGTCTGAAAAACCCTTGAATGAGTAGGTGTGTCCAAACTTTTGACTGGTACTGTATACAGTTGAAGTCAGAAGTTTACATACACAGCCAAATACATTTAAACTCAGATTTTCACAATTCCTGACATTTAATCCTAGTAAAAATTCCCTGTTTTAGGTCAGTTAGGATCACCACTATTTTAAGAATGTGAAATGTCAGAATAATAGTAGAGAGAATGATTTATTTCAGCTTTTATTTCTTTCATCACATTCCCAGTGTGTCAGAAGTTTACATACACTCAATTAGTATTTGGTAGCATTGACTTTAAATTGTTTAACTTGGGTCAAACGTTTCAGGTAGCCTTCCACAAGCTTCCCACAATAAGTTGGTGAATTTTGGCCCATTCCTCCTGACAGAACTGGTGTAACTGAGTCAGGTTTGTAGGCCTCCTTGCTTGCACACTCTTTTTCAGTTCTGCCCACAAATGTTCTACAGGATTGAGGTCAGGGCTTTGTGATGGCCACTCCAATACCTTGACTTTGTTGTCCTTAAGCCATTTTGCCACAACTTTGGAAGTATGCTTGGGGTCATTGTCCATTTGGAAGACCAATTTGCAACCAAGCTTTAACTTCCTGACTGATGTCTTGAGATGTTGCTTCAATATATCCACATAATTTTCCTTCCTCATGATGTCATCTAAAACTACACATGACCCCATTTTACAGGTACAACTACACGACCCCGTTTTACAGGTACAACTACACGACCCCGTTTTACAGGTACAACTACACGACCCCGTTTTACAGGTACAACTACACGACCCCGTTTTACAGGTACAACTACACGACCCCGTTTTACAGGTACAACTACACAACCCCGTTTTACAGGTACAACTACACGACCCCGTTTTACAGGTACTACAACACCACCCTGTTTTACAGGTACTACAACACCACCCCGTTTTACAGGTACTACAACACGACCCCGTTTTACAGGTACTACAACACGACCCCGTTTTACAGGTACAACACGACCCCGTTTTACAGGTACAACACGACCCCGTTTTACAGGTACAACACGACCCCGTTTTACAGGTACAACACGACCCCGTTTTACAGGTACAACACGACCCCGTTTTACAGGTACAACACGACCCCGTTTTACAGGTACAACACGACCCCGTTTTACAGGTACAACACGACCCCGTTTTACAGGTACAACACGACCCCGTTTTACAGGGAAAACTACACAACATGACTCTGTTTAGGTCCTGAATGTAAAGAGGTGCTGTACTGATAAGATTGTTAGATTTGATTATTGTATTACTTCCCAGTCCACCGGTTATAACGCTATTGGTTTTACAGTCTTACGTTGTAGTTACCCATCAGTTCAATTTTTAAGATTCACAGATGCTTTAAATGAACACATTTCTCCCCATTTTAATTGTCCCATGCTGAGAGATTTCAACTCTTTAGTGTAGATTAGTGATGTTAGACTCCTACCACTGCCCCCCCCCCCCCCGCTCCTCTTCACCCCCGACACGTCATCACCACCTCGACATCTGAAGGAAAACTAAATTATGAATTATTTATTGAGTAAAAGAACAAAAAACAAGACAGCATTTTTATTGTAATGTTGTTTTGATCATGATTCAGATCACAGCGACAGAATGGAGGTTAGAGGATCTCAACGCTGATCCCTGAACCCGGTCTGTCTCACCAGGAATAATTACCAGGGGATTCAGTGTGTGTGTTTGTGTGTGTGTGTGTGTGTGTGTTTGTGTGTGAATAATTAAGAGGGTGTAATGAGACTGGCGACAAACAGACCGAATGCGTCCCAAATGGCGCCCCTAGTGCCCATAACAAGTAGTGTGCTATATAGGGAATAGGGTGCCATGTGGGACAGCCTCTGTCTGTCTGCTTAGACCAGACCTGGGTTAAAATACAGTATCTGTGCTTGACTGAGCTTACCTGTTGCAGTGAAGCAAATAGTATAGTCACAAGCACTGCAAACCCCATCCATCTGGCACCGCAGGCAGGCTAAAGCAAACGCTGGAAGATTTTGAAACATTTTGAATAGTATTTGTACCCAGGTCTATCTGCTACTTAAACTAGCATGGTCCTTTTCACTGATACTTCTCAGTATTCTATTAATGAACTGAAATAACTGTCTCTCAATGCATTGTTGAGAAACCACTCACAGTGGTGGTGAAGCTGATAGGAGAGGAGCCTCTTGAGTTAATGTAGGCTGTAGGGAGGGAGGGAAGGAGGGAGGGAGAGAAGGAGGGAGGGAGAGATGCTGAGAGGAAAATAGGGAAGGCGGGGGAGGGCCGGGGGAAGGAGAGAGAGCGAGAGCTTTTGTATGCTATGTTACTGAAGACCTTCTCCCCTGGGGCCTGGGTGTATTCATTTATATTCCATTATATCATAAACCGTAGTAGATGTCAAAACAATTGTAGGTCAAATGCTTTTGATTTGGGTTATTTTTTTAACATACAGTTGTTAAACTTCAAGCTGGCAAAATGGTAATTCTTCACTAACTGATTGTTTGTTTCTCTCCCACAGACCCAAGACCCATCACCTCTCACAGTCTGTTGGTCCGTTAGAACATCAGACCCAAGACCCATCACCTCTCACAGTCTGTTGGTCCGTTAGAACATCAGACCCAAGACCCATCACCTCTCACAGTCTGTTGGTCCGTTAGAACATCAGACCCAAGACCCATCACCTCTCCCAGTCTGTTGGTCCGTTAGAACATCAGACCCAAGACCCATCACCTCTCCCAGTCTGTTGGTCCGTTAGAACATCAGAGCAGTAGAACACCGGTCATCTGTCCAGGCCCTGCCAATAGAGAATCAGGAAACATCCAGGGACAACAGTCACCACAGCCGGTGAGTTAAGGTGAGCTGAAGGGCTGAATGCTCCCAGGCCAATACATCTGTTGTAGTTCCTTTCTTCCAGGTCTGGTACACATAAAGCCGTATCTTACAGCCGTATCTTACATTAATTCCTATCAAGTCGATAAAGATCATAAACCTGTTTATTAATGTCATTGTGTTCCTGTACGAGTCTCTACTAAAGTCCTCCATTGAAATGACTTCATAAGAGAGTACTTATGTAGGAATTGGTAAGACTGAGGTATGCATTGGTTGAAGCTCAATGTTCAATTCAATTCTCTCTACCACTGTACAGTTGAAGTCTGAAGTTTACATTCACTTAGGTTGAAGTCATTAAAACTCATTTATCAACCACTCCACAGATTTCATGTTAACAAACTATAGTTTTGGCAAGTCAGTTAGGACATCTACTTTGTGCATGACAAGTAATTCTTCCAACAATTGTTTACAGACAGATTATTTCACTTTTAATTCACTTTATCACAATTCCAGTGGGTCAGAAGTTTACATACACTAAGTTGACTGTGCCTTTAAACAGCTTGGAAAATTCCAGAAAATGATGTTATGGCTTTGGAAGCTTCTGATAGGCTAATTGACATAATTTGAGTCAATTGGAGGTGTACCTGTGGATGTATTTCAAGGCCTACCTTCAAACTCAGTGACTCTTTGCTCGACATCATGGGAAAAATCAAAAGAAAATCAGCCAAGACCTCAGAAAATAAATTGTAGACCTCCACAAGTCTGGTTCATCCTTGTACAATCCAGGTGTGCAAAGCTCTTAGAGACTTTCCCAGAAAGACTCAGAGATGTAATAAAGGGGATTCCACCATGTATTGTTACCAAGTCAATGACTTAAGTTTCCTTTTATTTTACTTTCAATGGGAATTGAGTCATATTTTACAATGTAAGACTGTCATAATCAATGGATTCACTTTCTGAATATCCATGGTCAATTCTACACATCATTGAATAGTTAGTAAAAACTGATATTAGCTATTAGAGGGCAACAGCCAGCAGACCAGCATTTAAACCAGCAACCCTTGCAGTTAGGCACCGGTGCAATTAAGGCCCAGACTTTTTAATCAGAGGTCACATTAAAGGTTAAAAATGGCAAACCTTTGACTGATTAAACCAAATCTGGCTTTGCATGTGGAAATGTTATATAATGCACCTTTAACAGAAAATCTTCCTGTGTAAAAACCATGGAAATTAAAAATAAAAAACTAAGTTTTAAGTGGGAAGTACCCATGCTCTACCCAGGTTTTTTTTTTCCAGAACACAGCTTTGACCTATTACAGTAGCTATGTTGGTCTATTGTACTTCAAACAATTTGTATGCAGATTGCTTAGGATTCAAACCTTCTCAAACAGCCTAATTCATACTTTACAGAGGAATAACAGATCAAATATAAAATGCAATATACAGCAATTTCAAAGATATTACTGAGTTAGTTCATATCAGGAAATCAGTCAATTGAAATAAATGAATTAGTCCGTAATCTATGGATTTCACATGACTGGGAAAGATATGCATCTGTTGGTGTCACGAGTGGGTGTAGGGAGAGACCAAGGAGCAGCGCAGAGATAGTTCGACATAGTTTTATTTCACTTAAAACTCAATGTTACGAACTATACAAACAAAACAACGATGTGTTCACAAAAACAGAAACACACTTACTTTTCCTGTGACTATAGAAATACATCCAAAACAATGACCCACACACAGGTGTGGGGTTGAGCAACTTAAATAGAATCCCCAATCAGAGACAACGTCTCGCAGCTGTCTCTAATTGGGGATTCAACACAAAATGAAAACACATAGATCTAGAAACCTAGATCTGTCAGGCTTTGACCCTGGCCACTAGATGAGCAAAAGGCCTCCCTATGGCCAGAGCCTGACAGTTGGTCACAGATACCTTTAAAAAAGGTAGGGTCATGGATCAGAAAACCAGTTAGTATCTGGTGTGACCACTATTTGCCTCATGCAGCCCCACAGATCTCCTTCACATAGAGTTGATCAGGCTGTTGATTGTGGCCTGTGGAATGTTGTCCCACTCTTCAA
The DNA here is from genome assembly GCA_023634145.1 of Thymallus thymallus. Lineage (NCBI taxonomy): Eukaryota > Metazoa > Chordata > Actinopteri > Salmoniformes > Salmonidae > Thymallus > Thymallus thymallus. The sequence goes on from CM042392.1 coordinate 36,247,300, forward strand.
TGGCTGTACGAAGTTGCCGGATATTGGCGGGAACTGGAACACGCTGTCGTACACGTCGATCCAGAGTATTCAAAACATGCTCAATGTGACATGTCTGGTTATTTTATTTTCAGCTTCCATGAATTGTGTGCAGATCCTTGCGACATGGGGCCGTGCATTATCATGCTGAAACATGAGGTGACGGTGGTGGATGAATGGCACGACAATGGGCCTGTGGATCTCGCCACAGTAGTGTTCGTTGTCCGTAGCTTATGCCTGCCCATACGATAACCCCGCCTCCCCCATGGGGCACTCTGTTCACAGCCTTGACATCAGCAAACCACTCGCCCACACAGCGCCATACACGCGGTCTGAAACGGTAGAGAAATTAACATTAATATCTCTGGAAACAGCTCTGGTGGACATTTCTGCCGTCAGCATGCCAATTGCATGCTTCCTCAAAACTTGAGACATTTATGGTATTGTGTTGTGTGACAAAACTGCATATTTTAGAGTGGCCTTTTATTGTCCCCAGCACAAGGTGCACCTGTGTAATGATCATGCTGTTTAATCAGCTTCCTGATGTGCCACACCTGTCAGGTGGATGGATTATCTTGGCAAAGGAGAAATGCTCACTAACAGCTAATGGCTACAGAAATCATATATGCAGAGATGCTCTATAAACCTCTATATGTGAGTGAATGTGTCACCACTTGTTGTTATGTTGGGCACCTACTGACCAAGAAAATATGTTATGAAATATATGTTTTTCCTCAATGACATGTATTGCTAAAATAAAGCTGTAAGGAAATACACAAAACAGACAAATAGACAAAACAGCTCGCTCAATCAAGCATGATGGTCTTGTAAGTATAAAAACACAGCTTGAAAAGTTAGTGGAATGGGATTAGTGTGGTGTGTGTGAACAATCCAATACTTTAAGTTGTATGTGGTACCAATCACATTATTGTGGGAGCACCTCCTGCAAGAGTATGAATTAGGTTGTTTGAGAAGGTTTGAATCCTATCCAATGTAATATGGATGAAATAACCTCGAATGCATAACTTCAAATTAAACCAAAGCATTTGCAATCATGAATGTATTGTTAGAAATCAACTTGCAAGGTTGCTTGGCAACATTATCCCTACTAGCCTACATGAGTCAGCCAGTTGCTATCAACACCTAGCCTGCCAACATTATCCCTACTAGCCTACATGAGTCAGCCAGTTGCTATCAACACCTAGCCTGCCAACATTATCCCTACTAGCCTACATGAGTCAGCCAGTTGCTATCAACACCTAGCCTGCCGACATTATCCCTACTAGCCTACATGAGTCAGCCAGTTGCTATCAACACCTAGCCTGCCAACATTATCCCTACTAGCCTACATGAGTCAGCCAGTTGCTATCAACACCTAGTCTGACAACATTATCCCTACTAGCCTACATGAGTCAGCCAGTTGCTATCAACACCTAGCCTGCCAACATTATCCCTACTAGCCTACATGAGTCAGCCAGTTGCTATCAACACCTAGCCTGCCAACATTATCCCTACTAGCCTACATGAGTCAGCCAGTTGCTATCAACACCTAGCCTGCCAACATTATCCCTACTAGCCTACATGAGTCAGCCAGTTGCTATTAACACCTAGTCTGACAACATTATCCCTACTAGCCTACATGAGTCAGCCAGTTGCTATCAACACCTAGTCTGCCAACATTATCCCTACTAGCCTACATGAGTCAGCCAGTTGCTATCAACACCTAGCTTACAGTAAACCAACGTTTTGGAAATACATAACAGCATTTGACCAGTTATCAAATGTTAGCTATATGAACACTGTTATCTTAGCCAGCAAGCTAGCCAGCTAGATAGCGTTTGCTATTTAGCCAACTAGCTGTTAGCCTAGCCAGCTGAGAAAACCACCACGGTTATGGTCGGCAAGCTACAGCCCAGCTACTGGAGACCAGATAAAACGCAACACAAACATAACTACAGATCAAAGCAGGGACTTTGCTGGGGCCCATCGGATGGTCAGGCTGAGTTAGCTACCAAAGCCAAGGGGAAGCGGGCACTTCACCAGCCGATGGAGAGTCAGGGAAATCCCAAAAGATGACAAAACATAAAGGAGAACAGATGAGGTACTACACAATTAGCAGGTAGGGTTTCTCTTTCTAAGAGTGGATGCACCTATCATAGGACAAAGTGGGGCCGTTTACAATATTGCTGTTTTGTGTGTGTGTGTGTGCTGATGAATGATCCTGTTAGGGAAATGACCATAACTTTAACCTCTGGGTCTTTAAATGAACTGCTACTTAGAGAAGGAAAGGACCTATTGATTTCCCTTCATGTGAATGAACTACACACACATACCGCTAAATAAAATATAAATATAGGACTAAAGACACATCACGACAAGAGAGATAAAACAACACTACATAAAGAGAGACCTAAGACAACAACATAGCAAGGCAGCAACACATGACAACACAACATGGTAGCAACACAACATGACATGGTAGCAGTACAACATGGTAGCAGTACAACATGGTAGCAACACAACATGGCAGCAACACAACATGGTAGCAACACAACATGGCAGCAACACAGCATGGTAGCAACACAACATGACATGGTAGCAACACAACATGGTAGCAACACAACATGGTAGCAACACAACATGGTAGCAACACAACATGGTAGCAACACAACATGGTACTAACATTATTGGGCCAGACAACAGCACAAAGGGCAAGAAGGTAGAGATGACAATACATCACACAAAGCAGCCACAACTGTCAGTAAGAGTGTCCATGATTGAGTCTTTGAATGAAGAGATTGAGATAAAACTGTCCAGTTTGAGTGTTTGTTGCAGCTCGTTCCAGTCGCTAGCTGCAGAGAACTGAAAAGACAAGCGACCCAGGGATGTGTGTGCTTTGGGGACCTTTAACAGAATGTTCTGGCAGAACGGGTGTTGTATGTGGAGGATGAGGGCTGCAGTAGATATCTCAGATAGGGGGGAGTGAGGCCTAAGAGGGTTTTATAAATAAGCATCAACCAGTGGGTCTTGTGGCGGTATACAGAGATGACCAGTTTACAGAGGAGTATAGAGTGCAGTGATGTGTCAGCTTGATCTCCCCCTTTAAATAAAGGACTAACCGTGGCTGCCTTCCAAGCAATGGGAACCTCCCCAGAACAGAGGTTAAAAAGGTCGGAGATAGGCTTGGCGCTGATAGGGGCAGCAACCTTAAAGAAGAAAGGGTCTAAACCTTCTGACCGCCCCGGCATGAGGACGATGGCAGCCTGATCCAATCACCCACACCGCTTCCCATTCCCCTGATTCCACCCACACACACCCCCACACCCACACCGCTTCCCACTCCCCTGATTCCATCCGCCCACACACACCCACACAGACACACACCGCTTCCCATTCCCTTGATTCCACCCACACACACCCACACAGACACACACCCACACACCGCTTCCCACTCCCCTGATTCCACCCACACACACCCACCCACACCGCTTCCCACTCCCCTGATTCCATCCGCCCACACACACCCACACAGACACACACCCACACACCGCTTCCCACTCCCCTGATTCCACCCACACACACCCACACCGCCTCCCACTCCCCTGATTCCACCCACACACACACCCACCCACACCGCTTCCCACTCCCCTGATTCCACCCACACACACCCACACACACCCACACACCCACACCGCTTCCCACTCCCCTGATTCCACCCACACACACCCACACCGCTTCCCACTCCCCTGATTCCACCCACACACACCCACACCGCTTCCCACTCCCCTGATTCCACCCACACACACACCCACCCACACACACACACACACCACTTCCCACTCCCCCCAATACACTCCCTGTTTGTTTCCCTTCCCCGTGTGTGTATTCTTCTATTGTATGTGCATATCTATTTTATATTTTATAGCGGACTCTCTGGTGTCCAAATATTATATTTTAGACTCTCTGGTGTCTAATTATTATATTTTAGACTCTCTGGTGTCCAAATATTATATTTTAGACTCTCTGGTGTCCAAATATTATATTTTAGACTCTCTGGTGTCCAATTATTATATTTTAGACTCTCTGGTGTCCAATTATTATATTTTAGACTCTCTGGTGTCTAATTATTATATTTTAGACTCTGGTGTCTAATTATTATATTTTAGACTCTCTGGTGTCCAATTATTATATTTTAGACTCTCTGGTGTCTAATTATTATATTTTAGACTCTGGTGTCTAATTATTATATTTTAGACTCTCTGGTGTCCAATTATTATATTTTAGACTCTCTGGTGTCTAATTATTATATTTTAGACTCTCTGGTGTCTAATTATTATATTTTAGACTCTCTGGTGTCTAATTATTATATTTTAGACTCTCTGGTGTCTAATTATTATATTTTAGACTCTCTGGTGTCTAATTATTATATTTTAGACTCTCTGGTGTCTAATTATTATATTTTAGACTCTCTGGTGTCTAATTATTATATTTTATACTCTGGTGTCTAATTATTATATTTTATACTCTCTGGTGTCTAATTATTATATTTTAGACTCTCTGGTGTCTAATTATTATATTTTATACTCTGGTGTCTATTTATTATATTTTAGACTCTGGTGTCTATTTATTATATTTTAGACTCTCTGGTGTCTAATTATTATATTTTAGACTCTGGTGTCTAATTATTATATTTTAGGCTCTGGTGTCTAATTATTATATTTTAGACTCTGGTGTCTAATTATTATATTTTAGACTCTGGTGTCTAATTATTATATTTTAGACTCTCTGGTGTCTAATTAATTTATTTTAGACTCTCTGGTGTCTAATTATTATATTTTATACTCTGGTGTCTAATTATTATATTTTAGACTCTGGTGTCTAATTATTATATTTTAGACTCTCTGGTGTCTAATTATTATATTTTAGACTGTCTGGTGTCTAATTATTATATTTTATACTCTGGTGTCTAATTATTATATTTTAGACTCTCTGGTGTCTAATTATTATATTTTATACTCTGGTGTCTAATTATTATATTTTAGACTCTGGTGTCTAATTATTATATTTTAGACTCTCTGGTGTCTTATTATTATATTTTATACTCTGGTGTCTAATTATTATATTTTATACTCTGGTGTCTAATTATTATATTTTAGACTCTGGTGTCTAATTATTATATTTTAGACTCTCTGGTGTCTTATTATTATATTTTAGACTCTGGTGTCTAATTATTATATTTTAGACTCTGGTGTCTAATTATTATATTTTAGACTCTCTGGTGTCTTATTATTATATTTTAGACTCTGGTGTCTAATTATTATATTTTAGACTCTGGTGTCTAATTATTATATTTTAGACTCTGGTGTCTAATTATTATATTTTAGACTCTCTGGTGTCTCATTATTATATTTTAGACTCTCTGGTGTCTCATTATTATATTTTATTCTCTCTGGTGTCTAATTATTATATTTTATACTCTGGTGTCTAATTATTATATTTTATACTCTGGTGTCTAATTATTATATTTTAGACTCTGGTGTCTAATTATTATATTTTAGACTCTCTGGTGTCTAATTATTATATTTTAGACTCTCTGGTGTCTAATTATTATATTTTAGACTCTGGTGTCTAATTATTATATTTTAGACTCTGGTGTCTAATTATTATATTTTAGACTCTGGTGTCTAATTATTATATTTTAGACTCTGGTGTCTAATTATTATATTTTAGACTCTCTGGTGTCTAATTATTATATTTTAGACACTCTGGTGTCTAATTATTATATTTTAGACTCTCTGGTGTCTAAGTATTATATTTTAGACTCTGGTGTCTAATTATTATATTTTAGACTCTGGTGTCTAATTATTATATTTTAGACTCTCTGGTGTCTAATTATTATATTTTAGACTCTCTGGTGTCTAATTATTATATTTTAGACTCTGGTGTCTAATTATTATATTTTAGACTCTCTGGTGTCTAATTATTATATTTTATACTCTCTGGTGTCTAATTATTATATTTTAGACTCTCTGGTGTCTAAGTATTATATTTTAGACTCTGGTGTCTAATTATTATATTTTAGACTCTCTGGTGTCTAATTATTATATTTTAGACTCTCTGGTGTCTAATTATTATATTTTAGACTCTGGTGTCTATTTATTATATTTTAGACTCTCTGGTGTCTAATTATTATATTTTAGACTCTGGTGTCTAATTATTATATTTTAGACTCTGGTGTCTATTTATTATATTTTAGACTCTCTGGTGTCTAATTATTATATTTTAGACTCTCTGGTGTCTAATTATTATATTTTAGACTCTCTGGTGTCTAATTATTATATTTTAGACTCTCTGGTGTCTAATTATTATATGTTATACTCTGGTGTCTAATTATTATATTTTAGACTCTCTGGTGTCTAATTATTATATTTTAGACTCTCTGGTGTCTAATTATTATATTTTAGACTCTCTGGTGTCTAATTATTATATTTTAGACTCTCTGGTGTCTAATTATTATATTTTAGACTCTCTGGTGTCTAATTATTATATTTTAGACTCTCTGGTGTCTAATTATTATATTTTAGACTCTCTGGTGTCTAATTATTATATTTTAGACTCTCTGGTGTCTAATTATTATATTTTAGACTCTGGTGTCTAATTATTATATTTTAGACTCTGGTGTCTAATTATTATATTTTAGACTCTGGTGTCTAATTATTATATTTTTCTCTCGCGTTCTCTTGCCCCTCTACTTAATGATCAAACAATTAATTTATCTAAGTTTTTAGTTGTTTTTGAATAACCTAAAAGCATGATAGGCCTAAGGTAATAATGACAGATGTAGAACAAATAATAGCAAGATATACAGTGTATTCAGAACCCTTCACTTTTTCCACATTTTGTTAAGTTAAAGCCTTATTCTAAAATGTATTGGTTTTTTCCCCCTCATCAATCTACACACAATACCCCATAATTACAAATCAAAAACAGGTTTTTAGAAATGTTAGCAAATTTATTAAAAATAAAAAAAACATTTACATAAGTTTTAAGACCCTTTACTCAGTACTTTGTTGAATCACCTTTGGCAGCGATTACAGCATCGAGTCTTCTTGGGTATGACTCTACAAGCTTGACACACCTGTATTTGAGGAGTTTCTCCCATTCTTCTCTGCACATCCTCCGATTGCTCAGTTTGGCCGGGCAGCCAGCTCTCGAAAGAGTCATGGTGGGTCCAAACTTCTTCCATTTAAGAATGATGGAGGCCACTGTATTTTGGGGACCTTCAATGTTGCAGAAATGTTTTGGTACCCTTCCCCAGATCTGTGCCTCGACACAATCCTGTCTCGGAGCTCTGCGGACAATTCCTTCCACCTCATGGCTTGGTTTTTGCTCTGACATGCCCTGCCAACTCTGGGACCTTATATAGACTGGTGTGTGCCTTTCCAAATCATGTCCAATCAATTGAATTTACCACAGGTGGACTCCAATCCAAGGATGATCAATGGAAACAGCATGCACCTAAGCTTCATAGCAAAGGATCTGAATACTTATGTAAATAAGGTTTTTTTTGTTTTTGTTTTATGCAAACATTTCTATAAACCTGTTTTCTCTTTGTCATTAAATTGTGTGTAGATTAATGAGGGAAAACATTAATTTAATACATTTTAGAATAATTAATTAACGTAACAAAATGTGGAAAAAGGGATCTGAATACTTTCTGAATGCACTGTATGACTTAGCGGTAGAAGTTGTTCAGGGTCCTGTTGAGAGAACAGTCCATCACTGTGGCCTTCCTCTGACACCGCCTGATATAGAGGTCCTGGATGGCAGGAAGCTTGACCCCAGGTCTACAGACTATACAGTGGGGAGAACAAGTATTTGATACACTGCCGATTTTGCAGGTTTTCCTACTTACAAAGCACGTAGAGGTCTGTAATTTTTATCATAGGTACTCTTCAACTGTGAGAGACGGAATCTAAAACAAAAATCCAGAAAATCACATTGTATGATTTTTAAATAATTAATTTGCATTTTATTGCATGACATAAGTATTTGATCACCTACCAACCAGTAAGAATTCCGGCTCTCACAGACCTGTTAGTTTTTCTTTAAGAAGCCCTCCTGTTCTCCACTCATTACCTGTATTAACTGCACCTGTTTGAACTCGTTACCTGTATAAAAGACACCTGTCCACACACTCAATCAAACAGACTCCACACACTCAATCAAACAGCTGTGTAAGGACATCAGGGATAAAATTGTAGACCTGCACAAGGCTGGGATGGTCTACAGGACAATAAGCAAGCAGCTTGGTGAGAAGGCAACAACTGTTGGCGCAATTATTAGAAAATGGAAGAAGTTCAAGATGACGGTCAATCTCCCTCGGTCTGGGGCACCATGCAAGATCTCACCTCGTGGGGAATCAATGATCATGAGGAAGGTGAGGGATCAGCCCAGAACTACACGGCAGGACCTGGTCAATGACCTGAAGAGAGCTGGGACCACAGTCTCAAAGAAAACCATTAGTAACACACTGCGCCGTCATGGATTAAAATCCTGCAGCGCACGCAAGGTCTCCCTGCTCAAGCCAGCGCATGTCCAGGCCCGTCTGAAGTTTGCCAATGACCATCTGGATGATCCAGAGGAGGAATGGGAGAAGGTCATATGGTCTGATGAGACAAAAATAGAGCTTTTTGGTCTAAACTCCACTCGCCGTGTTTGGAGGAAGAAGAAGGATGAGTACAACCCCAAGAACACCATCCCAACCGTGAAGCATGGAGGTGGAAACTTCATTCTTTGGGGATACTTTTCTGCAAAGGGGACAGGACGACTGCACCGTATTGAGGGGAGGATGAATGGGGCCATGTATCGCGAGAGCTCCGTAAGAAGCATCTCAAGGTCCTAGCCAGTCTCCAGACCTGAACCCAATAGAACATCTTTGGAGGGAGCTGAAAGTCCGTATTGCCCAGCGACAGCCCCGAAACCTGAAGGATCTGGAGAAGGTCTGTATGGAGGAGTGGGCTAAAATCCCTGCTGCAGTGTGTGCAAACCTGGTCAAGAACTACAGGAAACGTATGATCTCTGTAATTGCAAACAAAGGTTTCTGTACCAAATATTAAGTTCTGCTTTTCTGATGTATCAAATACTTATGTCATGCAATAAAATGCAAATTAATTACTTAAAAATCATACAATGTGATTTTCTGGATTTTTGTTTTAGATTCTGTCACTCACAGTTGAAGAGTACCTATGATAAAAATTACAGACTTCTACATGCTTTGTAAGTGGGAAAACCTGCAAAATCGGCAGTGTATCAAATACTTGTTCTCCCCACTGTATGTTGCAGTTGTGTCATTCTCTCTCTCTCTCTCTCTCTCTCTCTCTCTACTTCTCGCTCTCTCTTTCTGTATCGCTCGCTCTCTCTCTCACCCACCCTCTATCTCTCCCTCAGGTGTGCCTTCAAGATGGGGAGTATGGTTGGGACTACCCCTCTGGCCCTAACCCTGGTCTTGTTTGCTGTCCTGGGGTTCACTACACACAGTGTCTGGAGCCTTAACCCAGACGATCCTAACGTCTGCAGTCACTGGGAGAGGTGAGCAATAAGCAATAACCATGCATCCTCCATTACAACCAACAGACAGAATGATTCACCCTCCATTACAACCAACAGACTGAATGATTCACCCTCAGATCAGTGGACAGACTGTAAAGCCAGCATCAGATCCATCTCAGATCAGTGGACAGACTGTAAAGCCAGCATCAGATCCATCTCAGTTCAGTGGACAGACTGTAAAGCCAGCATCAGATCCATCTCAGTGGACAGACTGTAAAGCCAGCATCAGATCCATCTCAGTGGACAGACTGTAAAGCCAGCATCAGATCAGTGGACAGACTGTAAAGCCAGCATTAGGGTTGGAAAATTGAGAGGAGAGAGAGAGAGAGAGAGAGAGAGAGAGAGAGAGAGAGAGAGAGAGAGAGAGAGAGAGAGAGAGAGAGAGAGAGAGAGAGAGAGAGAGAGAGAGAGAGAGAGAGAGAGAGAGAGAGAGAGAGAGAGAGAGAGAGAGAGAGAGAGAGAGAGAGAGAGAGAGAGAGAGAGAGAGAGAGAGAGAGAGAGAGAGAGAGAGAGAGAGAGAGAGAGAGAGAGAGAGAGAGAGAGAGAGAGAGAGAGAGAGAGAGAGAGAGAGAGATATCCATATCCATATCCATTCCCAATGCGTCTGTAGGACAGTATTGATCCAGTAGAGGAGGAGTAGTGAGGAGATGCAGTACCTAGAGTTCCAGATGAAATATGTAGCAGGATAATTTATCAGCCAATGACACACACAGCACTCTCCTCCTAATCAAGTAACATGCAGCAGACATATTGTCTCACTTATGAAAAATAAGCAGGAATAGAGGGGAGGCTACAGGAGAGTTGAGGATATAGAGGAGAGTTGAGGATAGAGGGGAGGAGAGTTGAGGATAGAGGAGAGGAGAGGATAGAGGAGAGTTGAGGAGAGAGGATAGTTGAGGAGAGAGGAGAGGAGAGGATAGAGGAGAGGATAGAGGGGAGAGGATAGAGGGTAGAGGAGAGTTGAGGAGAGAGGAGAGTTGAGGAGAGAGGAGAGTTGAGGAGAGAGGAGAGTTGAGAGGATAGAGGAGAGGATAGAGGAGAGGATAGAGGAGAGGATAGAGGGGAGAGGATAGAGGGGAGAGGATAGAGGGGAGAGGATAGAGGGGAGAGGATAGAGGGGAGAGGATAGAGGGGAGAGGATAGAGGGGAGAGGATAGAGGGGAGAGGATAGAGGAGAGGATAGAGGGGAGAGGATAGAGGAGAGGATAGAGGAGAGGATAGAGGAGAGGATAGAGGAGAGGATAGGGGAGAGGATAGAGGGGAGAGGATAGAGGGGAGAGGATAGAGGGGAGAGGATAGAGGGGAGAGGATAGAGGGGAGAGGATAGAGGGGAGAGGATAGAGGGGAGAGGATAGAGGAGAGGATAGGGGAGAGGATAGAGGAGAGGATAGAGGAGAGGATAGAGGAGAGGATAGAGGAGAGGATAGAGGAGAGGATAGAGGAGAGGATAGAGGAGAGGATCGAGGGGAGGATCGAGGGGAGGATCGAGGGGAGGATCGAGGGGAGGATAGAGGAGAGTTGAGAGGATAGAGGGGGAGGAGGAGGATAGAGGAGAGTTGAGGATAGAGGATAGAGGATAGAGGGGGAGGATAGAGGGGGAGGATAGAGGGGGAGGATAGAGGAGAGGATAGAGGAGAGGATAGAGGAGAGGATAGAGGTTGGAGGTTGGAGGTTAGAGTTGAGGATAGAGGATAGAGTAGAGGATAGAGGATAGAGTAGAGGATAGAATAGAGGATAGAGGAGAGGATAGAGGAGAGGATAGAGGAGAGGATAGAGGAGAGGATAGAGGAGAGGATAGGATAGAATAGAGGATAGAGGAGAGGATAGAGGATAGAGGAGAGAGGAGAGAGGAGAGAGGAGAGAGGAGAGAGGAGAGAGGAGAGAGGAGAGAGGATAGAGGATAGAGTTGAGGATAGAGGAGAGGATAGAGGAGAGGATAGAGGAGAGAGCATTACTGTAAATACAGGTAATTTCTAAATGTTAATGTAATTATTGTTCCTTGTATTCCTCCACACTAGCTATGCTGTGACGGTGCAGGAGTCCTTTGCCCACCCTTTCGACCAGGTCTACTACACCAGATGCACTGACATCCTCAACTGGTTCAAATGCACCAGGCACAGGTGGGTACACAGCAATTACATACACATTACTGTCCCTACATTGACCCAGACACAGGTATCATTTCAGTCGCTGTAGTAGCTGACGTGTATGGTGTTGAGTCATCCGCATACATACAGTTGAAGTCGGAAGTTTCCATACACCTTAGCCAAATACATTTAAACTCAGTTTTTCACAAATCATGACATTTAATCCTAGTAAAAATTTCCTGTCTTAGGTCAGTTAGGATCACCACTTTATTCTAAGAATGTGAAATGTCAGAATAATAGTAGAGAGAGTGATTTATGTCTGCTTTTATTTCTTTCATCACATTCCTAGTGGATCAGATGTTTACATACACTCAATTAGTATTTGGTAGCATTGCCTTTAAATTGTTTAACTAGGGTCAAACGTTTCGGGTAGCCTTTCACAAGCTTCCCACAATAAGTTGGGTAAATTTTGTCCCATTCCTCCTGACAGAACTGGTGTAACTGAGTCAGGTTTATAGGCCTCCTTGCTCGCACATGCCTTTTTTAGTTCTGTCTACAAATGTTCTATAGGTTTGAGATCAGGGATTTGTGATGGCCACTCCAATACCTTGACTTTGTTGTCCTTAAGCCATTTTGCCACAACTTTGGAAGTATGCTTGGGGTCATTGTCCATTTGGAAGACCCATTTGCGACCAAGCTTGAACTTCCTGACTGATGTATTGAGATGTTGCTTCAATATATCCACATCATTTTCCTTCCTCATGATGCCATCTATTTTGTGAAGTGCACCAGTCCCTCCTGCAGCAAAGCACCCCCAGAACATGATGCTGCCACCCCCGTGCTTCACTGTTGGGATGGTGTTCTTCAGGTTGCAAGCCTCCCCCTTTTTCCTCCAAACATAACGATGGTCATTATGGCCAAACAGTTCTATTTTTGTTTCAGACCAGAGGACATTTCTCCAAAAAGTATAAAGTACAATCTTTGTCCTCATGTGCAGTTGCAAGCCGTAGTCTGGCTTTTTTATGGCGATTTTGGAGCAGTGGCTTCTTCCTTGCTGAGCAGCCTTTCAGGTTATGTCGATATAGGACTCGTTTTACTGTGTATATAAATACTTTTGTACCTCTTTCCTCCAGAATCTTCACAAGGTCCTTTGCTGTTGTTCTGGGATTGATTTTCACTTTTCGCACCAAAGTACGTTCATCTCTAGGAGACAGAATGCGTCTCCTTCCTGAGCGGTGTGACGGCTGCGTGGTCCCATGGTGTTTATACTTGCGTACTATTGTTTGTACAGATGAACGTGGTACCTTCAGGCGTTTGGAAATTGCTCCCAAGGAAGAACCAGACTTGGTGAGGTCGAATAGATTTATTTTGATTTTCCCATGATGTCGAGCAAAGAGGCACTGAGTTTGAAGGTAGGCCTTGAAATACATATACAGGTACACCTCAAATTGACTGAACTTATGTAAATTAGCCTATCAGAAGCTTCTAAAGCCATAACATCATTTTCTGGAATTTTCCAAGCTGTTTAAAGGCACACTCAACTTAGTGTATGTAAACTTCTGACCCACTGGAATTGTGATATAGTGAATTATAAGTGAAATAATCTGTCTGTAAACAATTGTTGGAAGAATGACTTGTGTCATGAACAAAGTAGATGTCCTAACCGACTTGCCAAAACTATAGTTTGTTAACATGAAATCTGTGTGGTTGAAAAATGAGTTTTACTGACTTCAACCTAAGTGTATGTAAACTTCTGACTTTACTCAAAGCCAGTGGCATGTCATTAGTAAAGATTGATAAAGGTAAGGGTCCTAGACAGCTGCCCTGGGGAATTCCTGATTCTACCTGGATTATGTTGGAGAGGCTTCCATTAAAGAACCCTCTGTGTTCTGTTACATGCTACCCAAACCGCACGCAAACACATACATGTTATTCAATCATTGCGCCCACACTGCTCACACGCGCCAATTAGCGTCTGTGTTGCCAGGCGCTAAAATAGAAGGTTATTTTTGTGACGCTGAACGCGGTGCAAGTCCTCCCTCTCCCATCTCTTCATTGGTTTTTAGGAGCATATACCCACGTGGGGGATTGAAAGATGAATTGATGTCGGTTGTGGTAATGCACCTTATTAAAGTTGATTGCCAATCTCCATATAAAATCCCAAAGAAGAAAAATAAGCCTGAAAGGAAGGAGGAGAGATGACTAGAAACTATTCGGTTGACCGTTTTATCTGTGGATTAATTGTCGGTAGAGGATCTTGTGCATTTCAGGTAAAATAACAACGCAATGTTTATATCCAGGACTAATTACCTAGCAACAGCAAGCAGCTAAACTGCCATAAATGTTTAATGCTAATTAACTAGCAGCATCTAGCTAGCTGTTTAATGCTTTTCAACCTATTCCCAAATGAATATAATTGGTTCAGAGTTTGTTTTGATATTTCAACCAGCGTGTCCTGATCACGTCTGGGGGGACAACATCCATTTGGGATGTCCAGTTAGACAGGTAACTCTTTATCCACAGTATAGCAGAGGGTTTAAAACCATAACACAGATTTTTCCAGCAGCAGACTATGATCAATAATGTCAAAAGCTGCACTGAAGTCTAACAAAACAGCTCCCACAATCTTTGTATCAATTTCTCTCAGCCAATCATCAGTAATGTGTGTAAGTGCTGTGCTTGTTGAGTGTCCTTACCTATAAGTGTGCTGAAAGTTTGTTGCCAATTTGTTTACTGTAAAATAGCATTGTATCTGGTCAAACACAATCTTTTCCAAAAGTTTGTTGCACTCCACACTGCCCTTTCCCACTTGGACAAAAGGAACACCTATATGAGAATGCTGTTCATTGACTACAGCTCAGTGTTCAACACCATAGTGCCCTCAAAGCTCATCACTAAGCTAAGGATCCTGGGACTGAATACCTTCCTATGCAACTGGATCCATGATTATGGATTACAGGAAAAGGAGGACGGAGCACGCCCCCATTCTCATCTACGGGGCTGTAGTAGCAGGTTGAGTATTGTTGGTTAAGCATTTCACTGTAAGGTCTACACCTGTTGTATTCGGCGCATGTGACAAATCTAATTTGATTTGATTTAAGGCTGATTGGTTGGTTATTTGAGCCCGTAAAGGGGGCTTTACTATTCTTAGGTAGCGGAATGACTTTTGCTTCCCTCCAGACTTGAGGGCAAACACTTTCTAGTAGGTTTGAATTGAAAATATGGCAAATAGGAGTGGCAATATAATTTAGTGTCAGGTTTGTTTTTGGCATGTCATGCCTAAGTTTGCTAATCTTGCCAATGAAAAAATCATTAAGGTAGTTGGCAATGTCAGTTGGTTTAGTGATGAATGAGCATCTGATTCACTGAATGATGGAGCTGACTTTGCATTTGTTCCCTGAAAATGTAATTTAAGCTTTTTACTATCATTCTTTATATAATTTATCTTTATTTCACAGTGTAGTTTATTTTTATTAAGTTTAGTCACATGATTTATCAATTTGCTGTACGTTCTCCAATCAGTTGTGGGTTTATGTTTATTAGTAACTGGAATAAGCAATTTAATTAACGTGTCAAATTCAGCGTCTGGTTGTTCCTCATTACAAACCACAGACCAACACATATTATTTACATCAACAACATAGGAATCACTATAAACGTATTGTATGACGTCTTATACACTGTATTAGACCCAGCCTTTGGAACTTTGGTTTTCCTAGATATGGATACTATATTGTGATCAATACATCCGATGGATCAAGCTAATTTCTGCAGCATTAGTAAAGATGTGATCAATACTTGTTGATGATTTCATACCTGTGCTGTTTGTAACTACCTTGGTAGGTTGACTGATAACCTGAACCAGGATGCAGGAACTGGTTACAGTTTGAACATTTCTCTTGAGTGGGCAGCTTGATGAAAGCCAGTCAATATTTAAATCACCCAGAAAATAAACCTCTCTGTTGACATCACATACATTACCAAGCATTTCACACGTTATCCAGATACTGACTGTTGGGTGGTCTATAGCAGCTTCCCACCAGAATGGTCTTTAGGTGAGACAGATGAACCTGTAGCCATATTACTTCAACAGTAGTTAACATGATATCTGGTCTTTAGCTGAGACAGATGAACCTGTAGCCATATTACTTCAACAGTATTTAACATGATATCTGGTCTTTAGGTGAGACAGATGAACCTGTAGCCATATTACTTCAACAGTATTTAACATGATATCTGGTCTTTAGCTGAGACAGATGAACCTGTAGCCATATTACTTCAACAGTATTTAACATGATATCTGGTCTTTAGGTGAGACAGATGAACCTGTAGCCATATTACTTCAACAGTATTTAACATGATATCTGGTCTTTAGGTGAGACAGATGAACCTGTATCCATATTACTTCAACAGTATTTAACATGATATCTGGTCTTTAGGTGAGACAGATGAACCTGTAGCCATATTACTTCAACAGTATTTAACATGATATCTGGTCTTTAGGTGAGACAGATGAACCTGTAGCCATATTACTTCAACAGTATTTAACATGATATCTGGTCTTTAGCTGAGACAGATGAACCTGTAGCCATATTACTTCAACAGTATTTAACATGATATCTGGTCTTTAGATGAGACAGATGAACCTGTAGCCATATTACTTCAACAGTATTTAACATGATATCTGGTCTTTAGCTGAGACAGATGAACCTGTAGCCATATTACTTCAACAGTATTTAACATGATATCTGGTCTTTAGGTGAGACAGATGAACCTGTAGCCATATTACTTCAACGGTATTTAACATGATATCTGGTCTTTAGGTGAGACAGATGAACCTGTATCCATATTACTTCAACGGTATTTAACATGATATCTGGTCTTTAGGTGAGACAGATGAACCTGTAGCCATATTACTTCAACGGTATTTAACATGATATCTGGTCTTTAGGTGAGACAGATGAACCTGTAGCCATATTACTTCAACGGTATTTAACATGATATCTGGTCTTTAGGTGAGACAGATGAACCTGTAGCCATATTACTTCAACAGTATTTAACATGATATCTGGTCTTTAGCTGAGACAGATGAACCTGTAGCCATATTACTTCAACAGTATTTAACATGATATCTGGTCTTTAGGTGAGACAGATGAACCTGTAGCCATATTACTTCAACAGTATTTAACATGATATCTGGTCTTTAGGTGAGACAGATGAACCTGTAGACATATTACTTCAACAGTATTTAACATGATATCTGGTCTTTAGGTGAGACAGATGAACCTGTAGACATATTACTATTACTACAACAGTATTTAACATGATATCCTCTCTAATCTTTACAGGAAGTGGTTCTGAATATAAACAGCAACACCTCCATCATTGGCATTTCTGTATTTTCTGTAAACGTTATAACCTTGTATTGACCCAGACACAAGTGGGTACACAACAATCATTTTACTAGAAGGTTCCATATGTAAAGTTTATAAAGGGGTTATAATTACGTCATTAACGTGATTTAATCATTTGTAAATGCATTATAAACCATGAAAAAACGGTTATAGCGCATTGGCCAAAATAGTGGCCAATATTTACTTCCAGTTATTTACCATTTATAAATGCACTTACAAATGTTTATACTATTGAACCCTTATATATCATCATGCTACCTTATTTCCAATGGTTGCACAGTTAAACAATTAAACATGTGAGTCACTATCATTCAAACGTGTCCTTTAATTCCAAGATGGCGTAACAGTGCAGACGTGTTTTTGTTTCGTCCCGTCTCGTGTCCCGTGTAAATAGTTTGTAATAGTTTGTAATTTGTCTTTCCATACATTTTTATTTGTTCCCGATTTACCCCTCCTGCAAGCCACCTTACCCAACGTGAAACGGATCAAATATCGGATCAAATATCCGTGCTTTTCCATTATTTACCTGAACCGCAGTCAAAAGTTAGCCTGCTAGCTAGCTTGCTAACCAGCCATCGCTAACCACTGCTAGCGGTCCTCACCACCGCTCTGGCTGCTCAGCCAGCTTTCAGTTCGGACAATATTGGCCAGTCTGCTCAGCGCGCTACCAACCCAGCGCTTATCGGACTGCGTTCCCTTCCTCTTCACCGGATTTCCACTGAAATTACAGGACCAACACACCGGATAATCACAGCTAGCTAGCTGCATTCGAGTGACCGACGTTTATAGCTAACCTCCATTGTTACATGCTACCTATGCTAGCGTAAGCTAGGCTCATCTCCCGGACAGCCGACGTGTGCTAGCTACTCTCCCGGGCTCCAGTACCTTGTCAACCTACCTGGACCTTCCACTGTCGACACGGAGCCCCACCGAGCCACCATGACTGGTCTGCCGACGTAATTGTCCGACGTGGTCTCAACAGGGTTCCCCTCTGCGACGTCGCCGAAGAGCCATCTGCTAGCTCCGGCCTGCTAGCCCCGGCCTGCTAACACTCTGAACGCCTCTTTGCTGCTCATCGGATCCTATGATTGCTCAGCTTCACAGCTGATGCCTGCAGGACTGTTTGGTTATATGGTATTTCTTTCTGTTTAACTACCAGGCCTCAGGTCCTGTGTGTAGTACATCACTTTTTCTAACTGACCCTCTTTGTCCATTCATCGCCATTACCCGTCGTTGTCTTAGCCCTCTTAATTAACTGTTATTTTTTTTTATTTGATCTTTTGCCCATTTCTTATTTTCAATATGCCTTGTCTTTTGCTGTTCAGGCTAGCTATTATTGTTTTATTTCACTGTAGAGCCCCCAGTCCTGCTCAACTGGCCTCTGATAGCTCCTTTGTCCCTCCCCCACACATGCGGAGACCTCACCTGGCTTAACTGATGTCTCCAGAGATGCTACCTCTCTCTTCATTACCCAACGCCTAGGTTTACCTCCACTGAACTCACATCCTACTATACCCTTGTCTATACATTATCCCCTCAACCTATTCCACCACGCCCAGAAATCTGCTCCTTTTATTCTATGTACCCAATGTACTAGACGTCCAGTTCTTAAAGCCTTTAGCCGAATACTGATTCTACTACTCCTCTGTTCCTCTAGTGATGTAGAGGTAAACCCAGGTCCTGTAACCCCCAGTACTACACCTATTCCCCAGGCGCTCTCATTTGTTGATTTCTGTAACCGTAAAAGCCTTGCTTTCATGCATGTTAACATTAGAAGCCTCCTCCCTAAGTTTGATTTATTCACTGCTTTAGCACACTCCGCCAACCCGGATGTCCTAGCTGTGTCTGAATACTGGCTTAGGAAGGCCACCAAAAATTCGGAAATTTCCATCCCCAACTACAACATTTCCCGTCAAGATAGAACTGCCAAAGGTGGCGGAGTTGCAATCTACTGCAGAGATAACCTGCAGAGTTCTGTCATACTGTCCAGGTCTGTGCCCAAACAGTTTGAGCTTCTACTCTTAAAAATCCACCTTTCCAGAAATAAGTCTCTCACTGTTGCCGCCTGTTACAGACCCCCCTCAGCCCTCAGCTGTGCCCTGGACTCCATATGTGAATTGATTGCCCCCCATCTATCTTCAGAGTTTGTACTGTTAGGTGACTTAAACTGGGATATGCTTAACACCCCGGCTGTCCTTCAATCTAAGATAGATGCCCTCAATCTCACACAAATTATCAAGGAACCCACCAGGTACAACCCAAAATCCGTAAACATGGGTACCATCATTGATATCATCCTGACTAACTTGCCCTCCAAATACACCTCCTCTGTTTTCAACCAGGATCTCAGCGATCACTGCCTCATCGCCTGCGTTCGTAACGGTTCAACGGTCAAACGACCACCCCTTATCACTGTCAAACGGTCCCTAAAACACTTCAGTGAGCAGGCCTTTCTAATAGATCTGGCCCGGGTATCCTGGAAGGATATTGACCTCATCCCGTCAGTAGAGGACGCCTGGTTGTTCTTTAAAAGTGCTTTCCTCACCATCCTAAATAAGCATGCCCCTTTCAAAAAACGGAGAACTAAGAATAGATATAGCCCTTGGTTCACCCCAGACTTGACTGCACTAGAACAACACAAAAACATCCTGTGGCGCACTGCATTAGCATCGAATAGCCCCCGCGATATGCAGCTATTCAGGGAAGTCAGGAACAAGTACACACAGTCAGTTAGAAAAGCAAAGGCCAGCTTTTTCAAACAGAAATTTGCTTCCTGTAGTACTAACTCCAAAAAGTTCTGGGACACTGTAAAGTCCATGGAGAATAAGAGCACCTCCTCCCAGTTGCCCACTGCATTGAGGCTCGGAAACATTGTTACCACCGATAAATCCACGATTATCGAAAATTTCAATAAGCATTTTGCTACGGCTGGCCATGCTTTCCACCTGGCTACCCCTACCCCGGCCAACAGCTCTGTACCCCCGGCAGCTACTTGCCCAAGCCCCCCCCGCTTCTCCTTCACCCAAATCCAGACGGCTGATGTTCTGAAAGAGCTGCTAAGTCTGGACCCCTACAAATCTGCTGGGCTAGATAATCTGGACCCTCTCTTTCTGAAATTATCAGCCAAAATTGTTGCAACACCTATCACTAGCCTGTTCAACCTCTCTTTCGTATCGTCTGAGATCCCTAGAGATTGGAAAGCTGCCGCGGTCATCCCCCTCTTCAAAGGAGGAGACACTCTAGACCCAAACTGTTACAGACCAATATCCATCCTGCCCTGCCTTTCTAAAGTCTTCGAAAGCCAAGTTAACAAACAGATAACTGACCACTTCGAATCCCACCGTACCTTCTCTGCTATGCAATCTGGTTTCCGAGCTGGTCATGGGTGCACCTCAGCTACGCTCAAGGTACTGAACGATATCATAACCGCCATCGATAAAAGACAGTACTGTGCAGCCGTCTTCATCGACCTGGCCAAGGTTTTCGACTCTGTCAATCACCGCATTCTTATTGGCAGACTCAACAGCCTTGGTTTCTCAAGTGACTGCCTTGCCTGGTTCTCTAACTACTTTGCAGACAGAGTTCAGTGTGTCAAATCTGAGGGCCTATTGTCCGATCCTCTGGCAGTCTCTATGGGGGTGCCACAGGGTTCAATTCTTGGGCCAACCCTTTTCTCTATATACATCAACGATGTCGATCTCGCTGCTGGTGACTCTCTGATCCATCTCTACGCAGATGACACCATTCTGTATACATCTGGCCCCTCTTTGGACACTGTGTTTACTAACCTTCAAACAAGCTTCAATGCCATACAACACTCCTTCCTAAGGCCTCCAACTGCTCTTAAACGCCAGTAAAACTAAGTGCATGCTTTTCTATCGAACGCTGCCAGCACCCGCCCACCGGACTATCATCACTACTCTCGACGGGTCCGAATTAGAATACGTGGACACCTACAAATACCTAGGCATCTGGTTAGACTGTAAACTTAACTTCCAGACTCACATCAACCATCTCCAATCCAAAATTAAATCCAGAATTGGCTTCCTATTTCGCAACAAAGCCTCCTTCACTCATGCTGCCAAACATGCCCTTGTAAAACTGACTATCCTACCGATCCTTGATTTCGGCGATGTCATTTACAAACTAGCCTCCAACACTCTACTTAGCAAACTGGATGTAGTCTATCACAGTGCCATCCGTTTTGTCACCAAAGCCCCATACACTACCCATCACTGCGACCTGTATGCTCTCGTTGGCTGGCCTTCATTATATATTCGTAGCCAAACCCACTGGCTCCAGGTCATCTATAAGTCTTTATTAGGTAAATCCCCGCCCTATCTCAGCTCACTGGTCACTATAGCAAGACCCACCCGTAGCATGCGCTCCAGCAGGTATATCTCACTGGTCACCCCCAAAGCCAACACCTCCTTTGGCCGCCATTCCTTCCAGTTCGCTGCTGCCAATGACTGGAACGAATTGCAAAAATCATTGAAGCTAGAGGTTCCTATCTCCCTCAATAACTTTAAGCATCAGCTGTCAAAGCTGCTTATCGATCACTGCACCTGTATACAGCCCTTCTGTAAATAGCCCACACTACTACCTCATCCCCATATTTATTTTTGTTATTTTCACAAATCTTGCGCTCCAGTATCTCTATTTGCACATCATAATTTGCACATCCTTCATTCCTGTGTTAATGATGATAATCTGTAATTTATTTCACCACTATGGTCTATTTATTGTCCTACCTCCTAACCTCATTGCATTTTGCACTACATTTTGCACTCTGTATATAGATTTTCTATTGTGTTATTGACTGTACGTTTGTTTACTGTGTGACTCTGTGTTGTTTTTGTCGCACTGCTTTGCTTTGTCTTGGCCAGGTCACAGTTGTAAATGAGAACTTGTTCTCAACTGACCTACCTGGTTAAATAAAGGTGAAATAAAACCTACCTGGTTAAATAAAGGTGAAATAAAACCTACCTGGTTAAATAAAGGTGAAATAAATAAAATAAAATAAAATGTGAGTCACTATCATTCAAGTCCATTTAAACATGTGAGTCACTATCATTCAAGTCCAATTAAACATGTGAGTCACTATCATTCAAGTCCAATTAAACATGTGAGTCACTATCATTCAAGTCCATTTAAACATGTGAGTCACTATCATTCAAGTCCATTTAAACATGTGAGTCACTATCATTCAAGTCCATTTAAACATGTGAGTCACTATCATTCAAGTCCATTTAAACATGTGAGTCACTATCATTCAAGTCCATTTAAACATGTGAGTCACTCATTCAAGTCCAGTTAAAACATATGTTTTGTTTTATACCAGGTCTGGGAACCCAGACAATTAGCTATCTGTCTTTTTATGTTATGTATTATGTTTTAGACCAGGTCTGGGAACCTGTCTATTTCCTATGGTACCCAGCAGTGGTTTGTTAACGTTGTATGTTTTAGCAGACACTCTTATCCAGAGCAACTTACAGTTAGTTAGTGCATACATGTTCATACTTTTGTTTTAGACTTTTTTTCATTCTGGTCTCCCGTGGGAATTAAACCCACAACTCTGGCATTGCAAGCGCCATCCTATACCATCTGAGCTACACGGGACCTTTCAGAACAGGCATGTACACCTAGACAGTTAGCTACCTGTCTGTCCCCATGGTACCCAACACTTGTTGGCTTTCTCTGTCTAGGAAACTCCACAGCCAATGTCCCCTAATGTCCCCTCCTATCTGGTGTTACTGTATCTGACTGAGGCTCCATCCCAAATAGCACCCTATGGGCCCTGGTCAAAAGTAGTGCACTACATAGGAAATAGGGTTCCATTTAGGACTCAGACGGTGACTGTTAAGTGGCTATGTGGCTGTCTTCATGTGCAGCATCAGGTTTAATCACTGCATTAAGTTTTTTTTTTCTACATCGGATGTTGGACATCTCAACTAAAAGCTAACCACATAGTGAGTGATGTCATCTCCTCCAGGTGTTCTTCACTGAGAAGACTCTGCTTTCATCTTTAATTCACTTTTGTTGGTTTTTCTCAACGCTCCTTTTCAAGTCTTGGCAGGAACTAGAATGTTTCTCTCTCTCTTTCTCTCTCTCTCTCTCTCTCTCTCTCTCTCTCTCTCTCTCTCTCTCTCTCTTTCTCTCTCTTTCTCTCTCTACTCTCTTTCTTTCTCTTTCTCTCTCTCTGAATTAAATTAAATTCAAAGCCCTTTATTGGCATGGGAAACATACTATGCTAACGTTGCCAAAGCAAGTGAAATAGATAATAAACAAAAGTGAAATAAACAATAAAAAATGTGCAGGAAACAGAAAATGGTATTTCATACACTGCAGTTGATGAACAATGAGAAAGTAATTCTGCTTTGAAGGTTGATGAACTTGTAACCCCATGAATGTGTTGGTAAACCTACTGGAGAGATCTTCTTTCTCTACACCCATTCAGCATCGTTCACACCCTTGGCCTATATCCTAATCTTACTTTGGTGCAGGTCATGTTGTTCTTCACATGACCTTCTCTGGTAAACACAAACTATATCAAATAAAATCAAAGTTATTTTGTCACATGCACAGGATACAGAAGGTGTAAACGGTACAGTGAAATGGTTACTTGCATAGTGGAGTCTTTTGTTTAGACATGTAGCTAGCTAGCTAGCTAAACAATTAACCATAATCCCAATTTAATGCCGTGTTCAATTTGAACTGTCATCCAACTCAGAATTCCAACTCGGGGACTCTTACTGGTTTACACGGATGAAGGCTTCTCCCTCTCTGTCATGGATGCCATGGTTGCTCTTAGTTTGAAGATGTAGACAGGTGTTTTATACAACATACTTTTTTCTGTGTTCTCTTTTTTTTTTGTTCTCATTTCTCTGCTTCCACTGGTCATTCCACTGATTTCAAAACTCAGTCAACAACTTCTGTGACAATGACACCGTTTCTTGCCCACCATTGTCGTCAGAAGACTCTACAATGTCTGGTTCAATTAAAATGTTTTTACCTAAATCAGGGATTTCCTAGTTGTTTGATTCATTTTCAGAGTCAGAGAGTCAGCATGGCACGATCATCCTCCAACTGAGCTTTGTCGATAGTGCTATTAACTTCAGGGCAGCAATGTTGAGGGCAGTAGCGAAACCTTTTCAATTCTTCATGATATATTATTTTTAAAGCAGCGGTAGACAGGATTATCCACACATACTTAGCAGCTCATGTTATAGACAGAAGCATGCTACATGGCAGACCGCTCCGAACTCATCTCTCGCCATGTCTAGCCCATCCATTACCTCAGCCATTCATGGCTAGGGGGAAGGTTCCTGTGTTTTTCCGTGGCTACGTTATTTAACAATTGTATTTGTATTTATAGATGGTATACAAGTTTGTTATTAAGGCACATGAAAGTTCACATGTTCCAGAGGACATTTCTGGCCAAAAATGTATTTTGGGTGGATCAAAAAAAGAAAACTGTTGAAATGCCTCTCCTGTGAAGTAGTGACGTGCGACATACGCCTAGTTTCTTGAAACGGGTCACATATGGTCATACATTTGGAAGGAGGTTAGGAAGTGCAGCTCAGTTTACACCTCAATTTGTAGGCAGTGTACACATAGCCTGTCTTCTCTTGAGAGCCAGGTTTGCCTACGGTGGCCTCTCTCAATAGCAAGGCTATACTCACTGAGTCTGTACATAGTCAAAGCTTTCCTTAAGTTTGGGTCAGTCACAGTGGTCAGATATTCTTTTTTCTCCGTTTTTTGTTTAATTCTTTCCAATGTGTCAAGTAATTCTCTTTTAGTTTTCTCATGATTTGGTTGGGTCTAATTGTGTTGCTGTCCTGGGGTTCTGTGGGGTCTGTTTGTGTTTGTGAACAAAGACCCAGGACCAGCATGCTTAGGGGACTCTTCTCCAGGTTCATCTCTCTGTAGGTGATGGCTTTGTTATGGAAGGTTTGGGAATCGCTTCCTTTTATGTGGTTGTAGAATTGAACGGCTCTTTTCTGGATTTTGATAATCGGCCCATTTCTGCTCTGCATGCATTATTTGGTGTTTTACGTTGTACACAGAGGATGTTTTTTTCAGAATTCTGCATGCAGAGTCTCAATTTGGTGTTTGTCCCATTTTGTGACTTCTTCGTTGGTGAGCGATGGGTTCTATATCTGATTCAAGTAATTTTAGCCAGATTGTGATTGGTTTGTCACGTGTAGCTCAGATGGTAGAGCATGGTGCTTGCAACGCCAGGGTTGTGGGTTTGATTACAAACGGGGGACCAGCCCATAACTGTAAGTCGCACTGGATAAGACCGTCTATGTAAATGTAATGTCACATTTTTTGTTCCATTTGATGGCATAGAATCCCTTCTTGCCTTGTCTCTCAGATGTTGTTGTAGTTGTGTCTAGGGGGGGCATATGGGGGAGGCTGTCACCTCCAGGTATATGTTTGTCCCCCTGTGTGCTGAGGGTGTCAGGTTCTTGTCCTGTTCTGGCATTTAGGTCACCACAGACTAGTACATGTCTCTGGGCCTGGAAGTGATTGATTTCCCCCTCCAGGATGGAGAAGCTGTCTTCATTAAAGTATGGGGATTCTAGTGGGGGGATATAGGCAGCACACAGGAGGACATTTTTCTCTTTTGAGATTATTTCCTTTTGAATTTCTAGCCAAATGTAAAATGTTCCTGTTTGATTAATTTAATAGAGTGAATTAGGTCTTTCTCGCTCTTTTCCATTCACACCTCTCTCTCTCTCTCTCTCTTCCTTTCACATCTCTCTGTTCCTTTCATATCTCTCAATTTCAATTTCAATTTAAGGGCTTTATTGGCATGGGAAACATATGTTGCCAAAGCAAGTGAAGTAGATAATAAACAATAAACATTACACTCAGAAGTTCCAAAAGAATAAAGACATTTCAAATGTCATATTGTGTGAACTACCGTTCGAAAGTTTGGGGTCACTTAGAAATGTCCTTGTTTTCCATGAAAACATACATGAAATGAGTTGCAAAATGAATAGGAAATATAGACGTTGACAAGGTTAAAAATAATGATTTTTAATTGAAATAATAATTGTCCTTCAAACTTTGTTTTCGTCAAAGAATCCTCCATTTGCAGACATTTCAGCCTTGCAGACCTTTGACATTCTAGTTGTCAATGTGTTGAGGTAATCTGAAGAGATTTCACACCATGCTTCCTGAAGCACCTCCCACGAGTTGGATTGGCTTGATGGGAGCTTCTTACGTACCGTACGGTCAAGCTGCTCCCACAACAGCTCAATAGGGTTGAGATCCGGTGACTGTGCTGGCCACTCCATTATAGACAGAATACCAGCTCACTGCTTCTTCCCTAAATAGTTCTTGCATAGTTTGGAGCTGTGCTTTGGGTCATTGTCCTGTTGTAGGAGGAAATTGGCTCCAATTAAGCACCGTCCACAGGGTATGGCATGGTGTTGCAAAATGGAGTGATAGCCTTCCTTCTTCAAGATCCCTTTTACCCTGTACAAATCTCCCACTTTACCACCACCAAAGCTCCCCCAGACCATCACATTGCCTCCACCATGCTTGACAGATGGCGTCAAGCACTCCTCCAGCATCTTTTCATTTGGTCTGCGTCTCACAAATGTTCTTCTTTGTGATCCGAACACCCCAAACTTAGATTTGTCTGTCCATAACACAACCTTCCTCTGTCCAGTGTCCAGGCCGGGTGCTGCAGACGGTTCTAGTGCCCTCGCCAATTCGTTGATACAGTTGAAGTCGGAAGTTTACATACACTTAGGATGAAATAATAACAATTTATTTTTCAACCACTCCACAGATTTCATGTTAACAAACTATAGTTTTGGCAAGTCGGTTAGGACATCTACTTTGTGCATGACACAAGTAATTCTTCCAACAATTGTTTACAGACATATTATTTCACTTATAATTCACTATATCACAATTCCAGTGGGTCAGAAGTTTACACACACTAAGTTGACTGTGCCTTTAAACAGCTTGGAAAATTCCAGAAAATGATGTCATGGCTTTAGAAGCTTCTGATAGGCTAATTGACTCAATTGGAGGTGTACCTGTGGATATATTTCAAGGCATACCTTCAAACTCAGTGCCTCTTTGCTCGACATCATTGGAAAATCAAAAGAAATCAGCCAAGACCTCAGATTTTTTTTTTTAAACGTACTTTGGTGCGAAAAGTGCAAATCAATCCCAGAACAACAGCAAAGGACCTTGTGAAGATGCTGGAGGAAACAGGTACAAAAGTATCTATATATTAAAAACAAGTCCTATATCAACATAACTTGAATGGTCGCTCAGCAAGGAAGAAGCCACTGCTCCAAAACTGCCATAAAAAAAGCCAGACTACGGTTTGCAACTGTGCATGGGGACAAAGATCGTACTTTTTGGAGAAATGTCCTCTGGTCTTATGAAACACAAATAGAACTGTTTGGCCATAATGACCATCGTTATGTTTGGAGTTAAAAGGGAGAGGCTTGCAAGCTGAAGAATACAATCCCAACTGTGAAGCAGGGGGGTGGCAGCATCATGTTGTGGGGGTGCTTTGCTGCAGGAGGGACTGGTGCACTTCACAAAATAGATGGCATCATGAGGAAGGAAAATTATGTTGATATATTGAAGCAACATCTCAAGACATCAGTCAGGAAGTTAAAGCTTGGTTGCAAATGGGTCTTCCAAATGGACAATGACCCCAAGCATACTTCCAAAGTTGTGGCAAAAGGGCTTAAGGTCAACAAAGTCAAGGTATTGGAGTGGCCATCACAAAGCCCTGACCTCAATCCTATAGACAATTTGTGGGCAGAACTGAAAAAGCGTGTGCGAGCAAGGAGGCCTACAAACCTGACTCAGTTACACCAGTTCTGTCAGGACGAATGGGCCAGAATTCACCCAACTTATTGTGGGAAGCTTGTGGAAGGCTACCCAAAACGTTTGACCCAAGTTAAACAATTTAAAGGCAATGCTACCAAATACTAATTGAGTGTATGTACACTTCTGACCCACTGGGAATGTGATGAAAGAAATAAAATCAGAAATAAATCATTCTCTCTACTTTTATTCTGACATTTCACATTCTTAAAATAAAGTGGTGATCCTAACTGACCTAAGACAGGGAATTTTTACTAGGATTAAATGTAATGATTTGTGAAAAACTGAGTTTAAATGTATTTGGCTAAGGTGTATGTAAACTTCCGACTTCAAGTGTATATATTTTGAAAATTCTTTGATATATATGTTGAAGAGGGTGGGGCTTAAACTGCATCCTTGTCTCACCCCACGGCCCTGTGGAAAGAAATGTGTTTTTATTGCCAATTTTAACCTCACACTTGTTCTTTGTGTACATGGATTTTATAATGTTGTATGTTTTCCCCAACACCATTTTCCATCAATTTGTATAGCAGTTAAACTGAGCAGACCCTCATGCCAAATTTAGTCAAATGCTTTTATGAAATCAACAAAGTGTGAGAAGACTTTACCTTTGTTTGTTTGAAAATTAGTGTGTGCAGGGTGAATACGTGGTCTGTCGTACAGTAATTTGGTAAAAAGCCAATTTGACATTTGCTCAGTACATGTTTTTCACTGAGGAAATGAACTAGTCTGCTGTTAATGATAATGCAGAGGATTTTCCCAAGGTTGCTGTTGACGCATATCCCACAGTAGTTATTGGGGTCAAATTTGTCTCCACTTTTGTGGATTGGGGTGATCAGTCCTTGGTTCCAAATATTGGGGAAGATGCCAGATCTAAGGATGATGTTAAAGAGTTTAAGTATAGCCAATTGGAATTTGTGGTCTATATATTTTATAATTTCATTGAGGAAACCATCAACATCACAGGCCTTTTTGGGTTGGAGGGTTTGTATTTTGTCCTGTAGTTCATTCAATGTAATTGGAGAATCCAGTGGGTTCTGGTCTTTAATAGTTGATTCTAGGATTTGTATTTGATCATGTTTTTGCTCTTTGTTCATTGTTATAGAGCCTTAACAGATTGGAGAAGTGGTTTATCCATCATCTCCGTTTGGATTGATAACTCTTCATGTTGTTGTTTGTTTAGTGTTTTCCAGTTTTCCCAGAAGTGGTTAGATTCTATGGATTCTTCAGTTACATTGAGCTGGTTTCTGGTTTGCTGTTCCTTCTTTTTCCGTAGTGTATTTCTGTATTGTTTTAGTGATTCACCATAGTGAAGATGTATTTCTGTATTGTTTTAGTGATTCACCATAGTGAAGGTGTATTTCTGTATTGTTTTAGTGATTCACCATAGTGAAGGTGTGTTTCTGTATTTTTTTAGTGATTCACCATAGTGAAGGTGTATTTCTGTATTGTTTTAGTGATTCACCATAGTGAAGGTGTATTTCTGTATTGTTTTAGTGATTCACCATAGTGAAGGTGTATTTCTGTATTGTTTTAGTGATTCACCATAGTGAAGGCGTAGGCTCAGGTTTTCTGGGTCTCTATGTTTCTGGTTGGACAGGTTTCTCAGTTTCATTCTTAGGTTTTTTCATTCTTCATCAAACCATTTGTCATTGTTGTTCATTTTCTTGTTTTTATATCTGATGAGAAGCTGAGAGATCAAATATACTGTTTAGATTTTCTACTGACAAGTCACACCTTCACTCTTACAGTGGGACGTTTTGTCCAGGAAGTTTTCTAGAAGGGATTGAATTTGTTGTTGCCTAATAGGTTTTTGGTAGATTTCAACACTACTTTCCTTCCGTCTATAGCATTTCTTAATATTACTCAGTTCCTTTGGCTTCGATGCCTCATTTTTATTTTATATTTACTTAACCTTTATTTTACTAGGCAAGTCAGTTAAGAGCAAATTCTTATTTACAGTGACGGCCTAGGAACAGTGGGTTAACTGCCTTGTTCAGGGGCAGAATGACAGATTTTTACCTTGTCAGCTCGGAGATTTGAACCAGCAACCTTTCGGTTATGGTCCCAATGCTCTAACCACTCTACCTGCCGCCCCCCCAACATAATTGAGTATTGCTCTGTTCAAGTAGACTGTGATTTTGCTGTGGTCTGATAGAGGTGTCAGTGGGTTCCTTTCACATATCTCTCTTTCTCACCTCTCTCTTTCTCTCTCTCTTCCTTTCACATATCTCTCTTTCTCACCTCTCTCTTTCGCTCGCTCTTCCTTTCACATATCTCTCTTTCTCACCTCTCTCTTTCGCTCGCTCTTCCTTTCACATATCTCTCTTTTTCACCTCTCTTTCTCTCTCTCTTCCTTTCACATCTCTCTCTTTCTCTCTTTCTTCCTTTCACATCTCTCTCTTTCTCTCTTTCTTCCTTTCACATCTCTCTCTCTTTCTCTCTCTTCATTTCACCTCTCTCTCTCTCTCTCTCTCTCTCTCTCTCTCTCTCAATCTTACATCCTATAGTTCCTGTCTTCTTCACTCTGTGTCTCGTTCTGTTTTGAAGAAAGCAGGGTCACTCTCTTAACCTGATGTCCCATAATGCCTGTCTTTTTCCCCTCCGTCTCATTCTCTCCCACAGGATCAGCTATAAGACGGCTTACCGGCGGGGAATCCGGACCATGTACCGACGCCGCTCACAGTGTTGCCCGGGTTACTTTGAGAGTGGAGACCTGTGTGTCCGTAAGTGTCTTTTTCTGCTTCCAATTTTCTGTGTCGTCTCATGAAATCATGTCCCCCTCTTCCTATATTGTGCAATATTATACAGTGCATTCAGAAGGTATTCAGACCCTGTGACCTTTTCCACATTTTGAATACTTTCCGAATGCACTGTAGGTAAAACAAAACACCCCAGACTAGGATGTACTGTCTCAGACTAGGATGTACTTTCGAGGCACTAGGATGCACTGTCGAGGCACTAGGATGCACTGTCGAGGCACTAGGATGCACTGTCGAGGCACTAGGATGTACTGTCGAGGCACTAGGATGCACTGTCGAGGCACTAGGATGCACTGTCGAGGCACTAGGATGTACTGTCGAGGCACTAGGATGTACTGTCGAGGCACTAGGATGCACTGTCGAGGCACTAGGATGCACTGTCGAGGCACTAGGATGCACTGTCGAGGCACTAGGATGTACTGTCGAGGCACTAGGATGCACGCTGTAATAAAAGGTAAGAGGAAACACAAACACATCTGATTGTCTTCAGTAACTACTGTCACAATCCTTATGTGTTGTTTACATTACCTGACAAAACACCAAAACAACCCCTCTCTGTTTAGACTGTCTCCAGCCTTGTGATATCTACACAGTTCTGTGACGAGACCAAAACAACCCCTCTCTGTTTAGACTGTCTCCAGCCTTGTGATATCTACACAGTTCTGTGACGAGACCAAGACAACCCCTCTCTGTTTAGACTGTCTCCAGCCTTGTGATATCTACACAGTTCTGTGACGAGACCAAAACAACCCCTCTCTGTTTAGACTGTCTCCAGCCTTGTGATATCTACACAGTTCTGTGACACTCTGTTTAGACTGTCTCCAGCCTTGTGATATCTACACAGTTCTGTGACGAGACCAAAACAACCCCTCTCTGTTTAGACTGTCTCCAGCCTTGTGATATCTACACAGTTCTGTGACGAGACCAAAACAACCCCTCTCTGTTTAGACTGTCTCCAGCCTTGTGATATCTACACAGTTCTGTGACGAGACCAAAACAACCCCTCTCTGTTTAGACTGTCTCCAGCCTTGTGATATCTACACAGTTCTGTGACGAGACCAAAACAACCCCTCTCTGTTTAGACTGTCTCCAGCCTTGTGATATCTACACAGTTCTGTGACACTCTGTTTAGACTGTCTCCAGCCTTGTGATATCTACACAGTTATGTGACGAGACCAAAACAACCCCTCTCTGTTTAGACTGTCTCCAGCCTTGTGATATCTACACAGTTCTGTGACGAGACCAAAACAACCCCTCTCTGTTTAGACTGTCTCCAGCCTTGTGATATCTACACAGTTCTGTGACGAGACCAAGACAACCCCTCTCTGTTTAGACTGTCTCCAGCCTTGTGATATCTACACAGTTCTGTGACGAGACCAAAACAACCCCTCTCTGTTTAGACTGTCTCCAGCCTTGTGATATCTACACAGTTCTGTGACACTCTGTTTAGACTGTCTCCAGCCTTGTGATATCTACACAGTTCTGTGACACTCTGTTTAGACTGTCTCCAGCCTTGTGATATCTACACAGTTATGTGACGAGACCAAAACAACCCCTCTCTGTTTAGACTGTCTCCAGCCTTGTGATATCTACACAGTTCTGTGACGAGACCAAAACAACCCCTCTCTGTTTAGACTGTCTCCAGCCTTGTGATATCTACACAGTTCTGTGACGAGACCAAGACAACCCCTCTCTGTTTAGACTGTCTCCAGCCTTGTGATATCTACACAGTTCTGTGACGAGACCAAAACAACCCCTCTCTGTTTAGACTGTCTCCAGCCTTGTGATATCTACACAGTTCTGTGACACTCTGTTTAGACTGTCTCCAGCCTTGTGATATCTACACAGTTATGTGACGAGACCAAAACAACCCCTCTCTGTTTAGACTGTCTCCAGCCTTGTGATATCTACACAGTTTTGTGACGAGACCAAAACAACCCCTCTCTGTTTAGACTGTCTCCAGCCTTGTGATATCTACACAGTTCTGTGACACTCTGTTTAGACTGTCTCCAGCCTTGTGATATCTACACAGTTCCACAACATTGTCCAGTATTTTTCACACTTTTTCTCACCCTCTTATAACTCAATGGATCCCAAATGATACCCTATTCCCTATATAGTGCTCTAATTTCTACCCTATGGGCCCTGATCAAAAGTGCACTATATAGGGTGATATTTGGGATTCAGTCACTGTCTCTTATAGCTAAACTTCTAGAGCAATGACATCAAATCAAAGAAAATGGTATTAGATAGATAGATAGATAGATAGATAGATAGATAGGTACTTTATTGATCCCCCGGGCGGGAAATTTCATTGTCAAGCAGCTACAACAAAACACAGGGCAGGTGCAAAATGCCACAACGAAAGTACACAAAAGACAGATACACGGTACATGATACATAGAGCGGCAGTATGAAAAAGTATAGAAATACAAGATATCTGGAGTGCAAAAAAAAGCTATAAAAAGGACATTGCATAGTATGGGTGGTTGGCTGAATATGTACACTATACGTTGGTGGATGTTGGATGGTTAACTATACTATACAGGTCGATGGCAGAGAAATACTTCAGTAGCTAAAAATGCGTATGATATGAGCGAGGGTAATAATAGTTTACTTAATAGACAGACTGGGTAAATGAACAGGTAAGTGAAAATTTTGCATGGTTAAATTAGCTGTACAGTTAGGTATACAGTTATATTTACAGATAAGTGAATACTTGCATGTTTACACAAACTGTACAGGTAAATGACAGGAAGAGATACTTTAATAGCTAAATGTTTGTATGATATCATTTGGGGTAATAATAGTAATTCCCTTAAAATACAGTCCTTAGTGCGCAGGGTTTAATTACAGACAACTGCACTTATTGCACATTCGATATACTAAAAGCAATGAGAAAAGGTGCAACTGGCAGGATACTAATATGCATTCCTGAGTGAATGCCTACGTCCAATAATTACTTACAATATTGCATGTGATATAATATAACAACTGTACATGAGTATGTATATACAGACCTGTATGAATAAATAGGTCCTGAGTGGATGAGTGCTGACGGACCAGAGTTACTCACGGATGGATGCATAATTGTTAAACTAGGTCCTAGCACCCCAACAGTTCCAGATCTATGTTGCCGACGGCACGGCACCCCGGTGAGGCATTATACAGTCTCATAGCCGCCGGCAGGAAGGACCTCCTGTAGCGCTCTCTGGCACACCGTGGTGGGATCAGTCTGTGACTGAAAGTGCTCCTCTGCGTCATAACCATAGCGTGCAGAGGGTGGGTGACGTTGTCCATGATGGCCAGCAGTTTGGCCAGGATCCGTCTCTCCGCCACCTCCTCTAGAGTGTCAAGGCTCATCCCCAGGACAGAGCTAGCCTTCCTGATCAGCTTATTTACCCGAGAAGCATCACCGGCTTTGATGTTTGCTCCCCAGCACACCACTGCAAAAAAGATGGCACTGGCCACCACAGACTGGTAGAAGGTATGCAGTAGTTTACTGCACACGTTGAAGGACCTGAGCCTCCTCAGAAAGTAGAGTCGGCTCTGGCCCTTTTGGTACAGGGCCCTGGTGTTACCAGCCCATTCCAGTCTGTTGTCCATATGGACACCCAGGAACTTGTATGACTCAACCATTTCCACATCCATCCCCTTTATAGGGACTGCAGTCAGTTGTGCCTTGGTTCTCCTGAAGTCCACCACCATCTCCTTAGTTTTGCTGATGTTGAGCTGAAGGTGGTTCTGCTCACACCACAACACAAAGTCACTGATTGTGCTCCTGTACTCCTCCTCCTGCCCACCCCTGATGCACCCTACAATAGCAGAGTCATCCGAGAACTTCTGTAGGTGGCATGTTTCAGAGTTATATCTGAAGTCCGAGGTGTAGAGGGTGAACAGGAAGGGGGACAGGACCGTACCCTGGGGGGCCCCTGTGTTGCTAACTGCCCGTTCTGACACACAGCTCTGTAGTCGCACAAATTGTGGCCTACCGGTCAGGTAGTCCGTGACCCAGGAGACTAAGGGTGCTTCCACTTTCATCCTCCTCATCTTCTCACCCAGTAGCAGGGGCTGAATGGTATTGAAGGCACTGGAGAAGTCAAAAAACATGACCCTCACAGTGCAACCTGCATTGTCCAGGTGAGAGTAGGCCCTCTGCAGAAGGTAGATGATTGCATCATCCACCCCGATGTTGCGCTGGTATGCAAACTGCAGGGGGTCCATTGATGAACACACCAGGGGTCTGAGGTGAGCGAGGACTAACCTTTCCAGGGTCTTCATGATGTGGGATGTTAGCGCTACAGGTCTGAAGTCATTCAGGACAGTGGGGTGTGCCTTCTTGGGCACTGGGACGAGGCAGGATGTTTTCCACAGCACAGGGACCCTTTCTAGGCTCAGGCTAAGGTTGAAGGGTCGCTGGAGTATTCCACACAGTTGGTCAGCACAGACCCTCAGCACCCTTGGGCTGATGCCATCAGGGCCCGCCGCTTTCCACTGGTGTAGTCTCTCCAGCTCTCTCTTCACTTGGTTGGTGGTGAAAGCCAGCCCAGGTGGGGAGGTGGGGGGAAGGGGGGTGTTGAGGATCAGTCCAGGGGGGGCAGGGGCGGAGGTGGGGTCACTGATTGTCTCAGCAGAGGTGCTGTGAGCAAAGTGGGGGTGTGTGGGGGTGTGTGGTCTGGGGAGCTGGAGGGGAGGTGGACAGGGCCAGTATCAAACCTGTTAAAAAATTGGTTCAGCTCATTGGCTCTGTCCTGGGTCCCCTCCGTCTGCCCACTGTTTGACTTTTTGAAGCCAGTGATATTTCTCATACCCTTCCACACCTCTCTCACCTGGCTCTGCCTCAGCTTGTCCTCCATCTTCTCCTTATACACTCTCTTCCCCTCAGCAATCCACAACTTCAGCTCCCTCTGGACGCATTTCAATTTGTCCTTGTCCTTCTCCTTGAAGGCCCTCTTCTTCTCATTCAGCAGGGCCTTCAGGTCGCTGGTGACCCAGGGTTTATTGTTTGGGAAACAGCGTACCTTCCTGGTGGGTACAGTGTTGTCTACACAAAAATTAATATAGTCTGTTATGCAGTCAGTGAGTCCATCGATGTCCTCCCCATGAGCCTCACAGAGCACATCCCAGTCTGTTGTTTCAAAGCAGTCCTGTAGGGCCTCATTCGCCTCTGGGGACCATCTCCTAATAGTCCTGGTGGTTGCAGGCTGCTGTTGGACCATAGGCCTGTAGAGTGGGGTGAGGTATTGTTCACATACACGTGTTTAGCAGATGTTAAGTTTCCTAAGAGCTAGTCGTGAGGCCGCCATCTCGGTCAGCAGCATCAATGCCTAATAAAGAAACAGACCAGTACCATCCTGTCTCTCCAGCCGGATCAGTTTAATTAAACTTCTAGAACAATGAGAAAAATGATTTACCAAGTAGGGCCTTAGTTACAGGCTGTGGATGCAGAGCCACCGTCGTAAAACCCACACCAGGATTCAATAACATAAAAAGAACTGAAGCGCTGGGAAATGAGATCCGAGGCAATATGTTGAATAACTTACAATGTCGTTTTTAATGGTCATTGATTAATATTTTTATTTCTGCATGTGAAAATTATTTTCTTTCTGTGAACATTTTGACCAAATGAAAAAAGACCAATACATAGAAGGCTTTGCCAGGTGTTATTGGTTTAATTTGACATAGAAGGCTTTGCCAGGTGTTATTGGTTTAATTTGACATAGAAGGCTTTGCCTGGTGTTATTGGTTTAATTTGACATAGAAGGCTTTGCCAGGTGTTATTGGTTTAATTTGACATAGAAGGCTTTGCCAGGTGTTATTGGTTTAATTTGACATAGAAGGCTTTGCCTGGTGTTATTGGTTTAATTTGACATAGAAGGCTTTGCCAGGTGTTATTGGTTTAATTTGACATAGAAGGCTTTGCCAGATGTTATTGGTTTAATTTGACATAGAAGGCTTTGCCAGGTGTTATTGGTTTAATTTGACATAGAAGGCTTTGCCAGATGTTATTGGTTTAATTTGACATAGAAGGCTTTGCCAGGTGTTATTGGTTTAATTTGACATAGAAGGCTTTGCCAGGTGTTATTGGTTTAATTTGACATAGAAGGCTTTGCCAGGTGTTATTGGTTTAATTTGACATAGAAGGCTTTGCCAGGTGTTATTGGTTTAATTTGACAGAAGGCTTTGCCAGGTGTTATTGGTTTAATTTGACATAGAAGGCTTTGCCAGGTGTTATTGGTTTAATTTGACATAGAAGGCTTTGCCAGGTGTTATTGGTTTAATTTGACATAGAAGGCTTTGCCAGGTGTTATTGGTTTAATTTGACATAGAAGGCTTTCCCTGGTGTTATTGGTTTTATATTTTCTTCAGCTACATTCTATGCGTAAGCTTGTATTTCACGTTTTCCCAAGATCTTTCATAAAATTAATTATTAAATGGTACAATTATATAAATTCAGTCATGCTTGTAACCTCTTTGACTGTGGCAGATGGCCTAGCTGAAGATGGGCTGCCTAGCAGTAACAACAGAGTAGACTTTGTCCTTGTGTCCAGTCTATGGCCTGCCGTATTAAACTGTGTGTGGTGTAGCCTGGGGCCTGAGGTATCACACCATGGGATTCCTGCCAGTCTAGTCTTATCGTAAACCAGGCTTCCCTAAACCTGGAAGCCTGGGGAAGTTCCATGGCAGAAATCAGATAAAGATGGGTTGGAATCCGGTGTAAATCAGTGGCGCAACACGTCAAACCAATCAAATGCCTTGCTTGGGCAGAGCTCCAGAGGTGCTCCCCAGGTTAGTGCTGTAGGGGCTACAGTGTGTAACAACCACTGGTGACTAAACATTGTAGAACGTTTGCAGCTGGTTTTCACTGCATTCCGCTGTCATTTCTGTTATTTCCAGGTGAGCTGAAGCTGCAGTAAGAGGGGAGAAATGGCCTACAATGCTGAACATAGCAATATTTAACATTTTGACCTTTCTGAAGTGATGTTTGGCTGTAAAGGCTAGCACGAGGGACAAGAAGTAGCTAGCCACAAGGTGTTTCATTTTGAGAAAAGTCAGGTACCTAGCAGAAGAGGCTGGTGGGATGGCTCATTTTAAATCGATGGAGTGGGATAAATGTATCCGAGTCAAACTTATGGTTTCCATATGTTTGATGTGTTTGATAACGTTACATTAATTCCAGCCGTTACAATGAGCCAGTCCTCCTATAGCTCCTCCCACCACCTTCCTCTGCTACTTAGGCATGACTAACTAGCTACTAGCTAGTTCAATTTCTCACCCGATTATAACGCCAATCATTGACCTAAAAGGTTAGCTGTGTTAGCCCAATATCTAGCTGATCCAGGGTCAGAGATACATAGAGACACTGTACTGTCTATCTACAGTTCATATTTTTATTGTTGGATATAAACAACTGTAAAACACCAGCAAATCATCTCCAAGCATAATAAAGAGACAATGTTCAGTGGCCTCCACTAATATTGGCACCCTTGGTAAATATACAGTGCCCTCCACTAATATTGGCACCCTTGGTAAATATACAGTGGCCTCCACTAATATTGGCACCCTTGGTAAATATACAGTGCCCTCCACTAATATTGGCACCCTTGGTAAATATGATCAAAACGGGCTGTGATTTTTTTTAATTTGCTGTTTATCCTCTTGGTCTTTCATTCAAAATATTCACTCAAATCTAACCTTTAATTAAAGTAGAATAATTGAAAAAAATATATATATCTTATCATGTCACAAATATTTTTCTCATATATACAGTATGTGTGCCACATTTATTGGCACCTCTTCATTCAGTACTTTGTGCAACCTCCCTTTGCCAAGATAACAGCTCTGTCTTCTCCTATAATGAGTCATGAGGTTGGAGATCACATGGCAAGGGATCTGAGACTCTCCTCTTCAGCTCATCCAACAGGTTTTCTATGGGGTTTAGGTCAGGGGACTGGGATGGCCATGGCAAAACCTTGATTCTGTGGTCAGTGAACTATTTTTGTGTTGATTTTGAGGTGTGCTTTGGCTCATTGTCCTGCTGGAAGATCCAACCACGGCCCAGTTTAAGTTTCCAAGCAGAGGTAGTCAGGTTTTGATTTATTATCTGCTGGTACTTGATGGAGTCCATGACACCATGTATCCTAACAAGTTGTCCAGGGCCTTTGGAAGAAAAACAGCCCCACAACATCAAAGATCCACCACCATACTGTACTTCACACTGGGGATTTTTCTGCATGGCTATCTTTCTGTCTACGCCAAACTCACCTCTGGTGTTTGTTTCCAAAAAGCTCTATTTTGGTCTCATCTGACCATAGAACCCGGTCCCATTGAATGTTCCAGTAACGTTTGGCAAACTGTAGGCGCTTGAGTTTGTTGTTTGATGACAGTAAAGGTTTTTTTTATGGCAACCCTTCCAAACAGCATGTGGTTCTGTAGGTGGCGTCTGATCGTAGTTTTGGAGACTTTCTGACACCAAGAACCAGCTAACATCTGCAATTCTCCAGCTGTGATCCTTAGAGATTTTTGGGCCTCTCGAACCATCCTGCTCACTGTGCGTGGGGTCAATATAGACAGATGTCCTCTTCCAGGGTCATTGTTAACATATCCAGTTGCTTTAAACTTCTTGATTATTGCCCTGACAGTGGAAATGGGCATTTTCAACCGTTGATCTATTTTCTTAAAGCCATTTCCGGATTTGTGCTCAACAACTTTTTGTCGCACATCATTACTGTATTCTCGGGTCTTTCCCATAGTGATGGAGGACTATGAGAACTTGGCCTGTGTGTCACCTCATATTTATACCCCAGTGAAACAGGAAGTCATGGCTTAGTGTTCCTAAGCACTCAGGTGAACTTAAAAACGTAAAATATGAATAGGAATATACTTCAGTTAGATTTGACTCATAAGAATTTCTAGGGGTGCCAATAATTGTGGCACAGATGTTTCGGATAAAAATATTTTATTTCCACAGCCCGTTTTGCTCATATTTACCGAGGGGGCCAATATTAGTGGAGGGCACTGTATATGTGATTGTATACAAATGTAAGCAAGGTTTGAAGTGATTATGTTGAGTCATCTGTTTGGGCTTCTTGCGGTAAAGTTTATTAATGATTTGTAATTATGTTCTGGCCCCCTGACCATCCGTTCTAGAAGAATTCGTCCCGCAGCTGAATCTAGTTGATGATCCCAGACATATGAATCTAGTTGATGATCCCAGACATATGAATCTAGTTGATGATCCCAGCCAAATGAATCTAGTTGATGATCCCAGCCATATGATTCTATTTGATGATCCCAGACATATGAATCTAGTTGATGATCCCAGACATATGAATCTAGTTGATGATCCCAGCCAAATGAATCTAGTTGATGATCCCAGCCATATGATTCTATTTGATGATCCCAGACATATGAATCTAGTTGATGATCCCAGACATATTAATCTAGTTGATGATCCCAGACATATGAATCTAGTTGATGATCCCAGACATATGAATCTAGTTGATGATCCCAGCCATATGATTCTATTTGATGATCCCAGCCATATGAATCTAGTTGATGATCCCAGACATATGAATCTAGTTGATGATCCCAGACATATGAATCTAGTTGATGATCCCAGACATATGAATCTAGTTGATGATCCCAGACATATGATTCTAGTTGATGATCCCAGACATATGAATCTAGTTGATGATCCCAGACATATGAATCTAGTTGATGATTCTAGTTGATGATCCCAGCCATATGAATCTAGTTGATGATCCCAGCCATATGAATCTAGTTGATGATTCTAGTTGATGATCCCAGACATATGAATCTAGCGGATGATCCCAGACATATGAATCTAGTTGATGAATCTAGTTGATGATCCCAGCCATATGAATCTGTAGTTTTGTGAAAAGTCCTTGCTGCTTTTGCAACTGAGAAAGCAACTCAGAAGACATATTCCTATATTTCGCTGCATGCTTCGTCTGAAAGTGTCAGGACAAGTTGTAGTCTTTCAAGACAGCGACTCTCTTTGCACACTAAGCACACAGCTTTCCCTGATACCTCAATAAAGAAATATTTTGATGTCCACTCTTACTGGAACATCCTACATCCTTTTCTTTGAAATCTTTGAAAAACTAATTTTTGCACAATTTCTAGCTAGCTACTATTTGTAACTGTGACGTGTGTGTCAGCCTAATAATAGGAAGTTAGCTAGCTAATGACATTTAATTCACTAGCTAAACA
Organism: Thymallus thymallus; assembly: GCA_023634145.1. Lineage (NCBI taxonomy): Eukaryota > Metazoa > Chordata > Actinopteri > Salmoniformes > Salmonidae > Thymallus > Thymallus thymallus. Next base: position 36,288,298 of record CM042392.1, read on the forward strand.
GTGTGTAAAGTTAGCTAGCTAGCTAATAGGAAGTTAGCTAGGTGATGACATTTAAGTCACTAGCTAAACAGTGTATAAAGTTAGCTAGCTAGCTAATAGGATGTTAGCTAGGTGATGACATTTAATTCACTAGCTAAACAGTGTGTAAAGTTAGCTAGCTAGCTAATAGGAAGTTAGCTAGATGATGACATTTAAGTCACTAGCCAAACAGTGTATAAAGTTAGCTAGCTAGCTAATAGGAAGTTAGCTAGCTAATGACATTTAATTCACTAGCTAAACAGTGTATAAAGTTAGCTAGCTAGCTAATAGGATGTTAGCTAGGTGATGACATTTAATTCACTAGCTAAACAGTGTGTAAAGTTAGCTAGCTAGCTAATAGGAAGTTAGCTAGGTGATGACATTTAATTCACTAGCTAAACAGTGTGTAAAGTTTGCTAGCTGCTTTAAAAAAAATGACCTACTATAGCCAGCTAGCTAGCTAGCCAGCTAATAATGCATATTTTTTTGTACTTACAAAAATGAAATAATTAGCTTCACGATTTTTTTTTTTTTCCCCAGTGGTAGCAAAGCTCAGCCATGTGGATGAATGCCAAAACCTGTGTTTGTCACCAGAGAAGTTTAGAATGTGTTGTGACATTTGACTTTACCAGCGTAATCCATTTTCAATTTCAATAAATATGAATCACAGACTGCTGGACACTGAAAATTAACACACAGCACCCCTTCTACAGGTGTGTGGGGGAGGGTTCTTGAAATGTAACATCTAATTAAAATCTTGCCTCTAGGAGCCAGTGGACCATTCAAACTGTTTTTGCAATACAACATTATCCAAGGGAAGTGTGATAACACCGGGATTTTGTATGTATGGCAACGCGAGACTACTGCCAGTCTAGCCTGGTTAAAACCAGACTTAACGCTGTGAACACACACACACACAAGGTTGGAAAAGTCAGCCATAGCACAGAGCCTCTGGAGCAGTTTTAGTGGTTAGGGTTAGTGCCATGCTGAAGGGCACAACAGCCAGAGGTGGATTTGATATTAGCAATACTAATTGGAGGGCGGTGTAACTTTCTGCTGTCTCAGAACAGTGCTCCTCTTTTGTTAATCTGTGTTATAATCCGTCTGTTAGAGCCTCTCACCAGCAGGATTAAGGGATTATGTAGGCCAGCAGCCAGCCTTATTTAGCATGCTGACACAAAAGAGAGGTATTAGGGACCGCTTCAATACATGCTGCAGGTAGTAGAGATAGACTGCCTCCCAAATGGCACCCTATTCCCTCCATAGTGCACTACTTATGGGCCCTGGACAAAAGTAGTGCACTATATGGTGAATAGGGTGCCATTCTGGACGCATTCATAGCGGTGTTAAATTAGGTTTCAATAATTCCTAGGCTCTACTGGAGGTGTTAAATTAGGTTTCAATAATTCCTAGGCTCTACTGGAGGTGTTAAATTAGGTTTCTATAATACCTAGGCTCTACTGGAGGTGTTAAATGAGGTTTATATAATACCTAGGCTCTACTGGAGGTGTTAAATGAGGTTTATATAATACCTAGGCTCTACTGGAGGTGTTAAATTAGGTTTCTATAATACCTAGGCTCTACTGGAGGTGTTAAATGAGGTTTATATAATACCTAGGCTCTACTGGAGGTGTTAAATGAGGTTTATATAATACCTAGGCTCTACTGGAGGTGTTAAATGAGGTTTCTATAATACCTAGGCTCTACTGGAGGTGTTAAATGAGGTTTCTATAATACCTAGGCTCTACTGGAGGTGTTAAATGAGGTTTATATAATACCTAGGCTCTACTGGAGGTGTTAAATGAGGTTTATATAATACCTAGGCTCTACTGGAGGTGTTAAATTAGGTTTCTATAATACCTAGGCTCTACTGGAGGTGTTAAATGAGGTTTCTATAATACCTAGGCTCTACTGGAGGTGTTAAATGAGGTTTATATAATACCTAGGCTCTACTGGAGGTGTTAAATGAGGTTTATATAATACCTAGGCTCTACTGGAGGTGTTAAATGAGGTTTATATAATACCTAGGCTCTACTGGAGGTGTTAAATGAGGTTTCTATAATACCTAGGCTCTACTGGAGGTGTTAAATGAGGTTTCTATAATACCTAGGCTCTACTGGAGGTGTTAAATGAGGTTTCAATAATACCTAGGCTCTACTGGAGGTGTTGAATCAGGTTTCAATAATTCCTAGGCTCTACTGGAGGTGTTAAAGACGGTTTCAATAATTCCTAGGCTCTACTGGAGGTGTTAAAGACGGTTTCAATAATTCCTAGGCTCTACTGGAGGTGTTGAATGAGGTTTCAATAATACTTAGGCTCTACTGGAGGTGTAAAATTAGGTTTCAATAATACCTAGGCTCTACTGGAGGTATTAAGCTGAAACACTCTCTCCCTTTATTATTAATGCAGTTGAGAGCACTATAGCCTGGTCCCAGATCAGTTTGTGCTGTCTTGCCTTTAGTAGCCTGGTCCCAGATCTATTTGTGCTGTATTGCCATTAGTAGCCTGGTCCCAGATCTATTTGTGCTGTCTTGCCTTTAGTAGCCTGGTCCCAGATCTATTTGTGCTGTCTTGCCTTTAGTAGCCTGGTCCCAGATCTATTTGTGCTGTCTTGCCTTTAGTAGCCTGGTCCCAGATCTATTTGTGCTGTATTGCCTTTAGTAGCCTGGTCCCAGATCAGTTTGTGCTGTCAGGTGGCAAGAGACAAACAGATCTGTGACCACGCTACCTCTTAAGTGCTACTGAGAGCAGTTTCTCATCTCTCCATTTGAGGTTTGAAGGGTTGAGGGCGTTCATTTGAGAGAGATGGAGGGAGGGGGGGAGAGGGAGAGAGGGAGAGAGGGAGAGAGGGAGAGAGGGGGAGAGAGAGAACAGAAATACACTACGGGAAAAGAAGGAACAGCACGTCAGAAACCAGCTCAATGTAATCGAAGAATCCATAGACTAACCACTTCTGGGAAAACTGGAAAACGCTCAACAAACAACAACATGAAGAGTTATCAATCCATAATGGAGATGATGGATAAACCACTTCTCCAATCATTTTGGCCCTATAACAAAGAGCAAAAACATATACAGTTGAAGTCGGAAGTTTACATACACCTAGACAAATACATTTAAACTCAGTTTTTCACAATTCCTGACATTTAATCCTAGTAAATATTCCCTGTCTTAGGTCAGTTAGGATCACCACTTTATTTTAAGAATGTGAAATGTCAGAATAATAGTAGAGAGAATGATTTATTTCAGCTTTTATTTCTTTCATCACATTCCCAGTGGGTCAGATGTTTACATACACTCAATTAGTATTTGGTAGCATTGCCTTCAAATTGTTTAACTTGGGTCAAACGTTTCAGGTAGCCACAAGCTTCCCACAATAAGTTGGGTGAATTTTGGCCCATTCTTCCTGACAGAACTGGTGTAACTGAGTCAGGTTTGTAGGCCTCCTTGCTCGCACACGCCTTTTCAGTTCTGCCCACAAATGTTCTATAGGATTGAGGTCAGGGCTTTGTGATGGCAACTCCAATACCTTGACTTTGTTGTCCTTAAGCCATTTTGCCACAACTTTGGAAGTATGTTTGGGGTCATTGTCCATTTGGAAGACCCATTTGCGACCAAGCTTTAACTTCCTGACTGATGTCTTGAGATGTTGCTTCAATATATCCACATACTTTTCCTTCCTCATGATGCCATCTATTTTGTGAAGTGCACCAGGCCCTCCTGCAGCAAAGCACCCCCACAACATGATGCTGCCACCCCCGTGCTTCACGGTTGGGATGGTGTTCTTTGGCTTGCAAGCCTCCCCCTTTTTCCTCAAAACATAACAATGGTCATTATGGCCAAACAGTTCTATTTTTGTTTCATCAGACCAGAGGACATTTCTCCAAAAAGTACGATCTTTGTCCCCATGTGCAGTTGCAAACCGTAGTCTGGCTTTTTTATGGCGGTTTTGAAGCAGTGGCTTCTTCCTAGCTGAGCTGCCTTTCAGGTTATGTCGATATAGAACTTGTTTTACTGTGGATATAGATACTTTTGTACCTGTTTCTTACAGCATCTTCACAAGGTCCTTTGCTGTTGTTCTGGGATTGATTTTCACTTTTCACACCAAAGTACGTTCATCTCTAGGAGACAGAACGCGTCTCCTTCCTGAACGGTATGACGGCTGCGTGGTTTTATGGTGTTTATACTTGCATACTATTGTTGGTACAGATGAGCGTGGTACCTTCAGGCGTTTGGAAATTGCTCCCAAGGATGAACCAGACTTGTGGAGGTCTACAAATTAAATTTGAGGTATTGGCTGATTTCATTTGATTTTCCCATGATGTCGAGCAAAGAGGCACTGAGTTTGAAGGTAGGCCTTGAAATACATCCACAGGTACACCTCCAATTGACTCAAATGATGTCAATTAGCCTATCAGAAGCTTCTAAAGCCATGACATATTTTCCAAGCTGTTTAAAGGCACAGTCAACTTAGTGTATGTAAACTTCTGAACCACTGGAATTGTGATATAGTGAATTATAAGTGAAATAATCTGTCTGTAAATAATTGTTGGAAGAATTACTTGTGTCATGCACAAAGTAGATGTCCTAACCGACATGCCAAAACTATAATTTGTTAAAATGAAATCTGTGGAGTGGTTGAAAAATGAGTTTTACTGACTTCAACCTAAGTGTATGTAAACTTCCGACTTCAACTGTACATGATCAAATACAAATCCTAGAATCAACTATTAAAGACCAGAACCCACTGGATTCTCCAGTTATCTTGAATAAACTACAGGACAAAATACAAACCCTCCAACACAAAAAGGCCTGTGGTGTTGATGGTTTCCTCAATGAAATGATAAAATATACAGACAACAAATTCCAATTGGCTATACTTAAACTCTTTAACATCATCCTTAGATCTGGCATCTTCCCCAATATCTGGAACCAATGACTGATCACTGCAATCCACAACATTGGAGACAAATTTTACCCCAATAATTACCGTGGGATATGAGTCAACAGCAACCTTGGGAAAATCCTCTGCATTATCATTAACAGCAGACTAGTTCATTTCCTCAGTGAAAACAATGTACTGAGCAAATGTCAAATAGTATTTTTTCCAAATTATAGTTCTACAGACCACGTATTCACCCTGCACACCCTGACTCACAAACAAACAAACCAAAACAAAAGCAAAGTCTTCTAATCAATTTGGCATGAGGGTCTACTATACAAATTGATGGAAAGTGGTGTTGGGGGAAAAACATATGACATTATAAAATCCATGAACACAAACAACAAGTGTGCAGTTAAAATTGGCAAAAAACACACTCATTTCTTTCCACAGGACCGCGGGGTGAGACAGGGATGCAGCTTAAGCCCCACCCTCTTCAACATATATATCAACGAATTGGCAAGGGCACCCGGCCTCACCCTACTAGAATCTGAAGTCAAATGTCTACTGTTTGCTGATGATCTGGTGCTTCTGTCACTAACCAAGGAGGGCTACAGCAGCACCTAGATCTTCTGCACAGATTCTGACAGACCTGGGCCCTGACAGTAAATCTCAGTAAGACAATAATATTGGTGTTCCAAAAAAGGTCCAGTGTCCAGGACCATAAATACAAATTCCATCTAGACACCGTTGCTCTAGAGCACACAAAAAACTATACATACCTCGGCATAAACATCAGCACCACAGGTAACTTCCACAAAGCTGTGAACTATCTGAGAGAGAAGGCAAGAAGGGCCTTCTATGCCATCAAAAGGAACATAAAATTCAACATACCAATCAGGATCTGGCTAAAAATACTTGAATCAGTTATAGAACCCATTGCCCTTTATGGTTGTGGGGTCTGGGGTTCCGCTCACCAACCAAGAATTCACAAAATGGGACAAACACCAACTTGAGAATCTGCAAGCAGAATTCTGCAAAAATATATTCTGTGTACAACGTAAAACACCAAATAATGCCTGCAGAACAGAATTGGGCCGATACCCGCTAATTATCAAAATCCAGAAAAGAGCCGTTCAATTCTACAACCACATAAAAGGAAGCGATTCCCAAACCTTCCATAACAAAGCCATCACCTACAGAGAGATGAACCTGGAGAAGAGTCCCCTAAGCATGCTGGTCCTGGGTCTTTGTTCACAAACACAAACAGACCCCACAGAACCCCAGGACAGCAACACAATTAGACCCAACCAAATCATGAGAAAACTAAAAGAGAATTACTTGACACATTGGAAAGAATTAAACAAAAACACTGAGCAAACTAGAATGCTATTTGTCCCTAAACAGAGAGTACACAGTGGCAGAATACCTGACCACTGTGACTGACCCAAACTTAAGGAAAGCTTTGACTATGTACAGACTCGGGAGAGAGGGAGTGAGTGAGTGAGAGAGAGAGGGAGTAAGAGAGAGGGAGTAAGAGAGAGGGAGTAAGAGAGAGGGAGTAAGAGAGAGAGAGAGAGAGAGAGAGAGAGTGGAGAGAGAGAGAGAGAGAGTGGAGAGAGAGAGAGAGAGAGAGAGAGAGAGAGAGAGTGGAGAGAGAGAGAGAGAGAGAGAGAGAGTGGAGAGAGAGAGAGAGAGAGAGAGAGAGAGAGAGAGAGGTGGAGAGAGAGAGAGACCAGAGACCAGAGAGAGAGAAAGAGAGACCAAAGCGAGAGAGAGACCAGAGAGTATTTCGTAATGAGTCCTGTGTGTTTCAGGAAGAATTATGTAAAGTCACTTCTCTTTCCCCGGAGCGAAAGTATATTTTATGCCCTTTAATTTGAAAACTGTACTGTAGTAATTGGTGTGTGTTCAGTGTGTGTGTGTGTGTGTGTGTGTGTTAAGTATGTGCGTTTGTTCAATTTAGTAAATTCAGCCCAAACTAATTTCATTATTTGAATTGTCAAAAAAAAAAATCACTGAAGTTGATTAAGTTTTTAACTAAAGACCTATGCAACTTCTATGAAGGCTTCCTACCTCCCACACAGCCCCCTATTCAACATCTGCAAGGGGTTAAAAGCTCCAGTTGTTTCCACCTCCATCATCTTCCTACCTCCCACACAGCCCCCTATTCAACATCTGCAAGGGGTTAAAAGCTCCAGTTGTTTCCACCTCCATCATCTTCCTACCTCCCACACAGCCCCCTATTCAACCTCTTCAAGGGGTTAAAAGCTCCAGTTGTTTCCACCTCCATCATCTCTGCAGAAGGAAGTGCTAGACGAGAGAAACCTTTGGAGAGAGTGTTTGATTTGTGCTGTAGGGCAGCATCTCATCTCTCCACGACTGTCTCCTGGTGATTTATGCAAGAGTAAAACAACTGAATGCAGCCTTTACAAAGTTCCTATGATGTCTTATAAGCTCCTTGCATCCTCTATGAAGGCTCATAAGCCCCATAGTGCTCTAGTTGTTTCCACCTCCATCATCTCTGCAGGAGAAAGGGTGCGTCCATGGCTCCCTCTCCCCTGGTGATTGATGCAAGAATAAAACGACTGAGGATGACGATCCGTTGATTGATGGTGTAGAGACACGCAGCCTCTATGAAGGGTTATAAACCCCTATGCAGCCTCTATGAATGGTTACGACCCCCCACCAGCCTCTGAAGGCTGAGTGATGCAATATTAAAACAACTGAGGAGGCTGTGTGGTTGATTGTAGAGTTAGTTGAAGGAGGTTTAATAAGTTAGTTGGAGGAGGTTTAATAAGTTAGTTGGAGATTTAATACGTTAGTTGAAGGAGTTTTATACCGTTAGTTGAAGTAGGTTTAATAAGTTAGTTGAAGGAGGTTTAATAAGTTAGTTGGATGTTTAATAAAGTTAGTTGAAGGAGGTTTAATAAGTTAGTTGGAGGTTTAATAAAGTTAGTTGAAGTAGGTTTAATAAGTTAGTTGGAGGTTTAATAAGTTAGCTGAAGGAGGTTTAATAAATGTTTTTTAAAGGTTTGCGGCAGTAATCACAGTAATCACAGTAATCACAGAAATCACAGAAATCAGAGGAACATTTGACAGTGTTTTCTGTGTTTGATCTTTCCCCTCTTTCTCTAATGCCTCAAAGAGGACGCTATTTATGTCTGGCTGCGTCTGAAACAACCTCCATAGGGCTCAGGTAAAAAGTAGTGCGCTTTATAGGGAATAGGGTGCAATTTCAGCCTCTGTGTGTTAGATAGAGAGGTAGTGTTTCATATGTAGGACAACATCTCATCTTCTCTTATGATTGATTTAACCAGTAGATAGATCACATCGTTACATGTACTGTACTGTATTACTCTTAGCCATCTCTCCACAAAAAGACATTGTTTTAAAACAGCATTGCTAGTTTGTGAAGCACTTTTTACTTCAACTCTACAAGACCCTCATATACAGTCCTGGTCAAATGTTTTGAGAATGACACAAGTATTGGTCTCCACAAAGTTTGCTGCTTCAGTGTTCTTAGATCTTTATGTCAGTAGTTACTATGGTAACACTGAAGTATAATTACAAGTATTCCATAAGTGTCAAAGGCTTTCATTGACAATGACATTCAGTTTATGCAAAGAGTCAATATTTGCAGTGTTGACCCTTCTTTTTCAAGACCTCTGCAATCCGCCCTGGCATGCTGTCAATTAACTTCTGGGCCACATCCTGACTGATGGCAGGCCATTCTTGCATAATCAATGCTTGGAGTTTGTCAGAAGTTGTGGGTTTTTGTTTGTCCACCCGCCTCTTGAGGATCGACCACAAGTTCTCAATGGGATTAAGGTCTGGGGAGTTTCCTGGCCATGGACCCAAAATGTTGATGTTTTGTTCCCCGAGCCACTTAGTTATCACTTTTGCCTTATGGCAAGATGCTCCACCATGCTGAAAAAGGCATTGGTCGTCACCAAACTGTTCTTGGATGGTTGGGAGAAGTTGCTCTCTGAGGACGTGTTGGTACCATTCTTTATTCATGGCTGTGTTCTTAGGCAAAATTGTGAGTGAGCCCACTCCCTTGGCTGAGAAGCAACCCCACACATGAATGGTCTGAGGATGCTTTACTGTTGGCATGACACAGGACTGATGGTAGTGCTCACCTTGTCTTCTCTGGACAAGGTGTTTTCCGGATGATCAATCAGAAAGGGGATTCATCAGAGAAAAGTGGCTTCTTTGCTGCCCTTCTTGACACCAGGCCATCCTCCAAAAGTCTTCGCCTCACTGTGCGTGCAGATGCACTCACACCTGCTTGCTGCCATTCCTGAGCAAGCTCTGCCCTGGTGGTGCCCCGATCCCGCAGCTGAATCAACTTTAGGAGACGGTCCTGGCGCTTGCTGGACTTTCTTGGGCGCCCTGACGCCTTCTTCACAACAATTGAACCTCTCTCCTTGAAGTTCTTGATGATCAGGTAAATGGTTGATTTAGGTGCAATCTTACCATTAGCAATTTCCTTGCCTGTGAAGCCCTTTTTGTGCAAAGCAATGATGACGGCACGTGTTTCCTTGCAGGTAACCATGGTTGACAGAGGAAGAACAATGATTTCAAGCACCACCCTCCTTTTAAAGCTTCCAGTCTGTTATTCTGACTCAATCAGCATGACAGAGTGATCTCCAGCCTTGTCCTCGTCAACACTCTCACCTGTGTTAACGAGACAATCACTGACATGATGGCAGCTGGTCCTTTTGTGGCAGGGCTGAAATGCAGTGGACATGTTTTAGTTTTTTGGGGGATTAAGTTCATTTTCATGGCAAAGAGGGACTTTGCAATTAATTGCAATTCATCTGATCACTCTTCATGACATTCTGGAGTATATGCAAATTGCCATCATCAACACTGAGGCAGCAAACTTTGTGGAGACCAATACTTGTGTCATTCTCAAAACGTTTGACCACGACTGTATATTACAACTGCTATTGGCCTTCATACATTACGACAAGGGGAAGGAGATCCTTAGGGTGTTTTCACATATGAAATTCAGTACCCTGGTTCGGTTTGTGAGAATTCTACAAAATACTTTTTTGCTTTCAAAAGACCTGAAAATATACAGTATTATAGATGGATAGACAGGGGAGAGTTTAAAGAGCCCTCATTGAGAGCAGACTCTAATATACAGTGGGGAGAACAAGTATTTGATACACTGCCGATTTTGCAGGTTTTCCTACTTAAAGCAATTTATATCGTAGGTACACTTCAACTGTGAGAGACAGAATCTAAAACAAAAATCCAGAAAATCACATATTATGATTTTTAAATAATTAATTTGCATTTTATTGCATGACATAAGTATTTGATCACCTACCAACCAGTAAGAATTATGGACATCAGGGATAAAATTGTAGACCTGCACAAGGCTGGGATGGGATACAGGACAATAGGCAAGCAGCTTGGTGAGAAGGCAACAACTGTTGGCGCAATTATTAGAAAATGGAAGAAGTTCAAGATGACGGTCAATCTCCCTCGGTCTGGGGCACCATGCAAGATCTCACCTCGTGGGGCATCAATGATCATCAGGAAGGTGAGGGATCAGCCCAGAACTACACGGCAGGACCTGGTCAATGACCTGAAGAGAGCTGGGACCACAGTCTCAAAGAAAACCATTAGTAACACACTACGCCGTCATGGATTAAAATCCTGCAGCGCACGCAAGGTCCCCCTGCTCAAGCCAGCGCATGTCCAGGCCCGTCTGAAGTTTGCCAATGACCATCTGGATGATCCAGAGGAGGAATGGGAGAAGGTCATGTGTTCTGATGAGACAAAAATAGAGCTTTTTGGTCTGAACTCCACTCGCCGTGTTTGGAGGAAGTAGAAGGATGAGTACAACCCCAAGAACACCATCCCAACCGTGAAGCATGGAGGTGGAAACATCATTCTTTGGGGATGCTTTTCTGCAAAGGGGACAGGACGACTGCACCGTATTGAGGGGAGGATGGATGGGGCCATGTATCGCGAGATCTTGGCCAACAACCTCCTTCCCTCAGTAAGGGCATTGAAGATGGGTCGTGGCTGGGTCTTCCAGCATGACAACGACCCGAAACACACAGCCAGGGCAACTAAGGAGTGGCTCCGTAAGAAGCATCTCAAGGACCTGGAGTGGCCTAGCCAGTCTCCAGACCTGAACCCAATAGAAAATCTTTGGAGGGAGCTGAAAGTCCGTATTGCCCAGCGACAGCCCCAAAACCTGAAGGATCTGTATGGAGGAGTGGGCCAAAATCCCTGCTGCAGTGTGTGCAAACCTGGTCAAGAACTACAGGAAACGTGTGATCTCTGTAATTGCAAACAAAGGTTTCTGTACCAAATATTAAGTTCTGCTTTTCTGATGTATCAAATACTTATGTCATGCAATAAAATGCAAATTAATTACTTAAAAATCATACAATGTGCTTTTCTGGATTTTTGTTTTAGATTCCATCACTCACAGTTGAAGAGTACCTATGATAAAAATTACAGACCTCTACATGCTTTGTAAGTGGGAAAACCTACAAAATCGGCAGTGTATCAAATAGTTGTTCTCCCCACTGTATATGGATAGACAGTTTAAAGAGCCCTCATTGAGAACAACCTCTAATATAGATGGATAGACAGTTTATAGAGCCCTCATTGAGAACAACCTCTAATATAGATGGATAGACAGTTTATAGAGCCCTCATTGAGAACAACCTCTAATATAGATGGATAGACAGTTTAAAGAGCGTGTGGAGAACATCATAGATAAAAGTTGAGATTGTAGTTTGCCGACGACTATGGATGGAAGGAAGAATAGAATATTACTATTAACACCTAGCCTGACAATCACCAGTTACCATGGTTCCCCTGTGCTGATAAGACCTCTACATAATGAGTTAGATTAAAGAGCCCTTCTGCAGCACATTACATTCTGTACTGTAGAGACCACATGGGCACATCCCAAATGGCCCCCTAGTGCCTTTATGCAAATGGCCCTAGTCCCTGGTCTGGTCAAAAGTAGTGCGCTATGAAGGTTGCCATTTGGGATTCATGATTCATGATTGTACTTTATTATATTATCAACCTACAGTAGAGTCAATGTGTCCTTGAGCAAGGCACTTAACCCTACAGTAGAGTCAATGTGTCCTTGAGCAAGGCACTTAACCCTACAGTAGAGTCAATGTGTCCTTGAGCAAGGCACTTAACCCTACAGTAGAGTCAATGTGTCCTTGAGCAAGGCACTTAACCCTACTGTAGAGTCAATGTGTCCTTGAGCAAGGCACTTAACCCTACAGTAGAGTCAATGTGTCCTTGAGCAAGGCACTTAACCCTACAGTAGAGTCAATGTGTCCTTGAGCAAGGCACTTAACCCTACAGTAGAGTCAATGTGTCCTTGAGCAAGGCACTTAAACCTACAGTAGAGTAGATTGTCCTTGAGCAAGGCACTTAACTCTACAGTAGAGTCAATGTGTCCTTGAGCAAGGCACTTAACCCTACAGTAGAGTCAATGTGTCCTTGAGCAAGGCACTTAACCCTACAGTAGAGTCAATGTGTCCTTGAGCAAGGCACTTAAACCTACCGTAGAGTAGATTGTCCTTGAGCAAGGCACTTAACCCTACAGTAGAGTCAATGTGTCCTTGAGCAAGGCACTTAACCCTACAGTAGAGTCAATGTGTCCTTGAGCAAGGCACTTAAACCTACAGTAGAGTCAATGTGTCCTTGAGCAAGGCACTTAACCCTACAGTAGAGTCAATGTGTCCTTGAGCAAGGCACTTAAACCTACAGTAGAGTAGATTGTCCTTGAGCAAGGCACTTAACCCTACAGTAGAGTCAATGTGTCCTTGAGCAAGGCACTTAAACCTACAGTAGAGTCAATGTGTCCTTGAGCAAGGCACTTAAACCTACAGTAGAGTCAATGTGTCCTTGAGCAAGGCACTTAACCCTACTGTAGAGTCAATGTGTCCTTGAGCAAGGCACTTAACCCTACAGTAGAGTCAATGTGTCCTTGAGCAAGGCACTTAACCCTACAGTAGAGTCAATGTGTCCTTGAGCAAGGCACTTAACCCTACAGTAGAGTCAATGTGTCCTTGAGCAAGGCACTTAAACCTACAGTAGAGTAGATTGGCCTTGAGCAAGGCACTTAACCCTACAGTAGAGTCAATGTGTCCTTGAGCAAGGCACTTAACCCTACAGTAGAGTCAATGTGTCCTTGAGCAAGGCACTTAAACCTACAGTAGAGTAGATTGTCCTTGAGCAAGGCACTTAACCCTACAGTAGAGTCAATGTGTCCTTGAGCAAGGCACTTAAACCTACAGTAGAGTCAATGTGTCCTTGAGCAAGGCACTTAACCCTACAGTAGAGTCAATGTGTCCTTGAGCAAGGCACTTAAACCTACAGTAGAGTCAATGTGTCCTTGAGCAAGGCACTTAACCCTACAGTAGAGTCAATGTGTCCTTGAGCAAGGCACTTAACCCTACAGTAGAGTCAATGTGTCCTTGAGCAAGGCACTTAACCCTACAGTAGAGTCAATGTGTCCTTGAGCAAGGCACTTAACCCTACAGTAGAGTCAATGTGTCCTTGAGCAAGGCACTTAAACCTACAGTAGAGTAGATTGTCCTTGAGCAAGGCACTTAGCCCTACAGTAGAGTCAATGTGTCCTTGAGCAAGGCACTTAAACCTACAGTAGAGTCAATGTGTCCTTGAGCAAGGCACTTAAACCTACAGTAGAGTAGATTGTCCTTGAGCAAGGAACTTAACCCTACAGTAGAGTCAATGTGTCCTTGAGCAAGTCACTTAACCCTACAGTAGAGTCAATGTGTCCTTGAGCAAGTCACTTAACCCTACAGTAGAGTCAATGTGTCCTTGAGCAAGGCACTTAACCCTACAGTAGAGTCAATGTGTCCTTGAGCAAGGCACTTAAACCTACAGTAGAGTAGATTGTCCTTGAGCAAGGAACTTAACCCTAATTTGTTCCAGGGGCTGACTCTGTAGGTAGGCAGTCATTGTAAATAAGAATGTGTTCTTAACTGACTTGTCTAGTTAAATAAAGGTTCACACACATATCAACCTACAGTAGCAGTGGATGGGTTCACACACATATCAACCTACAGTAACAGTGGATGGGTTCACACACATATCAACCTACAGTAACAGTGGATGGGTTCACACACATATCAACCTACAGTAACAGTGGATGGGTTCACACACATATCAACCTACAGTAACAGTGGATGGGTTCACACACATATCAACCTACAGTAACAGTGGATGGGTTCACACACATATCAACCTACAGTAACAGTGGATGGGTTCACACACATATCAACCTACAGTAACAGTGGATGGGTTCACACACATATCAACCTACAGTAGCAGTGGATGGGTTCACACACATATCAACCTACAGTAGCAGTGGATGGGTTCACACACATATCAACCTACAGTAACAGTGGATGGGTTCTGTCACGTTGTATAAGGATCGGGAGGCAGGTGCAGGAATGCGTAATAGGGATTTTTATTATTACCCAATTACAGCTTGCCAAGTAAAGACCCAAACAAAAGAGCGATGTAAACCTCTAATAAATACGCGGGACGAGACCCGTAATCACACTTTCACATTAAACGCAGCACAGGTACTCACAGGCCCAACGGACATGGGAACAACAGACATGGGAACAATAAAGGACCACCCAATGGTGAAACAAAGGGCACATTTATAACAATCTAACCAGGGGGAATGGGAACCAGGTGTGTTTTGAGACAGTTCAGGACCTAGAGGCCGGTGACGTAGACCTCAGCCTGTTGTAACCCTGCTGGACAGATAACCAGCCTGTTGTAACCCTGCTGGACAGATAACCAGCCTGTTGTAACCCTGCTGGACAGATAACCAGCCTGTTGTAACCCTGCTGGACAGATAACCAGCCTGTTGTAACCCTGCTGGACAGATAACCAGCCTGTTGTAACCCTGCTGGACAGATAACCAGCTTGTTGTAACCCTGCTGGACAGATAACCAGCCTGTTGTAACCCTGCTGGACAGATAACCAGCCTGTTGTAACCCTGCTGGCCGGATAACCAGCTTGTTGTAACCCTGCTGGACAGATAACCAGCCTGTTGTAACCCTGCTGGACAGATAACCAGCCTGTTGTAACCCTGCTGGACAGATAACCAGCCTGTTGTAACCCTGCTGGACAGATAACCAGCATGTTGTAACCCTGCTGGCCAGATAACCTTGACAGCTTGTTGTAACCCTGCTGGGCAGATAACCAGCCTGTTGTAACCCTACTGGCCAGATAACATTGACAGCCTATTGTAACCCTGCTGGACAGATAACCAGCCTGTTGTAACCCTGCTGGCCAGATAACCAGCCTGTTGTAACCCTGCTGGCCAGATAACCAGCCTGTTGTAACCCTGCTGGCCAGATAACCTTGACAGCTTGTTGTAACCCTGCTGGCCAGATAACCAGCATGTTGTAACCCTGCTGGCCAGATAACCAGCTTGTTGTAACCCTGCTGGCCAGATAACCAGCTTGTTGTAACCCTGCTGGCCAGATAACCAGCTTGTTGTAACCCTGCTGGCCAGATAACCAGCTTGTTGTAACCCTGCTGGCCAGATAACCAGCATGTTGTAACCCTGCTGGACAGATAACCAGCTTGTTGTAACCCTGCTGGACAGATAACCAGCTTGTTGTAACCCTGCTGGCCAGATAACCAGCATGTTGTAACCCTGCTGGCCAGATAACCAGCATGTTGTAACCCTGCTGGCCAGATAAACAGCTTGTTGTAACCCTGCTGGCCGGATAACCAGCTTGTTGTAACCCTGCTGGCCGGATAACCAGCTTGTTGTAACCCTGCTGGCCGGATAACCAGCTTGTTGTAACCCTGCTGGCCGGATAACCAGCTTGTTGTAACCCTGCTGGCCAGATAACCAGCTTGTTGTAACCCTGCTGGCCAGATAACCAGCTTGTGTGTGTAGTCAGATTTACATCTTGTTTCCTTATGACCCTGTGTGTGTGGGTGTGGGTGTGGGTGAGTGATGCTGACACCAGCTGCAGTGTCTCTGTTCGATACACTCCAATGTTGACCAAGGACTCAATCTCTTAATGAATTATTGAGTGTCTCTGCGTCGCAGTGGAGAGTGTTGAGATGGATGTTAAATATAACTGAGTGCCATCACCATCATGTTTCATGCCAGAGATACGTCCACTAATAAGTATCACCAGGTGATATTGAGTGTCTCTGCGTCGCATTGGAGAGTGTTGAGATGTTAAATATAACTGAGTGCCATCACCATCATGTTTCATGCCAAAAATACATACTCTGTTATACGGAATCATGGCTCTCTCTGGATATACTGTTTTCGTCCATACAGCCAGCTGGGTTCTCAGTACATCACGCAGACAGGAATAAAGAACTCTCTGGGAAGAAGAAAGGCAGTGGTGTATGTTTCATGATTAACTACTCATGGTGTGATTGTATAACATACAGATACTCAAGTCCTTTTTTCACCTGACTTAGAATACCTCACAATCAAATGTATTACCTCCCAAGAGAATTCTCTGGTTATAGTCACAGCCGTGTATATTCCCCCTCAAGCTGATACCATGACGACCCTCAAGGAACTACACTGGACTTTATGCAAACTGGAAACCACATATCCTGAGAACGTATTTATTTTTGCTGGGGATTTTAGCAAATTTGAGGAAAACGCTACCGAAGTTCTATCAACACTGCCTGTAGTACCCGCGCTTCAAAACCTCTCAACCATTGTTACTCTCCCTTTTGGAATGCCTACAAGGCCCTCCCCTGCCCTCCATTCGGCAAATCATTCTGCTTCTTCCTTCCTATAGGCAGAAACTCAAACAGGAAGTACCCGTGCTAAGTCTATTCAACAATCGGAATCCATGCTTCAAGATTGTTTTGATCATGCGTACTGGGATATGTTCCGGGTTGCCTCTGAGAATAACATTGACGTATACACTGACACGTTGACTGAGTTCATCAGGAAGTGAATAGGGGATGTTGTTCCCACTGTGACGATTAAAACCTTCCCAAACCAGAAACCGTGGATAGATGGCAGCATTTGCGCAAAACTGAAAGTGCAAACCACCGCATTTAACCACAGCAAGGTGACTAGGAATATGGTTGAATACAAACAGTGTAGTTATTCCCTCCGCAAAGCAATCAAACAGACAAAACATCAGTACAGGGACAAAGTGGAGTCACAATTCAACGGCTCAGACACCAGACGAATGGGTCTACAGACAGTCACAGATTACAAAGGGAAAACCAGACACCGACATCTTGCTCCCGGACAAGCTAAACACCTTCTTCGCCCGCTTTGAGGATAACACAGTGCCACAGACGCGGCCCGCTCCCAAAGACTGTGGACTCTCGTTGTCCGTGGCCGACGTGAGTAAGACATTTTAAGCGTGTTAAACCTTGCAAGGTTTCTGGCCCAGAAGGTATCCCTAACCGCGTCCTCAGAGCATGTGCAGACCAGCTGGCAGGTGTGTTTACAGATATATTAAATCCCTCCCTATCCCACGCTGCTGTCCCCACATACTTCAAGATGGCCACCATTGTTCCTGTACCCAAGAAAGCAAAGGTAACTGAACTAAATGACTATCACCCTGTAGCACTCACTTCTGTCATCATGAAGCGCTTTGAGAGGCTAGTTAAGGATCATATACCCAGTAAATTTGCATACCGCCCCAATAGATCCACAGTCTATGAAATCGTCATCGCACTACACACTGCCCTATCCCATCTGGACAAGAGGAATACCTACAGTATGTAAGAATGCTGTTCACTGACTTTAGTTTAGCATTCAACACCATAATACCCTCCAAGCTCATCAATAAGCTCGAGGCCCTGGGTCTGAGCCCCACCCTGTGCAACTGGGTCCTGGACTTCCTGACGGGCCGCCCCCAGGTGGTGAAGGTAGGAAACAACACCTCCACTTCGCTGATCCTCAACACTGGGGCCCCACAAGGGTGCGTGCTCAGCCCCCTCCTGTACTCCCTGTATAGCACTTTGTGACATCGGCTGATGTAAAAAGGGCTTTATAAATACATTTGATTTGATTTGATCTATTCACCCATGACTGCGTGGCCACGCACGTCTCCAACTCAATCATCAAGTGTGCAGGCAACATAACATTAGTGGGCCTGATTACCAACAATGCTACTGTATTTTTGTCAATGCCATTCCTACATTGCTCATCCTAATATTTATGTATTTATTAATTTTACTTTGACTTTTAGATTTGTGTGTCTTGTTGTGAATAGTTAGATATTACTGCACTGTTGGAGATAGAAACACAAGCATTAGCTACATTAGCTACATTAGCTACACCCACAATAACACTGGCTAAATATGTGTATGTGTCCAATAACATTTGATTTGATAGGAATCATCAGGTGATACTGAGTGTCTGATTGTCTTTCAGCTCCTCTGTATGACTGAGTGTGAACCACATTACCTTTATACTGCACTGCTTTTCACCTAAAAAGAGAATGAATAATTATAATCAAATTTCTAAACAAAACGAAACAACAACTTGTTGTAAATAGGTTATGTCACACAGGCACTATCATTTCTTCCTGTGGAAGAACAGTATTAAAACAAAGCATACGATACAGGGTTCTACATGGAACCCAAAATAGTTCTGCCTGGAACCAAAAATGGTTCTTCAAAGGGTGTAGCTGGACAAAGACCCAATATAAAGAGAAAGGGAGAATGTCCCCTCACCGTTACACTGCTCCCAGCCTTCATTATAGTAGGCCTTAGGGAGGGCTTGGGTTGAACCAGCCTTCATTATAGTAGGCCTTAGGGAGGGCTTGGGTTGAACCAGCCTTCATTATAGTAGGCCTTAGGGAGGGCTTGGGTTGAACCAGCCTTCATTATAGTAGGCCTTAGGGAGGGCTTGGGTTGAACCAGCCTTCGTTATAGTAGGCCTTAGGGAGGGCTTGGGTTGAACCAGCCTTCGTTATAGTAGGCGTTAGGGAGGGCTTGGGTTGAACCAGCATTCGTTATAGTAGGCCTAAGGGAGGGCTTGGGTTTTGAACATATGAAACGAAAAGCAAGCAATTGTTAAAGGCTACAGATAACTTCTAATGTGGACCTGCCTGGCTAAAATAATGTGGACCTGCCTGGCTAAAATAATGTGGACCTGCCTGGCTATAATAATGTGGACCTGCCTGGCTAAAATAATGTGGACCTGCCTGGCTATAATAACGTGGACCTGCCTGGCTATAATAATGTTGACCTGCCTGGCTAAAATAATGTGGACCTGCCTGACTATAATAATGTGGACCTGCCTGGCTATAATAATGTGGACCTGCCTGGCTAAAACAAGCAATCTGATATAAGACAGGTACATTACTAATCCAAGCAATCTGATATAAGACAGGTACATTACTAATCCAAGCAATCTGATATAAGACAGGTACATTACTAATCCAAGCAATCTGATATAAAACAGGTACATTACTAATCCAAGCAAACTGATATAAGACAGTTGATAAGGTGCGCCATCTTAACGCCAGCCAGAAATAGAGCCTTGGGTGCGGTAACTCGTATGTCTAAAGTTTAGTAATGATGTTGGGTACAGTGGGACGTTTTGTAAAAGAGCTTTATAAATAAAAACATAGCTATGTATCAACCTAGTGACACCAAAGAGGGCCAACCAACTGTCTGGAAGAGAATGCAGTGATGATACTAAAATTATATATAAACTATATACCATAATAAACTATATACTATAATAAACTATATACTATAATAAACTATATACTATAATAAACTATATACTATAATAAACTTTATACTATGATAAACTATATACTATAATAAACTATATACCATAATAAACTATATACTATAATAAACTATATACCATAATAAACTATATACTATAATAAACTATATACTATGATAAACTATATACTATAATAAACTATATACTATAATAAACTATATACTATAATAAACTATATACTATGATAAACTATATACTATAATAAACTATATACTATGATAAACTATATACTATAATAAACTATATACTATAATAAACTATATACTATGATAAACTATATACTATAATAAACTATATACTATAATAAACTATATACTATGATAAACTATATACTATGATAAACTATATACTATAATAAACAATATACTATAATAAACTATATACTATAATAAACTTTATACTATGATAAACTATATACTATAATAAGCTATATACTATGATAAACTATATACTATAATAAACTATATACTATGATAAACGATATACTATAATAAACGATATACTATAATAAACTATATAATATGATAAACTATATACTATAATAAACTATATACCATAATAAACAATATACTATAATAAACTATATACTATGATAAACTATATACTATAATAAACTATATACTATGATAAACTATATACTATAATAAACTATATACTATGATAAACTATATACTATAATAAACTATATACTATGATAAACTATACTATAATAAACTATATACTATGATAAACTATATACTATAATAAACTATATACTATGATAAACTATATACTATAATAAACTATATACTATGATAAACTATATACTATAATAAACTATATACTATAATAAACTATATACTATGATAAACTATATACTATAATAAACTATATACCATAATAAACAATATACTATAATAAACTATATACTATGATAAACTATATACTATAATAAACTATATACTATGATAAACTATATACTATAATAAACTATATACCATAATAAACAATATACTATAATAAACTATATACTATGATAAACTATATACTATAACCTTTATTTAACTAGGCAAGTCAGTTAAGAACAAATTCTTATTTACAATTACTATAATAAACTATATACTATAAGAAACTATATATCATATATATTATAGGTAATATGGTGCCATTTGGGACGCATAATAATTATAATTATAAAGTGTCTCATTTTCTGGGACATTCTCTTTCAATTCCTCTGTCTCTGTAATGAAGCCCATGAAGTGGATCACTGGTGTGTTGATGTATTAGACATTAGATAGACTCTGATGTATTAGACATTAGATAGACATGAGCATGACAGTTAAGTGCACTGATATTAATTCATCCCTGTGTGGTGTGTGTGTGTGTGTGTGTGTGTGTGTGTGTGTGTGTGTGTGTGTGTGTGTGTGTGTGTGTGTGTGTGATTTAAACACTGATATTAATTAATCCCTGTGTGTGTGTATGTGTGTGTGTGTGTGTGTGTGTGTTTCAGCTCAGTGCTCTGAGGAGTGTGCCCATGGAAGATGTGTGTCACCTGATACGTGTCAGTGTGAGCCAGGCTGGGGAGGACTGGACTGCTCCAGTGGTGAGTACACTTGACTTCGAACACACACACACACACACACACACACACACACACACACACACACACACAATTTGTATGGTAATATTGCTACTATATTGTATTAGTTAGCAACAGACCACAGCATGTGAAACAGACAGACAGGTACACAATGTGACTAATGAATCTAGCTGAGGGACGGCTGGCTGCCTTCACCCTGTGTCTCCAAATATGTGTCCCAAATGGCACCCTATTCCCTACATAGAGCCCTATGGTCCCTGGTCAAAAGCAGTGCACTATATAGGGAACATGTTGGTTGCAGATACTGCCCTGCTCTCTGTTCTGCTCTGTCCTGCTAGGGTTTTATCATGATTAGACTGTTGTACTTGGGGAGGAATCAATGCCAGGTTGGAACAAATAGTTAATCTCTCTGTCCACTGGGGTTAGGGTTCACAGCAGGACTAGGGAGAGGTGGAGAAGAGGAGGTGCAGGGAGGAGAAGGGAGAGGGGAGAAGAGGAGAAGGGAGAGGTGGAGAAGAGGAGAAGGGAGATGAGGGAGAGAGGGGGGAGAAGAGGAGAAGGGAGAGGGGGGAGAAGAGGAGAAGGGAGAAGAGGAGAAGAGGAGAAGGGAGATGAGGGAGAGAGGGGGGAGAAGAGGAGAAGGGAGAAGAGGAGAAGGGAGAAGAGAGAAGAGGAGAAGGGAGAAGAGGAGAGGAGAGGGGAGAAGGGAGAAGGGAGAAGAGGAGAAGGGAGATGGGGACGGGCTGCGAGGGACATATCTTATTCATCTTTAGCTCCTAGTGTTTTTCAATCAGCTTAATTATAGATAGATAGATAGATAGATAGATAGATAGATAGATAGATAGATAGATAGATAGATAGATAGATAGATAGATAGATAGATAGATAGATAGATAGATAGATAGATAGATAGATAGATAGATAGATAGATAGATAGATAGATAGATAGATAGATAGATAGATAGATAGATAGATAGATAGATAGATAAAAACACAGGGCAGGTGCAAATTGCCAGAACGAAAATACACAAAAGACAGATACACGATACATAGAGCGGCAGTATGAAAAAGTATAAAAATACAAGAAGTCTGGAGTGCAAAAAATCTATATAAAGATATTGCATAGTATGGGTGGGTGGCTGAATATGTAAACTATACATTGGTGGATGTTGGATGGTTAACTATACTATACAGGTCGATGGCAGAGAAATACTTAAATAGCTAAATGTGTGTATGATATGAGTGAGGGTAATAATAGTTTACTTAATATACAGACTGGTAAGTGAATATTAGCATGGTTAAATTAACTGTACAGGTAAATATACAGTTAAATATACAGGTAAGTGAATATTTGCATGGTTACATTAACTGTACAGGTAAATATACAGTTAAATATACAGGTAAGTGAATATTTGCATGGTTACATTAACTGTACAGGTAAATGCACTTATTCCTCTTTAGAGGGAGGGAGAGAGAGACATGAGGGATAGAGGGAGGGAGGGAGAGAGAGACATGAGGGATAGAGGGAGAGAGAGACATGAGGGATAGAGGGAGGGAGGGAGAGAGAGAGAGACATGAGGGATAGAGGGAGGGAGGGAGGGAGGGAGAGAGAGAGAGACATGAGGGGGAGAGAGAGAGACATGAGGGAGGGAGAGAGAGAGAGAGACATGAGGGAGGGAGAGAGAGAGAGACATGGGGGATAGAGGGAGGGAGGGAGAGAGAGAGAGAGACATGAGGGATAGAGGGAGGGAGGGAGGGAGGGAGAGAGAGAGAGACATGAGGGAGGGAGAGAGAGACATGAGTGGGTTTTTTACCTTCTCCTAAACAATTGTGCTATTGAGTGGGTTTTTTGCGTTATTTGTAACTTATTTTGTACATAATGTTTCTGCCACCGTCTCTTATGACCAAAAAGAGCTTCTGGATATCAGGACAGCGATTACTCACCTCGTACTGGATGCAAAGGGTTTTCTCCAGACACCCGACAAGGCCCCGTCATTCGCAGGAGAAAGAGACGTAGGTCGGGACGCAGGTCGAGGGGCCTTGTAAGGATCTGACGGAGAGTGGGTAGGATCTGACGGAGAGTGGGTAGGATCTGACGGAGAGTGGGTAGGATCTGACGGAGAGTGGGTAGGATCTGACGGAGAGTGGGTAGGATCTGACGGAGAGTGGGTAAATTAGACGAGGTACGATCACGAATATCCTACCACAGGCAATTAAAAACTGTAATATATTATGTTTCACCGAGTCGTGGCTGAACGACGACATGGATAACATATAGCTGGTGGGAAATACGCTGCACCGGCTAGATAGAACAGCTGACTCTAGTAAGACAAGAGGTGGCTGTCTGTGTATATTTGTAAACAACAGCTAGTGGACAAAATCGAATATTAAGGAAGTCTCAAGGTATTGCTGGCCTGAGGTAGAGTACCTCCTGATAAGCTGTAGACCACACTATTTACCAAGAGAGTTTTCATCTATATTTTTCGTAGCCATCTATTTACCACCACAGACCGATGCTGGCACTAAGACTACACTCAACCAGCTGTATAAGGCCATAAACAAACAGGAAACGCTCATCTAGAGGCAGAGCTACCTAATTTATATCAGCATGTTAAATCTAGACCACCTTTACTCCACACACAGAGACGCATACAAAGCTCTCCCTCACCCTCCATTTGGCAAATCTGACCATAATTCCATAATTCTATCCTCCTGATTCCTGCTTACAAGCAAAAACTAAAGCAGGAAGCACCAGTGACTCAGTCAATATGGAAGTGGTCAGATGAAGCAGATGCTAAACTACAGGACTGTTTTGCTGCACAGACTGGAATACATTCTAGGATTCTTCCGATGGCATTGAGGAGTACACCAAATCAGTCACTGGCTTCATTTAATAAGTGCATCGATGACGTCGTCCCCACAGTGACCGTACCTACCCCAACCAGAAGCCATGGATTTCAGGCAACATCCGCACTGAGCTAAAGGGTAGAGCTGCCGCTTTCAAGGAGCGGGACTCGAACCCGGACACTTATAAGAAATCCCGCTATGCCCTCCGACGAAGCAACCAACAGGCAAAGCGCCAACACAGGACTAAGATTGAATCGTACTACACCGGCTCCGACGCTCGTCGGATGTGACAGGGCTTGCAAACTATTACAGACTATAAAGGGAAGCACAGCCGCGAGCTGCCCAATGACACAAGCCTACCAGGCTTGCTTCGAGGCAAGCAACACTAAAGCATGCATGAGAGCATCAGCTGTTCTGGGCGACTGTGTGATCACGCTCTCCATAGCCGATGTGAGTAAGACCTTTAAACAGGTCAACATTTACAAGGTTGCAAGGCCAGATGGATTCAAATCAAATCAAATCAAAATCAAATGTTATTCTGGTCACATACACGTGGTTAGCAGATGTTATTGCGGGTGTAGCAATGCTTGTGATTCTAGCTGCGACAGTGCAGTAATATCTAACAAGTAATATCTAACAGTTTCACAACATATACCCAAATACACACACATCAAGTAAGGAAGTAGTTAGGAATAAATAGTTATATGGATGAGCGATGGCAGAACGAATCTACTTGATTACCATTCTTTAAAAACACTATAGCTATGTTTGGACAATACCCTAATAAAATATAATTATGTAAGATGATTGAAATGACATTTCTTTAAAGGTTTGGACACTTTATATAATAATTACACATCATATTAGCAGAACATTGCAGCAATGTTTTCAGAACTACTTCCGTTATCGTTGAAGTATGTTTTTAGAACAACTTCTATTGCTCCATTACTTCATTGCTGAAGTATGTTCAGGGAACGTTGTTAGAACCATCATGTCATAACATCACGCTATACCTTCACGAGACCCTGCTGGTTGTTATGGGTGTTTTAAATAACATATCCATCAACATTAGCAGAACGTTCCTGTTATGTTTCCTCAGAACCACTTCTGTTACTCCCACATTTTGTTGTGGCAGTATGTTCTAAAAACATTACTGGTACATTGTGTTATTACTAGCGCTGAGTGATTAGTAATTTTTGAAGTCGGCTCTGTTTCGGTTAGATAAAAAAAACAACACTGTTTTCAATATATTTATTTTACATTAAATGCAAACTCTGCAGTATGTGGGTTGAATACTGTTCATTACTGCTGATCACTTATTAACCATCAGTTATTCATGATGGTAGTGACTGTTCATTACTGCTGATCACTTATTAACCATCAGTTATTCATGATGGTGGTGACTGTTCATTACTGCTGATCACTTATTAACCATCAGTTATTCATGATGGTGGTGACTGTTCATTACTGCTGATCACTTATTAACCATCAGTTATTCATGATGGTAGTGACTGTTCATTACTGCTGATCACTTATTAACCATCAGTTATTCATGATGGTAGTGACTGTCCATTACTGCTGATCACTTATTAACCATCAGTTATTCATGATGGTAGTGACTGTTCATTACTGCTGATCACTTATTAACCATCAGTTATTCATGATGGTAGTGACTGTTCATTACTGCTGATCACTTATTAACCATCAGTTATTCATGATGGTAGTGACTGTTCATTACTGCTGATCACTTATTAACCATCAGTTATTCATGATGGTAGTGACTGTTCATTACTGCTGATCACTTATTAACCATCAGTTATTCATGATGGTAGTGACTGTCCATTACTGCTGATCACTTATTAACCATCAGTTATTCATGATGGTAGTGACTGTCCATTACTGCTGATCACTTATTAACCATCAGTTATTCATGATGGTAGTGACTGTTCATTACTGCTGATCACTTATTAACCATCAATAATTCAAGGTGGTAGTAACTGTTCATTACTGCTGATCACTTATTAACCATCAGTTATTCATGATGGTAGTGACTGTTCATTACTGCTGATCACTTATTAACCATCAGTTATTCATGATGGTAGTGACTGTCCTTTACTGCTGATCACTTATTAACCATCAGTTATTCATGATGGTAGTGACTGTTCATTACTGCTGATCACTTATTAACCATCAGTTATTCATGATGGTAGTGACTGTTCATTACTGCTGATCACTTATTAACCATCAGTTATTCATGATGGTAGTGACTGTTCATTACTGCTGATCACTTATTAACCATCAGTTATTCATGATGGTAGTGACTGTTCATTACTGCTGATCACTTATTAACCATCAGTTATTCATGATGGTAGTGACTGTTCATTACTGCTGATCACTTATTAACCATCAGTTATTCATGATGGTAGTGACTGTTCATTACTGCTGATCACTTATTAACCATCAGTTATTCATGATGGTAGTGACTGTTCATTACTGCTGATCACTTATTAACCATCAGTTATTCATGATGGTAGTGACTGTTCATTACTGCTGATCACTTATTAACCATCAGTTATTCATGATGGTAGTGACTGTTCATTACTGCTGATCACTTATTAACCATCAGTTATTCATGATGGTAGTGACTGTTCATTACTGCTGATCTCTTATTAACCATCATTCATACACATTACTTTAATTGAATAAAATATTAGTTTTATTTGATGACTTTATTATTTAGTTCCAAGTCTTAATCTCATCTCTATAGAGCTGCTGCCTATGCTGTCTGACAAATACACTACTTTGTAGTTCTTCAAAGACATACTTTTATGACTGCTGAATACCAACTGTCAATCACTTAGATTCAGGTAGAGATACAAGTACCTCGCTAAGCAACTGCTCTCTATTCCCCTCCATGTCGCATTCGTCTGTCTCTTCTACATAACCGGCGTAAAAGAAGCACAGACCGGACAAGTAGGAGGGCAATGGATGCACTAACCTTTGTAGAATATTGGCCTGTTGGAAACTACAACTCCCTACTGCATCACACAGTTGGCCTGTTGGAAACTACAACTCCCTACTGCATCACACAGTTGGCCTGTTGGAAACTACAACTCCCTACTGCATCACACAGTTGGCCTGTTGGAAACTACAACTCCCTACTGCATCACACAGTTGGCCTGTTGGAAACTACAACTCCCTACTGCATCACACAGTTGGCCTGTTGGAAACTTCAACTCCCTACTGCATCACACAGTTGGCCTGTTGGAAACTACAACTCCCTACTGCATCACACAGTTGGCCTGTTGGAAACTTCAACTCCCTACTGCATCACACAGTGTCTGAATCCTGGCTTAGGAAGGCCACCAAAAATTCTGAAATTTCCATCCCCAACTACAACATTTCCCGTCAAGATAGAACTGCCAAAGGTGGCGGAGTTGCAATCTACTGCAGAGATAACCTGCAGAGTTCTGTCATACTGTCCAGGTCTGTGCCCAAACAGTTTGAGCTTCTACTCTTAAAAATCCACCTTTCCAGAAATAAGTCTCTCACTGTTGCCGCTTGTTACAGACCCCCCTCAGCCCCCAGCTGTGCCCTGGACTCCATATGTGAATTGATTGCCCCCCATCTATCTTCAGAGTTTGTACTGTTAGGTGACTTAAACTGGGATATGCTTAACACCCCGGCTGTCCTTCAATCTAAGATAGATGCCCTCAATCTCACACAAATTATCAAGGAACCCACCAGGTACAACCCAAAATCCGTAAACATGGGTACCATTATTGATATCATCCTGACTAACTTGCCCTCCAAATACACCTCCTCTGTTTTCAACCAGGATCTCAGCGATCACTGCCTCATCGCCTGCGTTCGCAATGGGTCAGCGGTCAAACGACCACCCCTTATCACTGTCAAACGCTCCCTAAAACACTTTTGCGAGCAGGCCTTTCTATTCGATCTGGCCCAGGTATTCTGGAAGGATATTGACCTCATCCCGTCAGTAGAGGACGCCTGGTTGTTCTTTAAAAGTGCTTTCCTCACCATCCTAAATAAGCATGCCCCTTTCAAAAAACGTAGAACTAAGAATAGATATAGCCCTTGGTTCACCCCAGACTTGACTGCACTAGACCAACACAAAAATATCCTGTGGCGCACTGCATTAGCATCGAATAGCCCCCGCGATATGCAGCTATTCAGGGAAGTCAGGAACAAGTACACACAGTCAGTTAGAAAAGCAAAGGCCAGCTTTTTCAAACAGAAATTTGCTTCCTGTAGTACTAACTCCAAAAAGTTCTGGGACACTGTAAAGTCCATGGAGAATAAGAGCACCTCCTCCCAGTTGCCCACTGCATTGAGGCTCGGAAACACTGTTACCACCGATAAATCCACGATTATCGAAAATTTAAATAAGCATTTTGCTACGGCTGGCCATGCTTTCCACCTGGCTACCCCTACCCCGGCCAACAGCTCTGTACCCCCGGCAGCTACTTGCCCAAGCCCCCCCCCGCTTCTCCTTCACCCAAATCCAGACGGCTGATGTTCTGAAAGAGCTGCTAAGTCTGGACCCCTACAAATCTGCTGGGCTAGATAATCTGGACCCTCTCTTTCTGAAATTATCAGCCAAAATTGTTGTAACACCTATCACTAGCCTGTTCAACCTCTCTTTCGTATCGTCTGAGATCCCTAGAGACTGGAAAGCTGCAGCGGTCATCCCCCTCTTCAAAGGAGGAGACACTCTAGACCCAAACTGTTATAGACCAATATCCATCCTGCCCTGCCTTCCTAAAGTTTTCGAAAGCCAAGTTAACAAACAGATAACTGACCACTTCGAATCCCACCGTACCTTCTCTGCTATGCAATCTGGTTTCCGAGCTGGTCATGGGTGCACCTCAGCTACGCTCAAGGTACTGAATGATATCATAACCGCCATCGATAAAAGACAGTACTGTGCAGCCGTCTTCATCGACCTGGCCAAGGCTTTCGACTCTGTCAATCACCGCATTCTTATTGGCAGACTCAACAGCCTTGGTTTCTCAAGTGACTGCCTTGCCTGGTTCTCTAACTACTTTGCAGACAGAGTTCAGTGTGTCAAATCGGAGGGCCTATTGTCCGATCCTCTGGCAGTCTCAATGGGGGTGCCACAGGGTTCAATTCTTGGGCCAACCCTTTTCTCTATATACATCAACGATGTCGCTCTCGCTGCTGGTGACTCTCTGATCCATCTCTACGCAGATGACACCATTCTGTATACATCTGGCCCCTCTTTGGACACTGTGTTTACTAACCTTCAAACAAGCTTCAATGCCATACAACACTCCTTCCGTGGCCTCCAACTGCTCTTAAACGCTAGTAAAACTAAGTGCATGCTTTTCTATCGAACGCTGCCAGCACCCGCCCACCGGACTATCATCACTACTCTCGACGGGTCCGAATTAGAATACGTGGACACCTACAAATACCTAGGCATCTGGTTAGACTGTAAACTTAACTTCCAGACTCACATCAACCATCTCCAATCTAAAATTAAATCCAGAATTGGCTTCCTATTTCGCAACAAAGCCTCCTTCACTCATGCTGCCAAACATGCCCTTGTAAAACTGACTATCCTACCGATCCTTGATTTCGGCGATGTCATTTACAAACTAGCCTCCAACACTCTACTTAGCAAATTGGATGTAGTCTATCACAGTGTCATCCGTTTTGTCACCAAAGCCCCATACACTACCCATCACTGCGACCTGTATGCTCTCGTTGGCTGGCCTTCATTATATATTCATCGCCAAACCCACTGGCTCCAGGTCATCTATAAGTCTTTATTAGGTAAATCCCCACCCTATCTCAGCTCACTGGTCACTATAGCAACACCCACCCGTTGCATGCGCTCCAGCAGGTATATCTCACTGGTCACCCCCAAAGCCAACACCTCCTTTGGCCGCCATTCCTTCCAGTTCGCTGCTGCCAATGACTGGAACGAATTGCAAAAATCATTGAAGCTAGAGGTTCCTATCTCCCTCAATAACTTTAAGCATCAGTTGTCAAAGCTGCTTATCGATCACTGCACCTGTATATAGCCCTTCTGTAAATAGCCCACACTACTACCTCATCCCCATATTTATTTTTGTTATTTTCACAAATCTTGCACTCCAGTTTGGCGCCGCCCTGAGTGGTCGCCTGTTAAGCAGCTCCCGTTGTTCGTGCATTAATTGTTGTTTTAGTTCGTTTTCTTTCGTCTATTTTCTTTAGTTTTATTTTTTATTTTGCTACAGTCGAACTATAACAGTTCAGGATTATGGATTTTATGGATTTTATCGCAGCTGAACGTCGACAGGAGTCGTCAACTGTTATTGTTTACAACAGAGCCCAGCTCCTGGATTTAGCCCACGCAGCGCTGCTGCTCCCCAGGGAAAAGTTTGATATTCCGGACGAATTGAAAAGACGACGCCGTGGATGCAGGGCGGGATTGAAATGTAAGGCAAAGCGGAGGAGGTTCAAGTACAAGCCGGTTATACCGTCTATTATTATGGGCAATGTTAGGTGTCTACATAACAAGATGGATGAGTTGGCGGGACTTGTTCGTGGACAAAGGATTTATCGGGAAACGAGCCTAATGTGTTTTACTGAGACTTGGCTGAACGGTAACATCCCCATACAGAACGTCACTATCGACGGTTTCCAGACCATCACAGCGGACAAGGATCGCGTCTCTTCCGGTAAGAGTAAGGGTGGTGGGCTGGCTTTATTAGTTAACAACAGATGGTGTCATCCGAACCATATTACTCTTAAGGAACAGTTTTGTAGCCCGGACATTGAACTGCTAGCCGTTAGCCTGAGACCCTACTATTTGCCGAGGGAATTCACGGCGGCCATTGCTGTTATTGTTTACATCCCGCCCTCTGCTGACGCAAACGCAGCGTGTGACGTCATCCACTCTGTTATCGCGAGGTTACAGACAGCGCATCCCAGTGCTTTCCTTGCCATTTCGGGGGATTTTAACCATGCATCTCTCTCTTCAACGCTGCCCACGTTCAAACAGTTCGTGAAGTGCCCAACCAGGAATAATAAAACTCTGGACTTGTTATATTTATTTTTATTTATTTTTTTATTTTATTTTACCTTTATTTTACTAGGCAAGTCAGTTAAGAACAAATTCTTATTTTCAATGACGGCCTAGGAACAGTGGGTTAACTGCCTTGTTCAGGGGCAGAACGACAGATTTGTACCTTGTCAGCTCGGGGATTCGATCCAGCAACCTTTCGGTTATGGGCCCAACACTCTAACCACTGGGCTACCTGCCGCCCCATATGCTAATGTGAAGGATGCATACAACTCCACTGCACTCCCTCCCCTCGGTAGATCGGATCACAACCTTGTCCACCTCACCCCACTCTACAGGCCTATGGTCCAACAGCAGCCTGCAACCACCAGGACTATTAGGAGATGGTCCCCAGAGGCGAATGAGGCCCTACAGGACTGCTTTGAAACAACAGACTGGGATGTGCTCTGTGAGGCTCATGGGGAGGACATCGATGGACTCACTGACTGCATAACAGACTATATTAATTTTTGTGTAGACAACACTGTACCCACCAGGAAGGTACGCTGTTTCCCAAACAATAAACCCTGGGTCACCAGCGACCTGAAGGCCCTGCTGAATGAGAAGAAGAGGGCCTTCAAGGAGAAGGACAAGGACAAATTGAAATGCGCCCAGAGGGAGCTGAAGTTGCGGATTGCTGAGGGGAAGAGAGTGTATAAGGAGAAGATGGAGGACAAGCTGAGGCAGAGCCAGGTGAGAGAGGTGTGGAAGGGTATGAGAAATATCACTGGCTTCAAAAAGTCAAACAGTGGGCAGACGGAGGGGACCCAGGACAGAGCCAATGAGCTGAACCAATTTTTTAACAGGTTCGATACTGGCCCTGTCCACCTCCCCTCCAGCTCCCCAGACCACACACCCTCACGGCTATCCCACCCCCACTTTGCTCACAGCACCTCTGCTGAGACAATCAGTGACCCCACCTCTGCCCCTGCCCCCCCTGGACTGATCCTCAACACCCCCCTTCCCCCCACCTCCCCACCTGGGCTGGCTTTCACCACCAACCAAGTGAAGAGAGAGCTGGAGAGACTACACCAGTGGAAAGCGGCGGGCCCTGATGGCATCAGCCCAAGGGTGCTGAGGGTCTGTGCTGACCAACTGTGTGGAATACTCCAGCGTCTTTTCAACCTTAGCCTGAGCCTAGAAAGGGTCCCTGTGCTGTGGAAAACATCCTGCCTCGTCCCAGTGCCCAAGAAGGCACACCCCACTGTCCTGAATGACTTCAGACCTGTAGCGCTAACATCCCACATCATGAAGACCCTGGAAAGGTTAGTCCTCGCTCACCTCAGACCCCTGGTGTGTTCATCAATGGACCCCCTGCAGTTTGCATACCAGCGCAAAATCGGGGTGGATGATGCAATCATCTACCTTCTGCAGAGGGCCTACTCTCACCTGGACAACGCAGGTTGCACTGTGAGGGTCATGTTTTTTGACTTCTCCAGTGCCTTCAATACCATTCAGCCCCTGCTACTGGGTGAGAAGATGAGGAGGATGAAAGTGGAAGCACCCTTAGTCTCCTGGGTCACGGACTACCTGACCGGTAGGCCACAATTTGTGCGACTACAGAGCTGTGTGTCAGAACGGGCTGTTAGCAACACAGGGGCCCCCCAGGGTACGGTCCTGTCCCCCTTCCTGTTCACCCTCTACACCTCAGACTTCAGATATAACTCTGAGACATGCCACCTACAGAAGTTCTCGGATGACTCTGCTATTGTAGGGTGCATCAGGGGTGGGCAGGAGGAGGAGTACAGGAGCACAATCAGTGACTTTGTGTTGTGGTGTGAGCAGAACCACCTTCAGCTCAACATCAGCAAAACTAAGGAGATGGTGGTGGACTTCAGGAGAACCAAGGCACAACTGACTGCAGTCCCTATAAAGGGGACGGATGTGGAAATGGTTGAGTCATACAAGTTCCTGGGTGTCCATATGGACAACAGACTGGAATGGGCTGGTAACACCGGGGCCCTGTACAAAAAGGGCCAGAGCCGACTCTACTTTCTGAGGAGGCTCAGGTCCTTCAACGTGTGCAGTAAACTACTGCATACCTTCTACCAGTCTGTGGTGGCCAGTGCCATCTTTTTTGCAGTGGTGTGCTGGGGAGCAAACATCAAAGCCGGTGATGCTTCTCGGGTAAATAAGCTGATCAGGAAGGCTAGCTCTGTCCTGGGGATGAGCCTTGACACTCTAGAGGAGGTGGCGGAGAGACGGATCCTGGCCAAACTGCTGGCCATCATGGACAACGTCACCCACCCTCTGCACACTATGGTTATGACGCAGAGGAGCACTTTCAGTCACAGACTGATCCCACCACGGTGTGCCAGAGAGCGCTACAGGAGGTCCTTCCTGCCGGCGGCTATGAGACTATATAATGCCTCACCGGGGTGCCGTGCCGTCGGCAACATAGATCTGGAACTGTTGGGGTGCTAGGACCTAGTTTAACAATTATGCATCCATCCGTGAGTAACTCTGG
Organism: Thymallus thymallus; assembly: GCA_023634145.1. Taxonomy (NCBI): domain Eukaryota; kingdom Metazoa; phylum Chordata; class Actinopteri; order Salmoniformes; family Salmonidae; genus Thymallus; species Thymallus thymallus. The sequence continues at coordinate 36,321,987 of CM042392.1, forward strand.
TCCGTCAGCACTCATCCACTCAGGACCTATTTATTCATACAGGTCTGTATATACATACTCATGTACAGTTGTTATATTATATCACATGCAATATTGTAAGTAATTATTGGACGTAGGCATTCACTCAGGAATGCATATTAGTATCCTGCCAGTTGCACCTTTTCTCATTGCTTTTAGTATATCGAATGTGCAATAAGTGCAGTTGTCTGTAATTAAACCCTGCGCACTAAGGACTGTATTTTAAGGGAATTACTATTATTACCCCAAATGATATCATACACACATTTAGCTATTAAAGTATCTCTTCCTGTCATTTACCTGTACAGTTTGTGTAAACATGCAAGTATTCACTTATCTGTAAATATAACTGTATACCTAACTGTACAGCTAATTTAACTAATTTAACAATGCAAAATTTTCACTTACCTGTTAATTTACCCAGTCTGTCTATTAAGTAAACTATTATTACCCTCGCTCATATCATACGCATTTTTAGCTACTGAAGTATTTCTCTGCCATCGACCTGTATAGTATAGTTAACCATCCAACATCCACCAATGTATAGTGTACATATTCAGCCAACCACTCATACTATGCAATGTCCTTTTATAGCTTTTTTTTTTGCACTCCAGATATCTTGTATTTCTATACTTTTTCATACTGCCGCTCTATGTATCATGTACCGTGTATCTGTCTTTTGTGTTTTTTCGTTGTGGCATTTTGCACCTGCCCTGTGTTTTGTTGTAGCTGCTTGACAATGAAATTTCCCCCCCGGGGGATCAATAAAGTATCTATCTATCTATCTATCTATCAGTATATCTATTTGCACATCATAATTTGCACATCCTTCATTCCTGTGTTAATGATGATAATCTGTAATTTATTTCACCACTATGGTCTATTTATTGTCCTACCTCCTAACCTTACTGCATTTTTCACTACATTTTGCACTCTGTATATAGATTTTCAATTGTGTTTTTGACTATGTTTGTGTAACTCTGTGTTGTTTTTGTCGCACTGCTTTGCTTTGTCTTGGCCAGGTCGCAGTTGCAAATGAGAACTTGTTCTCAACTGACCTACCTGGTTAAATAAAAATAAAAAAATAATAAAAAAACTGCAACTCCCTACTGCATCACACAGTTGGCCTGTTGGAAACTACAACTCCCTACTGCATCACACAGTTGGCCTGTTGGAAACTACAACTCCCTACTGCATCACACAGTTGGCCTGTTGGAAACTACAACTCCCTACTGCATCACACAGTTGGCCTGTTGGAAACTACAACTCCCTACTGCATCACACAGTTCGTGCTTGGTTTGATTCATCTCTAGAGAAACTGTGCAATGTGCGCATTGAGCTTACATAAAAAAACTGAAAGAAATGGAATTCAAATAATTTAACCGACGTCGGTCAAATAGTTTAAAAAAAACCAAAAATAACAGAAATGTAGCAGTAGTTATTTCATTACCTGCAAACCTAATGAGAGCGTTTGGGGAATGTCCTGTGGTGGTTGTTACAGATGTTCTGCACAACATTTTAGTGAACGTTAGGAGAACATTACCAGGATATTTCATTTAAAACATTTTCTGGAGAGAAAAAAACATTTAGTTGTCATCCTAATGTGAGATAAAACCCAAAATAGAACTTAATGGGAATCTTCATTAATGTTGTGGGAATGTTCTTGGTTTGCTGGGCATTCACTTATAGTGCAACTCATTTTTGGGAAGGTGTTCCTAATGTTTGGTAAACTCAGTGTCTGCTAATATATATTATATATTTATCCAGGCAGCCAAAACCATTGTACTGAAGCTAGATCTATCGCTGTGTCCCAATGGCACCCTATTCTCTATATAGTGCACTACTATAGCGCACTACCGCTGAGGGCCCTGGTCAAAGGTAGTGCACTATAAAGGGAATAGGGTGCCATTTGGGACACACCCTAGATCTATGGTCCATTTGGGACACACCCTAGATCTATGGTCCATTTGGGACACACCCTAGATCTATGGTCCATTTGGGACACACCCTAGATCTATGGTCCATTTGGGACACACCCTAGATCTATGGTCCATTTGGGACACACCCTAGATCTATGGTCCATTTGGGACACACCCTAGATCTATGGTCCATTTGGGACACACCCTAGATCTATGGTCCATTTGGGACACACCCTAGATCTATGGTCCATTTCCTTGATGACCTACTGTGCTGTAAAGCCCTCTGGCCCATTGGAAGCAGATTCATGGGCCTGAATGACAAGGCTGAGCTGTTCACCGTCCTTTAGCTGTTTACTACACACTACTTAACACACACACACACACACACACACACACAACCTTACTAAACCAGAGATTAAGACACGGCACCATATATAGGGCTGTTTGGAATGCAGAGAGAGGCATTATTCATAAGTGTGAATGATTTCCATACCGGGCATCCGTCCAGGCTTTTTCATTTACCACTTTCATCTGTAGAAATGAAGGAATGCTTAAATTAAATCTACCACCCCCTTTTTGTCTTTCATTGTGAATTTGTCCCCCTGTGTGTGGCTGGGTGGTTAGAGATATAAAAACCTATTCAGCCTGAGGGGTAGTGACCTGCCTGAGAGGCAACCAGTCCACCTGATAGGCACATAAATACCTATTCAGCCTGAGGGGTAGTGACCTGCCTGAGAGGCAACCAGTCCACCTGATAGGCACATAAACACCTATTCAACTCAGCTCAGCACAATCACTGCCCTGGTTTATGATAGTCACACCTCGGCTGCAGCCATTGTTGAGGAGTTACGAAGGTATTTGTTCACGTTATAAAACAAATAAAGTCCAATTCCCTGGTAGAACAGTAGCGGTGAAAGGACTGAATGACTGAGGCGGTCACAGTGACATGGGCTTGGCCGTGTGATGATAACCTGTAAATCTCAGAGCTGGCACAGTCTGTATGTGGGAGGGATGGTGTAGCCTGGTGCCAGATCTGTTTCTGATTTCACACATGTGACAATGACTCTAGGAGTTGGCAAAAGAGTACAAACCGATCTGGGATCAGGCTATGTGGATGAGTTAGTCTTTCAACGATCTTTCAGTTGACAATCTGGAGCCAGATCACAGACTCTGACAGACCCTGTTTCTGTTTTTGGAGCATCACCCACCAGGAGGGTAGAGAGACAAGGAGGCTAGCAGGAGTGTATCTGGGTCAGGTGGAGGAAGTTAAGACTTGGGGTTGTTGTTTGGTTTACTGGAAAGGGAAAGTGGAAGTGGGAGAGATGAGGAGGAAGATAGAGGAGAGGAGAGATGGGTTGAGGAGGAAGAGGAAGATAGAGGAGAGGAGAGATGGGTAGAGGAGGAAGAGGAGGAAGATAGAGGAGAGGAGAGATGGGTAGAGGAGGAAGAGGAGGAAGATAGAGGAGAGGAGAGATGGGTAGAGGAGGAAGATCGAGGAGAGGAAAGATGGGTAGAGGAGGAAGATAGAGGAGAAGAGAGATGGGTAGAGGAAGAGGAGGAAGATAGAGGAGAGGAGAGATGGGTAGAGGAGGAAGATAGAGGAGAGGAGAGATGGGTAGAGGAAAAGGAGGTGTGGTGGAGGAGGTTAAGAGATACCACCACATGTTGTCTCTACAACCGCTGGTCTACATCTGCTGTACCCTAAAGACAGAGAGACAGCCTATCCTTCTTATTGTAAGATGCCTTTACTCTTCATTAAGATTCAGACAGACCTTCTTTCTCACCAAACAAACTAATATCTGAGAGACTGGCATCTCTTTAGTTCTCCACTCAACATTGCTTACCATCTGGGGCCAAGCTTCCTGCCATCCAGGACCCATATACTAGGCGATGTCAGAGGAAAGCCCCAACAATTGCCAAAGACTCCAGTCACCCAAGTCATAGACTGTTCTCTCTGCTACAGCAAGGCAAGCGGTACCAGAGCGCCAAGTCTAGGTCCAAAAGGCTCCTTAACAGCTTCTACCCCCAAGCCATAAGACTGCTGAACAATTAATCAAATGGCCACCCAGACTATTTACATTGACCCCCCCTGCTGCTACTCTGTTTATTATCTATGTATAGTCACTTTACCTCTGCCTACATGTATATAGTACCTCGACTAACCTGTACCCCCGCACATTGACTCGGTACCCCCTGTATATAGCCTCCTTACTAACCTGTACCAGGCATCTTATAATACGTCTTAAAGACTCTGATGTGTGTCTGAAATGGAACCCTGTTCCCTAGACACCCCTGTCTGTCCCTGTGCCTTCAGGGCTGTTGCACTTCTCAGCAACCTCTCTTTATCTCATCATCTATGATGTGGCCCTGTCACACAGTAATACCATCCTTCCAATAAAGACAATGATAAAGACAGACGATTGTCCTCCAGTATATATTCAGCCCAGACTGCCATAGCTTCAGACATATTAGGTGTGATGAAGCTCTTTCATTGATTTCATGATGCTTCAGTGGAATAAATTATAGATTTAACCCAGTGTTCATTTTGGCTCTTTTTTCAATTTAGTTGAGTCTTAGTCATCTTGACTAAAATATCATTACGTCTTAGTCCAATTTTTGTCATTTGAATAATGATTTAGTTGAGTAATTGTTAAAATTGAAAACAGTCTGCCATTTTAGTAAACTAAATGCCCTTTCATCTAGAATCAATCATTTGTCTCTGAGGAAAGAGATTGGCTACGTTGGCTACAGAACCTCTATATGAAATGCAGTGGGGAAAGAGGGAGGGTTGGCTACGTTGGCTACAGAACCTCTATTTGAAATGCAGTGGGGTTGGGTTGGGTGAGACTAGAGCCTGCTGGTGAAGCAGCCGGTGTTTCTTAACCAGACAAAGGGAAGCTACCTAGAAAGCTGGTGCTGATTGGTTATCTACGAGGAAGTAAGAGAGTCGCCTGCTCAATGTGTATAACCAACTGATATGCAGTCGTGGCCAAAAGTTTTGAGAATGACACAAGTATTGGTCTCCACAAAGTTTGCTGCTTCAGTGTTATTAGATCTTTATGTCAGTAGTTACTATGGTACACTGAAGTATAATTACAAGTATTCCATAAGTGTCAAAGGCTTTCATTGACAATGACATTCAGTTTATGCAGAGTCAATATTTGCAGTGTTGACCCTTCTTTTTCATGACCTCTGCAATCCGCCCTGGCATGCTGTCAATTAACTTCTGGGCCACATCCTGACTGACGGCAGGACATTCTTGCATAATCAATGCTTGGAGTTTGTCAGAAGTTGTGGGTTTTTGTTTGTCCACCCGCCTCTTGAGGATCAACCACAAGTTCTCAATGGGATTAACGTCTGGGGAGTTTCCTGACCATGGACCCAAAATGTTGATGTTTTGTTCCCCGAGCCACTTAGTTATCACTTTTGCCTTATGGCCAAACTGTTCTTGGATGGTTGGGAGAAGTTGCTCTCGGAGGATGTGTTGGTACCATTCTTTATTCATGGCTGTGTTCTTAGGCAAAATTGTGAGTGAGCCCACTCCCTTGGCTGAGAAGCAACCCCACACATGAATGGTCTCAGGATGCTTTACTGTTGGCATGACACAGGACTGATGGTAGCGCTCACCTTGTCTTCTCCGGACAAGGTGTTTTCCAGATGGCCCAAACAATCGGAAAGGGGATTCATCAGAGAAAATGACTCTACCCTTGTCCTCATCAGTCCAATCCCTGTACCTTTTGCAGAATATCAGTCTGTCCCTGGAGAGAAGTGGCTATTTTGCTGCCCTTCTTGACACCAGGCCATCCTCAAAAAGTCTTCGCCTCACCTGCCTGCTGCCATTCCTGAGCAAGCTCTGCACTGGTGGTGCCCCGATCCCGCAGCTGAATCAACTTTAGGAGACGGTCCTGGCGCTTGCTGGACTTTCTTGGCCCTGACGCCTTCCTCACAACGATTGAACCTCTCTCCTTGAAGTTCTTGATGATCCGATAAATGGTTGATTTAGGTGCAATCTTTCCAGCAGCAATATCCTTGCCTGTGAAGCCCTTTTTGTGCAAAGCAATGATGACGGCACGTGTTTCCTTGCAGGTAAGAGGAAGCATGGTTGACAGAGGAAGAACAATGATTTCAAGCACCACCCTCCTTTTAAAGCTTCCTGTCTGTTATTCTGACTCAATCAGCATGACAGAGTGATCTCCAGCCTTGTCCTCATCAACACTCTCAGCTGTGTTAACGAGACAATCACTGACATGATGGCAGCTGGTCCTTTTGTGGCAGGGCTGAAATGCAGTGGAAATGTTTTTGGGGGATTAAGTTAATTTTCATGGCAAAGAGGGACTTTGCAATTAATTGCAATTCATCTGATCACTCTTCATGACATTCTGGAGTATATGCAAATTGCCATCATCAACACTGAGGCAGCAAACTTTGTGGAGACCAATACTGTGTGTTCCGGGTGTGACGGGTCCTTCCCACTGCTGAACAGAACTGCACTGTGCGTCTGTACTGCTAATATTAATAGTGTTTATCACTGAAAAGCTCTCAGTCTCTCCAAAACCTCTTGTCCAGTTCACTTAGTAGTCACATTTTAGTCAGACCGATATTTTTGTCTCGTCTCGTTTTTAGTCAACTGAAAAGATTTTTCTCAATTGCCACTGAAAAATAGGTTTGAATATTTTAGCCATTATACTGGTTTAACCTAAAGTACTTGGTAGAAGGAATTGCTGCTGTCGACATCCAAAGATTATCCAACTTAAATAAATGCTTTGAGGTAAGAATGACGCAATACAGATATCACTTATTATTGATATCTACAGTGCATTGATATGAATCACACTGCTGCTCTCATTTAGCTATTTGCACCTTACGGATTGTGGTTGTTGTGGATGGCTGTTCACAAATATAAATGTGTATTTGAAATCAATAATGGTTGAATTCAAGAAGTTTAAGCTGCCTATCAATCATTGTTTTTGAAATAAGTGGACAGCCAGTGAAAAATGTGCTCTTGCAACAGCAGCATAGTGCGGATCCAAGCCTGTGGAATAAAAGTGGGGCTTTTATTGTTCAAACCTTTGATAGACTTAAAGGGGCAATCTGTAGTTGCTACTTCCATTTTGGACTATATACAGCGGGTGAAATAAGTATTGAACACGTCACCATTTTTCTCAGTAAATATATTTCCAAAGGTGCTATTGACATGACATTTTTACCAGATGTTGGTAACAACCCAAGTAATCCATACATTTAAAGAAACCAAAACAAATAAGTTCAGAAATTAAGTTATGTGTAATAATGTGAAATGACACAGGGAAACAGTATTGAACACATGAAGAAAGGGAGGTTCAAAAAGGCGTGGAAAGCCAAGACAACAGCTGAAAACTATCAGTAATTAAAAAGCAATCCAGCCCCCTTTCAGTGCAAATTAATATCAGCTGGTTCAGTCCCAACTGATGGCCTACAAAAAGGTCTCATTGCCAAGGTGTCACACAAGACACATCTCATGATGGGTAAAAGCAAAGAGCTGGCTCAAGACATTCGCAACCTAATTGTTGCAAAACATAATGATGGCTTTGGTTATAGACGCATTTTTAAGATTCTGAATGTTCCAGTGAGCACTGTTGGGGCCATAATACGGAAGTGGAAAGACAATCATTTCATCATAGATTTGCCTCGATAAAATCATCTTCTCTTCATGAAACATACGTCATTCACCCCACATTTTGTATTTAGACTCATTGCATCAGTCTTTAATGGTTTTAAGAAAAAACTGTTGATGCATTCAAATATGGCCGGCCTGTACCTATAGATACACGTTAGCACATATGCTAATGCTAAAATTACTTTAAAAATCTTCTTCTCATGAACCATAAGTCAGATTAACTCCAAATTTGGTATATAGACTCAATTAATTAGCCTCTAATGATTTTGATAATGATTAGTTGCTGCATTCAAAGATGGCACCATATCACACCAGGGCTGGACCAATGGACATGGGGCTATGAAATTTGATATGTAAGCCTTATGTACAGTGAGGAGAACAAGTATTTGATACACTGCCGATTTTGCAGGTTTTCCTACTTACAAAGCATGTAGAGGTCTGTAAGTTTTATCATAGGTACACTTCAACTCTGAGAGACGGAATCTAAAACAAAAATCCAGAAAATCACATTGTATGATTTTTAAATAATACATTTGCATTTTATTGCATGACATAAGTATTTGATCACCTACCAACCAGTAAGAATTCCGGCTCTCACAGACCTGTTAGTTTTTCTTTAAGAAGCCCTCCTGTTCTCCACTCACTACCTGTATTAACTGCACCTGTTTGAACTCGTTACCTGTATAAAAGACACCTGTCCACACACTCAATCAAACAGACTCCAACCTCTCCACAATGGCCAAGACCAGAGAGCTGTGTAAGGATATCAGGGATAAAATTGTAGACCTGCACAAGGCTGGGATGGGCTACAGGACAATAGGCAAGCAGCTTGGTGAGAAGGCAACAACTGTTGGCGCAATTATTAGAAAATGGAAGAAGTTCAAGATGACAGTCAATCACCATGCAAGATCTCACCTCGTGGGGCATCAATGATCATGAGGAAGGTGAGGGATCAGCCCAGAACTACACGGCAGAACCTGGTCAATGACCTGAAGAGAGCTGGGACCACAGTCTCAAAGAAAACCATTAGTAACACACTACGCCGTCATGGATTAAAATCCTGCAGCGCACGCAAGGTCCCCCTGCTCAAGCCAGCGCATGTCCAGACACACAGCCAGGGCAACTAAGGAGTGGCTCCGTAAGAAGCATCTCAAGATCCTGGAGTGGCCTAGCCAGTCTCCAGACCTGAACCCAATAGAAAATCTTTGGAGGGAGCTGAAAGTCCGTATTGCCCAGCGACAGCCCCGAAACCTGAAGGATCTGTATGGAGGAGTGGGCCAAAATCCCTGCTGCAGTGTGTGCAAACCTGGTCAAGAACTACAGGAAACGTATGATCTCTGTAATTGCAAACAAAGGTTTCTGTACCAAATATTAAGTTCTGCTTTTCTGATGTATCAAATACTTATACTCAAATACTTATGTATCAAATACTTATGATTACTTAAAAATCATAGAATGTGATTTTCTGGATTCCGTCACTCACAGTTGAAGAGTACCTATGATAAAAATTACAGACTTCTACATGCTTTGTAAGTGGGAAAACCTGCAAAATCGGCAGTGTATCAAATACTTGTTCTCCCCAATGTATATGCCCTTAGAAGCTGTGTGAAGATAAAGTCACTGCAACCTTAGATGGCTGCAAGAGACCAGTTGGTGGCACTGTAAATGTCATTGGCACCAGTGGCACCATAGGATACTAGTGCAATAACTATTGATAAAGTGTACTTTGTCTCATGCAAATGAATGTTAGATTTACATTATACAAACAAACAATGTGAAATATCATGATTAGTATATCTGTATAATCACTTGGTGTTGCCCAATTATGTCATTATATGCATATTTTATTCAGGAAAATGAGAAACCCGGGAGTCCTTCCACTTGCACAGTCAGCGTATTACAGCTCTGAGAGTGTATTGAAGTATTTTGGAACGCTAATGTGGAGTGTACCAACTAAGATAAACATGGTAATGCTTTCACTGATTACACATAAAGATAGATAGTTCCTACATGATAGAGTGCTTGCCTTTTTATCCAACTAGATCTTGTGTCTTTTCTGTCATCCTGTGAACCCCGTTCATTGCTGCTCAGAGCTATATTTTTAGTTTGTTTTGGAGTCAAAGGTTATAGTTTCAGTATAGTTTAAGTTTTTCAAACAGGTTTGTTTGTTATATAATTTAATTATATTAAATAGTTTTATTTAGTTTAGTTTCAGTTCGCTATGATAACCTGCAGGCAGTTGCCAAGAACCTTACAGTCAGTCATTTGCACACTAAGACAGTGATTGTGCAAGTAATTCTGAAGCTAGGAAGTGTTCTTGGCTTCAAAACATTCAATCCGTTTTTTACACAGCCAGAACTACCCAACGTTAGCTAGTTATATAAAACCTGACACAGCTAAAAATGACTCAACTGTAAATGTAAAGCTAACTATCTACTAACTATCTAACTATCTACATACTAGCCAGGATAAAGCTTATAGCTGCTTGTCTTTCGTTCAAACATATATAAGTTTATTCACATTCATACCTAAACTTGCTTTGTTGTTGCCAAGTTTCCCCGATGAGTAATGGTGGTGCTGCGTGGTGCTTCTTCTCTCACTGCCAGTGAAGGACGCCACGTTCCAGCAGTAGTGGCCTTTTCAAAACAAAGTCCCTCAATGAATCTGGCAACTCATTTTTTCAAAATAAAGGCCTCTGTATTTTATGTATTTTTTTGCTGTAAAATTATCGGGGGGGGGGACCTTTTTACCTGCTTCTAACATGTCCCCTCTAGCTCCTACGCCCTTGACCAGGGGCCTCTACTCTGGGTGCTGTGCTGTAATGTCCTGTCCTTGGTTTGCTCTGCTTGGCAAGTGGTGGGCTGAAAGTCTAGTAGCTGGAGGCGCAGCATTGTAACAGTCTCCACCCAGACCCTCCCGTGGACCTCCATCTCCTGGTGTTTAACCCTGACTCTATTGGGGCGCTGCAATGATTACAGGACACACACAAACACACACGCAGACGTGTCCCACAGGACACTGATTGTCCTGCACCTCCCAGGCGAGGGGAGTGAAGACACACACAAAGCCCCACCAACACACACACAGCACAATGCTGACGAATGAACTCCTGGCACTGCCAAGTCTAATTAATAGTCAGTACTGCATCGACCAGTAGCTCCGCTCATTCTCTCATCTACTCTTCATTCTCCGTTCTGCTCCCAGTCGGTTCTGTTCTGTTCCCCATGCCTCTCAGTCTGTTCTGTTCTGTTCTGTTCCCCATGCTCTCAGTCTGTTCTGTTCTGTTCTGTTCAGACAAATCTAGACTACCCACGGGGCACACCATGTCATTTCAATGTTGATATTTGTGTAATATTTGGTTAAGACCTTGAACAATACGATTACAACCTACACTGAGTATAACAAACATTAATATTGAGTTGTACCCCACACCTTTTGCCCTCAGAACAGCCTCAGTTCATCAGGACATGGACTCTACTAGGTGTTGAAAGCGTTCCACAGGGATGCTGGTCCATGTTGACTCCAATGCTTCCCACAGTTGTCATGTTGGCTGGATGTCCTTTGGCTGGTGGACCATTCTTGATACACACTGGAAACTGTTGAGAGTGAAAAACCCAGCAGCATTGCAGTTCTTGTCACAAACTCATACACAATCTGTGTCTAAATTGTCTCAAGGCTTAAAAATCCTTCTTTAACCTGTCTCCTCCCCTTCATCTACACTGATTGAAGTGGTTTTAACAGGTAACATCAATAAGGGATCATAGCTTTCACCTGGATTCGCCTGGTCAGTCTATGTCATGGAAAGAGTATTGTACACTCAGTGTGTATATATGTTACTGACCGGCTCAATACGGTTTTATGAAGCAACATTTTTAATGGTGTATTTCACATTGGATAAAAGTAGAGACTCAGAGCTACAACATAGTATAACATCCACTACAGTTGAGGAACAATGGGAAAGGAATTATTTGAAAGTTGGCCCTTGAATGTTTTGATAAACCTACTGGAGAGGCCTTCTTTGTCTCCACCCATTCAGCATCGTTCACACCCTCTTAAGACTTAGCTCCACCCCTCTCTTTAAGGATTCACATGTGAGGCCATGTGCTAAACAGAGTGTGTATTAAACAACCAAAGATTCCAAGACTGAAGGCTGGTTAATACTACGTCTGTCGCAGTGACATCATTAACATTATATTGTCATCCCACATCAAACTTTTCGTTATCGTTATGAAAAAGTATAAACACAGAAACTGGTGGTCCAAAATAGCATAACTGGTGTATTTTAACACCAATAAACCCATCCGTTTAAAAATGTATTTAGTATATGTCAATCTAACAAACCAGACAAGTGAAAGCAACTTTTTAAAACATGTTTTGGTTAGTTTGTAGTTCAAATAATGACCATATCATATAGACGACAACGTCTTAACTTGAGCTAATTTCTATTCATTATTACAGGAAAATAAACTCACAACAAGATCATTATTTACAACTTAATAACGAGGTAATTACAGAAAACATCTTAAGATTGTGACGAAGTAAAAGCTCGGACACTGTCTCGTTGGCCTTACGTTATAATCCTAATTTGACTTATTTGTTCTTCACATGACCTTCTCTGGTAAACACAAACTATATCAAATAAAATCAATGTTTATTTGTCACATGCACAGGATACAGAAGGTGTAAACGTTACAGTGAAATGATTACTTGCATAGTGGAGTCTTTTGTTTAGACATGTAAGTAGCTAGCTAGCTAAACAATTTACCATAATCCCAAATCATAACGTTACTACCCTGCATGATTCTGCTGGTAGCTAAAGCTAACCAACTAGGTTCAATGTTAGCTAGCCAGCTAACATTAGGCTATAACTAGCAATGCAAATGGCTCTGTGATATGAATAATATTACTACACAGATCATACAACTAACGTTAGCTAGCTAGCTAACAGTCCATTTTAACTTGAAATGAAAACTACTTTCTGACAAAATTAGAAACGTGTAATATCTGAAAATGTAGCTAGCTAGACTATCCTACACGTATACATGGATGACATGCCATGGTTGCGCTTAGTTTGAAGATGTAATCCGGAGACAGGTGTTTTATACAACAGCCTTCTGTGTGTTCTCTTTTCGCATATTTGCAATCAAACGCCAGAATTTTCTCCATCTCCATAGCTATCATACTCTGCTTCCACCAGACATTCCACTCATTAAAAAATTAGTTCCTCCATTAAGTGGAGAAAATTAGCAACACTTTTGAAGTTCTTTGTGATATCTTTCAAAAACGCCCTGTTAGAAAGGATTACCTACACATACTGAGCAGCTCATGTTATAGGCAGAAGCGTGCTACATGGCAGACCAATCTGAACTCATGTCCAGCCCATCAATTATCTCAGCCAATCATGGCTAGCGGGAAGGTTCCTGTTCTTTTCTGTGGCTAAACCAACTAGGCTCGTAATATAACAATTTTATTCGTATTTACAGATGGCATACAAGTTTGTTATTGAGGCACATGTAAGTTCACATGTTCCAGAAGGAACACACAAAGCCACATAATGACGAAGTGAAAACAGGTTGTACATGATTTGGAAAGGCACACACCAGTCTACCACACAACTACTGACCACAGCTACAAACACCACCCCAACTTGAACGTGTGCATACTGACACAACTTAGATGCCTTCAACATAGCTTTTTGCTATCATTCCTACTTCATAAACTATAAAGCTTGTTGGACCCCCATAACATTTGTAGTGTGTTCGAGGTTTAAAAAAGCTTCTAAAGTAGTTTGTCAATTTCACTTCAAATTTTCAGACTGGATTTTCCTTAACTAAAAATGTTTCAACCTCTACAACAAATGTCCACTAATTATAATACACATAATAATAACATTGCTGCACTATTATTGTCCTGATCCTGGTCAAATTAAGATACAACATCTGTGAATATGCTAGACACTGTAGGTAGCTAGTTAGCCATGAGTTTGTTCTGCTGCTGAAATCTGCCTATTGATAACAAGCAGTTAAATGATTTGTCCCTAACAGTGAGAGAAACACATCCAGCCTCCTACCAGTATTCAAATCAGACTAGTGTGCTCCTGGGGGCGGGAGGGTGGGGGAGGGTTAATGTTCTAAGATTCAAAAGCTTATGATATTAGCTAGTTTGATGTGCAATTCATGACATAAAAAATTCGAATACATTTTTGAAAAGAGTCTCAAAATAAAATTATAAAGTAGATGGTCAAAATGCCAGGTGCTCGGGCACTAGTTGAGCCCTATCTGTGAACGTGTCTGGTCTACAGCCTTGTCTCTGGACAAATAAGCCAGTTGACCTAGCTGTCAATCAATACAGACCTGCTTTAGGATTTTTATAGAATAGTCCCAAATGGAATTCCCTATATAGTGCACTACTTTTGACTATGGCCTATAGGGAATACTGTGTCCCTCCTGTGTCCTCCTGCTCCCTCTCCCTCCTGTCTCCACTAACCCAACGTCTCCTCCTGCTCCCTCTCCCTCCTGTCTCCTCCTGCTCCCTCTCCCTCCTGTCTCCACTAACCCAACGTCTCCTCCTGTTCCCTCTCCCTCCTGTCTCCTCCTGCTCCCTCTCCCTCCTGTCTCCACCAACCCAACGTCTCCTCCTGCTCCCTCTCCCTCCTGTCTCCACCAACCCAACGTCTCCTCCTGCTCTCTCTCCTTCCTGTCTCCACCAACCCAACGTCTCCTCTCCTGCTCCCTCTCCCTCCTGTCTCCACCAACCCAACGTCTCCTCTCCTGCTCCCTCTCCTCCTGTCTCCACCAACCCAACGTCTCCTCTACTGCTCCCTCCAAGGTCAAGATAAACAACTCTTCCTGCTCTTTGACTAATACAGACATTTAAAGACCTGAGATTCAATTAATCAGCTGGCTTTTACCTCAGAGAGAAGAAGGAAAGGACAGGGCTGGGTGGAGACGCTCGCTGTCATTGGAGCCACACACACGCAGGAATAGCGAAACCCAGTCAGTCTGTGATCTGAGCATCGTCTGAAAGGTCATCAGGACGATAAGGATTTTACAGGAAGCTTAATCACACCCAGACACAGGGATGCATTCATGAGGAGGGGGTTGGAGATGGTGCTGCTGGGAGGAAAACATGTTGATGTGCTGCCTGTAGACAGTGCAGCTCTCTCTAATTCCTCAATGAGAATTACCTGTAGAAAATGAACCAGATCAGCTGAGTCCATGAGGTTGGTCGAGTGGTTAAGGCTGCCACCCTCAGTTTATAGGCTAGCCTGTGTGTGATTGAGTCCCGGCCCCTGCGGTCTTCACACTATCTCCCGTTTCATTTTCTGTCCCTGTCAATAAAACTGGAAAAAATACTTCAAAATATATGTAAACAATCTCAGCAGCTGAATACATACATGTTGTTGGCTGATAAATACATGTTGTTGGCTGATAAATACATGTTGTTGGCTGATAAATACATGTTGTTGGCTGATAAATACATGTTGTTGGCTGATAAATACATGTTGTTGGCTGATAAATACATGTTGTTGGCTGATAAATACATGTACTGTAAGTAATTTTGGAACATCCGAATGTGCTATGATGCTATGGGAGTGCATTATCATGATGTCTGACTTCACATACTTCATTTAGACTTGAAACTTAAAATAGAAAGAAGATATGAAATGCTGCACATACATTTATACTTTCTAATGACGTTCCCATGGGGATCATATAGATAGTGTGGAATATAGAAAATGCTGACATACTGGTTTAGACACACATCCTCAAAGTGGTGAATTCTCGCTGAGAAATTAGATTTGCAAAGGCTTCTCGCTTTATAGAACTGTTGTAACGTATCTTGCCTAGGTAGGCTCGTTTCCATCTCCCTCAAGTTGGAACAGTGATTGGGCTGGGAGACCCAGGTTCAAGACCTGCATGGGGCATGGTACAGTTGCATTATGATTCTATAGAACTGTATCATGATTCTGGAACTACTTTATGATTCTATAGAACTGTATTATGATTCTGGAACTACTTTATGATTCTATAGAACTGTATCATGATTCTATAGAACTGTATCATGATTCTGGAACTACTTTATGATTCTATAGAACTGTATCATGATTCTATAGAACTGTATCATGATTCTGGAACTACTTTATGATTCTATAGAACTGTATCATGATTCTATAGAACTGTATCATGATTCTGGAACTGTATAATGATTCTATAGAACTGTATCATGATTCTATAGAACTGTATCATGATTCTGGAACTGTATAATGATTCTATAGAACTGTATCATGATTCTGGAACTACTTTATGATTCTATAGAACTGTATCATGATTCTGTAACTACATAATTATTCTATAAAACTGTTTTATGATTTTTTTATGATCAGGATTCTGGAACAATATTATAATTCTAAAGCACTGTTTTAATATTCAGGAACTACATTATTATTCTATAGAACTGTATTATGATTCTTGAAGTCACTCTAATTTAAAACAGCATAGCACCAATGACATCATCACCATCACTATGACCTCAGACTCCAGGAATATCTAGCTCCATGGGATCAATACTACTGCTGCTCCTCGCTCAGACTCTCTAATCAGCTCCTGAAGAGACAAATTACATTGTTTGTCTCTTATATTCTATTTGTCCTCTAGAGTCTAGGCAGAGATATATCTGCAACATAATTAGTTGCAGAGTAATACAATGAATCACTTGTTTGTTGTATTTGGGACAAATCATTCACTAAACCCTAAACCTCAACTAAATCATGTAATAAATAATGTGGAAATTGAGCAAGTTGAGGTGACTAAACAGCTTGGAGTAACCATGGAAACTGTCATGGTGAAAACATATTGATACAACAGTAGCTAAGATGGGGAGAAGTCTGTCCATAATAAAGTGCTGCTCTGCCTTCTTAACAACACTATCAACAAGGCAGGTCCTACAGGCTCTAGTTTAACAACACTATCAACAAGGCAGGTCCTACAGGCTCTAGTTTAACAACACTATCAACAAGGCAGGTCCTACAGGCTCTAGTTTAACAACACTATCAACAAGGCAGGTCCTACAGGCTCTAGTTTAACAACACTATCAACAAGGCAGGTCCTACAGGCTCTAGTTTAACAACACTATCAACAAGGCAGGTCCTACAGGCTCTAGTTTAACAACACTATCAACAAGGCAGGTCCTACAGGCTCTAGTTTAACAACACTATCAACAAGGCAGGTCCTACAGGCTCTAGTTTAACAACACTATCAACAAGGCAGGTCCTACAGGCTCTAGATAGATAGATAGATAGATAGATAGACAGATAGATAGATAGATAGATAGATAGATAGATAGATAGATAGATAGATAGATAGATAGATAGATAGATAGATAGATAGATAGGTACTTTATTGATCCCCCGGGGGGGAAATTTCATTGTCAAGCAGCTACAACAAAACACAGGGCAGGTGCAAAATGCCACAACGAAAGTACACAAAAGACAGATACACGGTACATGATACATAGAGCGGCAGTATGAAAAAGTATAGAAATACAAGATATCTGGAGTGCAAAAAAATAAAAGCTATATAAAAGACATAGCATAGTATGGGTGGTTGGCTGAATATGTACACTATACATTGGTGGATGTTGGATGGTTAACTATACTATACAGGTTGATGGCAGAGAAATACTTCAGTAGCTAAAAATGCGTATGATATGAGCGAGGGTAATAATAGTTTACTTAATAGACAGACTGGGTAAATGAACAGGTAAGTGAACATTTTGCATGGTTAAATTAGCTGTACAGTTAGGTATACAGTTATATTTACAGATAAGTGAATACTTGCATGGTAACATTAACTGTACAGGTAAATGACAGGAAGAGATACTTTAATAGCTAAATGTGTGTATGATATCATTTGGGGTAATAATAGTAATTCCCTTAAAATACAGTCCTTAGTGCGCAGGGTTTAATTACAGACAACTGCTCGTATTGCACATTCGATATACTAAAAGCAATGAGAAAAGGTGCAACTGGCAGGATACTAATATGCATTCCTGAGTGAATGCCTACGTAAGTTAAGTCCAATAATTACTTACAATATTGCATGTGATATGATATAACAACTGTACATGAGTATGTATATACAGACCTGTATGAATAAATAGGTCCTGAGTGGATGAGTGTTGACGGACTTTTGGTTAGTTTGGAGTTACTCACGGATGGATGCATAGTTGTTAAACTAGGTCCTAGCACCCCAACAGTTCCAGATCTATGTTGCCGACGGCACGGCACCCCGGTGAGGCATTATATAGTCTAATAGCCGCCGGCAGGAAGGACCTCCTGTAGCGCTCTCTGGCACACCGTGGTGGGATCAGTCTGTGACTGAAAGTGCTCCTCTGCGTCATAACCATAGCGTGCAGAGGGTGGGTGACGTTGTCCATGATGGCCAGCAGTTTGGCCAGGATCCGTCTCTCCGCCACCTCCTCTAGAGTGTCAAGGCTCATCCCCAGGACAGAGCTAGCCTTCCTGATCAGCTTATTTACCCGAGAAGCATCACCGGCTTTGATGTTTGCTCCCCAGCACACCACTGCAAAAAAGATGGCACTAGCCACCACAGACTGGTAGAAGGTATGCAGTAGTTTACTGCACACGTTGAAGGACCTGAGCCTCCTCAGAAAGTAGAGTCGGAGCTGGCCCTTTTTGTACAGGGCCCCGGTGTTACCGGCCCATTCCAGCCTGTTGTCCATATGGACTCCCAGGAACTTGTATGACCCAACCATTTCCACATCCATCCCCTGTATAGGGACTGCAGTCAGTTGTGCCTTGGTTCTCCTGAAGTCCACCACCATCTCCTTTGTTTTGCTGATGTTGAGCTGAAGGTGGTTCTGCTCACACCACAACACAAAGTCACTGATTGTGCTCCTGTACTCCTCCTCCTGCCCACCCCTGATGCACCCTACAATAGCAGAGTCATCCGAGAACTTCTGTAGGTGGCATGTTTCAGAGTTATATCTGAAGTCTGAGGTGTAGAGGGTGAACAGGAAGGGGGACAGGACCGTTCCCTGGGGGGCCCCTGTGTTGCTAACTGCCCGTTCTGACACACAGCTCTGTAGTCGCACAAATTGTGGCCTACCGGTCAGGTAGTCCGTGACCCAGGAGACTAAGGGTGCTTCCACTTTCATCCTCCTCATCTTCTCACCCAGTAGCAGGGGCTGAATGGTATTGAAGGCACTGGAGAAGTCAAAAAACATAACCCTCACAGTGCAACCTGCGTTGTCCAGGTGATCGCAAAGAAAGCACTGGGATGCGCTGTCTGTAACCTCGCGATAACAGAGTGGATGACGTCACACGCTGCGTTTGCGTCAGCAGAGGGAGGGATGTAAACAATAACAGCAATGGCCGCCGTGAATTCCCTCGGCAAATAGTAGGGTCTCAGGCTAACGGCTAGCAGTTCAATGTCCGGGCTACAAAACTGTTCCTTAACAGTAATATGTTTCGGATGACACCATCTGTTGTTAACTAATAAAGCCAGCCCACCACCCTTACTCTTACCGGAAGAGACGCGATCCCTGTCCGCTCTGATGGTCTGGAAACCGTCGATAGTGACGTTCTGTATGGGGATGTTATTGTTCAGCCAAGTCTCAGTAAAAAGCATTAGGCTCGTTTCACGATAAATCCTTTGTCCACGAACAAGTCCCTCCAGCTCGTCCATCTTGTTATGTAGAGCCCTCACATTGCCCATAATAATAGACGGTATAGCCGGCTTGTACTTGAACCTCCTCCGCTTTGCCTTACATTTCAATCCCGCCCTGCATCCACGGCGTCGTCTTTTCAACTCGTCCGGAATATCAAACTTTTCCCTGGGGAGCAGCAGCGCTGCGTGGGCTAAATCCAGGAGCTGGGCTCTGTTGTTAACAATAACAGTTGACGACTCCTGTCGACGTTCAGCTGCGATAAAATCCATAAAATCCATAATCCTGAACTATTATAGTTCAACTGTAGCAAAATAAAAAATTAAACTAAAGAAAAGAGACGAAAGAAAACGAACTAAAACAACAATTAATGCAGAACAACGGGAGCTGCTTAACAGGCGACCAGCAGGGCGGCGCCAAAAACTGATGGGTCGTGGCTGGGTCTTCCAGCATGACAACGACCCGAAACACACAGCCAGGGCAACTAAGGAGTGGCTCCGTAAGAAGCATCTCAAGGTCATGGAGTGGCCTAGCCAGTCTCCAGACCTGAACCCAATAGAAAATCTTTGGAGGGAGCTGAAAGTCTGTATTGCCCAGCCACCCCCCTACCCACTGACAGTGAAGGGTTAACCATGAGAACCCCCCTACCCACTGACAGTGAAGGGTTAACCATGAGAACCCCCCTACCCACTGACAGTGAAGGGTTAACCATGAGAACCCCCCTACCCACTGACAGTGAAGGGTTAACCATGAGAACCCCCCTACCCACTGACAGTGAAGGGTTAACCATGAGAACCCCCCTACTCACTGACAGTGAAGGGTTAACCATGAGAACCCCCCTACCCACTGACAGTGAAGGGTTAACCATGAGAACCCCCCTACTCACTGACAGTGAAGGGTTAACCATGAGAACCCCCCTACTCACTGACAGTGAAGGGTTAACCATGAGAACCCCCCTACTCACTGACAGTGAAGGGTTAACCATGAGAACCCCCCTACTCACTGACAGTGAAGGGTTAACCATGAGAACCCCCCTACTCACTGACAGTGAAGGGTTAACCATGAGAACCCCCCTACTCACTGACAGTGAAGGGTTAACCATAATAACCCCCTTACTCACTGACAGTGAAGGGTTAACCATGAGAACCCCCCTACTCACTGACAGTGAAGGGTTAACCATGAGAACCCCCCTACTCACTGACAGTGAAGGGTTAACCATAATAACCCCCTTACTCACTGACAGTGAAGGGTTAACCATGAGAACCCCCCTACTCACTGACAGTGAAGGGTTAACCTTGAAAACCCCCCTACTCACTGACAGTGAAGGGTTAACCATGAGAACCCCCCTACTCACTGACAGTGAAGGGTTAACCATGAGAACCCCCCTACTCACTGACAGTGAAGGGTTAACCATGAGAACCCCCCTACCCACTGACAGTGAAGGGTTAACCATGAGAACCCCCCTACTCACTGACAGTGAAGGGTTAACCATGAGAACCCCCCTACTCACTGACAGTGAAGGGTTAACCATGAGAACCCCCCTACTCACTGACAGTGAAGGGTTAACCATGAGAACCCCCCTACTCACTGACAGTGAAGGGTTAACCATGAGAACCCCCCTACTCACTGACAGTGAAGGGTTAACCATGAGAACCCCCCTACTCACAAACAGTGAAGGGTTAACCATAATAACCCCCTTACTAACTGACAGTGAAGGGTTAACCATGAGAACCCCCCTACTCACTGACAGTGAAGGGTTAACCATGAGAACCCCCCTACTCACTGACAGTGAAGGGTTAACCATGAGAACCCCCCTACTCACTGACAGTGAAGGGTTAACCATGAGAACCCACTCCCCCACCCACTGACAGTGAAGGGTTAACCATGAGAACCCCCTACTCACTGACAGTGAAGGGTTAACCATAATAACCCCCTTACTCACTGACAGTGAAGGGTTAACCATGAGAACCCACTCCCCCACCCACTGACAGTGAAGGGTTAACCATAATAACCCCCTTACTCACTGACAGTGAAGGGTTAACCATGAGAACCCCCCTACTCACTGACAGTGAAGGGTTAACCATGAGAACCCCCCTACTCACTGACAGTGAAGGGTTAACCTTGAAAACCCCCCTACTCACTGACAGTGAAGGGTTAACCATGAGAACCCCCCTACTCACTGACAGTGAAGGGTTAACCATGAGAACCCCCCTACTCACTGACAGTGAAGGGTTAACCATGAGAACCCCCCTACTCACTGACAGTGAAGGGTTAACCATAATAACCCCCTTACTCACTGACAGTGAAGGGTTAACCATGAGAACCCCCCTACTCACTGACAGTGAAGGGTTAACCATGAGAACCCCCCTACTCACTGACAGTGAAGGGTTAACCATGAGAACCCCCCTACTCACTGACAGTGAAGGGTTAACCTTGAAAACCCCCCTACTCACTGACAGTGAAGGGTTAACCATGAGAACCCCCCTACTCACTGACAGTGAAGGGTTAACCATGAGAACCCCCCTACTCACTGACAGTGAAGGGTTAACCATGAGAACCCCCCTACCCACTGACAGTGAAGGGTTAACCATGAGAACCCCCCTACTCACTGACAGTGAAGGGTTAACCATGAAAACCCCCCTACTCACTGACAGTGAAGGGTTAACCATGAGAACCCCCCTACTCACTGACAGTGAAGGGTTAACCATAATAACCCCCTTACTCACTGACAGTGAAGGGTTAACCATGAGAACCCCCCTACTCACTGACAGTGAAGGGTTAACCATGAGAACCCCCCTACTCACTGACAGTGAAGGGTTAACCATGAGAACCCCCTACTCACTGACAGTGAAGGGTTAACCATGAGAACCCCCTACTCACTGACAGTGAAGGGTTAACCATGAGAACCCCCCCTCCCCTCCCCAGATGTTTCCAGATCAAATAAAGGATTTGGAGGGTCTTGTACTAGATTCTGAGATAAGAACAGCCATCACCTCAATGAAGTCTGGAAAGTCACCTGGATTAGTCAGCTTCCCTGTTGACTATTATAAGAGGAATATTGACGTATTGGCTCCTATATTAACACAGGCGTACGCAGAAGCTCTGCAACTGGAACAGCTACCTGACACTTCTAATAAGGTACTAATCTGACCCCACTGACCCAGGGAGTTTTCACCCTCTCAGTTTAATTGGAGTTGATTGTAAGGTCTCCATAGTACTAGTCATGAGACTGGAGAAGGGTTTACCTCATATTATTCACACAGATCAGGTGGGATTTGTAAAAAGTAGAACCTCCACAGACAATCTTTGCTTCACCTCATGTGGCTGAGTGAAAAAGAGGATACTCAGGTGGCAGCCCTTTCCCTAGATATGGAGAAGGCATTCGAAGGGTAGAGTGGGGCTTTTTGACATATACCCTTGAAACGTTTGGATTTATAAAGTGAGTTAAGGTATTATACTCCAACCCAAGAGCAGCAGTCCTCAGAAATGGTATGATCTCTTCCTTTTTTACTTTGTCGAGGGGAACCCAGCAGGTCAGTCCTCTCTCACCTCTCATTTTGACTGTATCAGCAGCAATCACAGCTGATACAGTAATCAAAGGAAAGGACTGATGGAAGGTTCCAGAGAGTATAAGCTGTTTTTATATGCTGACGATATATTGTTACTGATTAGGGAACCGGCCACATCAATCCCTTTGGTTTTGAACACAATTGACATGTTCTCACAGATATCTGGTTATAAGATTCATTGGCAGAAGTCAGAGGTTATGCCTGTATCCAAATTATGTACATCTGTTGCAATTACTTAATTAAAGTTAAAACGGGTGCCATCAGGGATGAAATACCTGGGTATAAAACTGAGCAACGAACTAAAGAATATCATGAAAAT
Organism: Thymallus thymallus; assembly: GCA_023634145.1. Taxonomy (NCBI): domain Eukaryota; kingdom Metazoa; phylum Chordata; class Actinopteri; order Salmoniformes; family Salmonidae; genus Thymallus; species Thymallus thymallus. The sequence goes on from CM042392.1 coordinate 36,345,156, forward strand.
TAATATGATGCCACTACTACAAAAAATTAAGAATAATCTTAACATGAGAACTCCCCTCCCCCACCCACTGACAGTGAAGGGTTAAACATGAGAACCCACTCCCCCACCCACTGACAGTGAAGGGTTAAACATGAGAACCCACTCCCCCACCCACTGACAGTGAAGGGTTAAACATGAGAACCCACTCCCTGCCTCACAAAACCACTGGGACCTTGAAAACTCTCCATTTAGATTTTTGGCAAAAACAATCACCATCAATATGTATTAAACCACTTGAAAAATTTGCTTGAATATAATGAGCTTGAATATAATGAGCTTGAATATAATGAGCTTGAATATTATGAGCTTGAATAAAATGAGCTTGAATAAAATGAGCTTCAATATAATGAGCTTCAATATAATGAGCTTCAATATAATGAGCTTGGGATGAATAAAAGTTCAGTGGTATCTGCATCGGTTTTTACCAAAATCATGAATAAACAACAGTCTCATAAATTACCATCTGCCGCCACCCTGTGGCAAACGATGGAATTACAAAAAGTAAAATGAAGGGTGGAGTTACGAAACTTAAAATGAAGGGTGGAGTTAGGAAAGTTAAAATGAAGGGTGGAGTTAGGAAAGTTCAAATGAAGGGTGGAGTTAGGAAACTTAAAATGAAGGGTGGAGTTACGAAACTTAAAATGAAGGGTGGAGTTAGGAAAGTTAAAATGAAGGGTGGAGTTAGGAAAGTTAAAATGAAGGGTGGAGTTAGGAAAGTTCAAATGAAGGGTGGAGTTAGGAAACTTAAAATGAAGGGTGGAGTTACGAAACTTAAAATGAAGTGCAGAGTTGCGAAACTTAAAATGAAGGGTGGAGTTAGGAAACTTAAAATTAAGTGCAGAATTGCGAAACTTAAAATGGTGCAGGAAAGTCAACATAGTTCATATGGACACACTAGGCCTCTGTTGGAAAGCAGACTGAACCAAGGCAGCCGCTCCAGAGTAACATGTGTTACAGTGTTTGAAGTGTTTTATTTTTTATTTTTTATAGTTGTTTTTTTAGTCGCACTGCATACTTTTCCTTGCTCTTTTAACGGATTAAGCATGGCTTTGATAACGATGGTTTGTACGAACGTTATAGAATACTCATCACATTGTCTAAGGATTTACAAAAAACATGCACCTCCACTGGCATGGCATATCCAAAACAAAACAAACTTCAGTTCTTCTGGAAAATGCGCGCAAGAAGCCGGGTGAGAGACTACAGCTGGTAGGGTGAGAGGGACTACAGCTGGTAGGGTGAGAGGGACTACAGCTGGTAGGGTGAGAGGGACTACAGCTGGTAGGGTGAGAGGGACTACAGCTGGTAGGGTGAGAGGGACTACAGCTGGTAGGGTGAGAGACTACAGCTGGTAGGGTGAGAGGGACTACAGCTGGTAGGGTGAGAGGGACTACAGCTGGTAGGGTGAGAGGGACTACAGCTGGTAGGGTGAGAGGGACTACAGCTGGTAGGGTGAGAGGGACTACAGCTGGTAGGGTGAGAGACTACAGCTGGTAGGGTGAGAGGGACTACAGCTGGTAGGGTGAGAGGGACTACAGCTGGTAGGGTGAGAGGGACTACAGCTGGTAGGGTGAGAGACTACAGCTGGTAGGGTGAGAGGGACTACAGCTGGTAGGGTGAGAGGGACTACAGCTGGTAGGGTGAGAGGGACTACAGCTGGTAGGGTGAGAGACTACAGCTGGTAGGGTGAGAGGGACTACAGCTGGTAGGGTGAGAGGGACTACAGCTGGTAGGGTGAGAGGGACTACAGCTGGTAGGGTGAGAGGGACTACAGCTGGTAGGGTGAGAGACTACAGCTGGTAGGGTGAGAGGGACTACAGCTGGTAGGGTGAGAGGGACTACAGCTGGTAGGGTGAGAGACTACAGCTGGTAGGGTGAGAGGGACTACAGCTGGTAGGGTGAGAGGGACTACAGCTGGTAGGGTGAGAGGGACTACAGCTGGTAGGGTGAGAGGGACTACAGCTGGTAGGGGCAGAGGGACTACAGCTGGTAGGGGCAGAGGGACTACAGCTGGTAGGGTGAGAGGGACTACAGCTGGTAGGGTGAGAGGGACCACAGCTGGTAGGGTGAGAGGGACTACAGCTGGTAGGGTGAGAGGGACTACAGCTGGTAGGGTGAGAGGGACTACAGCTGGTAGGGTGAGAGGGACTACACCTGGTAGGGTGAGAGGGACTACAGCTGGTAGGGTGAGAGGGACTACAGCTGGTAGGGTGAGAGGGACTACAGCTGGTAGGGTGAGAGGGACTACATCTGGTAGGGTGAGAGGGACTACAGCTGGTAGGGTGAGAGGGACTACAGCTGGTAGGGTGAGAGGGACTACAGCTGGTAGGGTGAGAGGGACTACAGCTGGTAGGGTGAGAGGGACTACAGCTGGTAGGGTGAGAGGGACTACAGCTGGTAGGGTGAGAGGGACTACAGCTGGTAGGGGCAGAGGGACTACAGCTGGTAGGGTGAGAGGGACTACAGCTGGTAGGGTGAGAGGGACTACAGCTGGTAGGGTGAGAGGGACTACAGCTGGTAGGGTGAGAGGGACTACAGCTGGTAGGGTGAGAGGGACTACAGCTGGTAGGGGCAGAGGGACTACAGCTGGTAGGGGCAGAGGGACTACAGCTGGTAGGGTGAGAGGGACTACAGCTGGTAGGGTGAGAGGGACTACAGCTGGTAGGGTGAGAGGGACTACAGCTGGTAGGGTGAGAGGGACTACAGCTGGTAGGGTGAGAGGGACTACATCTGGTAGGGTGAGAGGGACTACATCTGGTAGGGTGAGAGGGACTACAGCTGGTAGGGTGAGAGGGACTACAGCTGGTAGGGTGAGAGGGACTACAGCTGGTAGGGGCAGATGGAGGAAGGTACTGACAGTAGAAGGTAACAGACCTAAAATACAGTTGTAGCCAAAAGTTTTGAGAATGACACAAGTATTGGTCTCCACAAAGTTTGCTGCCTCAGTGTTGATGATGGCAATTTGCATATACTCCAGAATGTCATGAAGAGTGATCAGATGAATTGCAATTAATTGCAAAGTCCCTCTTTGCCATGAAAATGAACTTAATCCCCAAAAAACATGTCCACTGCATTTCAGCCCTGCCACAAAAGGACCAGCTGCCATCATGTCAGTGATTGTCTCGTTAACACAGGTGAGAGTGTTGCCGAGGACAAGGCTGGAGATCACTCTGTCATGCTGATTGAGTCAGAATAACAGACTGGAAGCTTTAACAGGAGGGTGGTGCTTGAAATCATTGTTCTTCCTCTGTCAACCATGGTTACCTGCAAGGAAACACGTGCCGTCATCATTACTTTGCACAAAAAGGGCTTCACAGGCAAGGATATTGCTGCTGGAAAGATTGCACCTAAATCAACCATTTATCTGATCATCAAGAACTTCAAGGAGAGAGGTTCAATTGATGTGAAGAAGGCGTCAGGGTGCCCAAGAAAGTCCAGCAAGCGCCAAGACCGTCTCCTAAAGTTGATTCAGCTGCGGGATCGGGGCACCACCAGTGCAGAGCTTGCTCAGGAATGGCAGCAGGCAGGTGTGAGTGCATCTGCACGCAAAGTTAGGCAAAGACTTTTGGAGGATGGCCTGGTGTCAAGAAGGGCAGCAAAGAAGCCACTTCTCTCCAGGAAAAACATCAGGGACAGACTGATATTGTGCAAAAGGTACAGGGATTGGACTGCTGAGGACTGGGGTAGAGTCATTTTCTCTGATGAATCCCCTTTCCGATTGTTTGGGCCATCCGGAAAACACCTTGTCCGGAGAAGACAAGGTGAGCGCTACCATCAGTCCTGTGTCATGCCAACAGTAAAGCATCCTGAGACCATTCATGTGTGGGGTTGCTTCTCAGCTAAGGGAGTGGGCTCACTCACAATTTTGCCTAAGAACACAGCCATTAATAAAGAATGGTACCAACACATCCTCCGAGAGCAACTTCTCCCAACCATCCAAGAACAGTTTGGTGACGACCAATGCCTTTTCCAGCATGATGGAGCACCTTGCCATAAGGCAAAAGTGATAACTAAGTGGCTCGGGGAACAAAACATCAACATTTTGGGTCCATGGCCAGGAAACTCCCCAGACCTTAATCCCATTGAGAACTTGTGGTCTATCCTCAAGAGGCGGGCGGACAAACAAAAACCCACAACTTCTGACAAACTCCAAGCATTGATTATGCAATAATGTCCTGCCGTCAGTCAGGATGTGGCCCAGAAGTTAATTGACAGCATGCCAGGGCGGATTGCAGAGGTCTTGAAAAAGAAGGGTCAACACTGCAAATATTGACTCTTTGCATAAAATGAATGTCATTGTCACTGAAAGCCTTTGACACTTATGGAATACTTGTAATTATACTTCAGTGTTACCATAGTAACTACTGACATAAAGATCTAAGAACACTGAAGCAGCAAACTTTGTGGAGACCAATACTTGTGTCATTCCCAAAACTTTTGGCCACGACTGTACATCAATGACACAATCTCTCACGTGAATGCAGAGTTCTAATTGGTTTATGTGATGTCGCAAATACGTCCAAAAATGCCCCAGAGACTCCCCAGATGAGAGGAGGGGGCGTGGCTATGTACAGTGGGGAGAACAAGTATTTGATACACTACCGATTTTGCAGGTTTTCCCACTTACAAAGCATGTAGAAGTCTGTAATTTTGATCATAGGTACAACTGTGAGTGACGGAATCTAAAACAAAAATACAGAAAATCACATTGTATGATTTTTAAGTAATTAATTAGCATTTTATTGCATGACATAAGTATTTGATACATCAGAAAAGCATAACTTTTGTTTGCAATTACAAAGATCATATGTTTCCTGTAGTTCTTGACCAGGTTTGCACACACTGCAGCAGGGATTTTGGCCCACTCCTCCATACAGATCCTTCAGGTTTCGGGGCTGTCGCTGGGCAATACGGACTTTCAGCTCCCTCCAAAGATTTTCTATTGGGTTCAGGTCTGGAGACTGGCTAGGCCACTCTAGGACCTTGAGATGCTTCTTACGGAGCCACTCCATAGTTGCCCTGGCTGTGTGTTTCGGGTCGTTGTCATGCTGGAAGACCCAGCCACGACCCATTTTCAATGCTCTTACTGAGGGAAGGAGGTTGATGGCCAAGATCTCGCGATACATGGCCCCATCCATCCTCCCCTCAATACGGTGCAGTCGTCCTGTCCCCTTTGCAGAAAAGCATCCCCATAGAATGATGTTTCCACCTCCATGCTTCACGGTTGGGATGGTGTTCTTGGGGTTGTACTCATCCTTCTTCTTCCTCCAAACACGGCGAGTGGAGTTTAGACCAAAAAGCTCTATTTTTGTCTCATCAGACCACATGACCTTCTCCCATTCCTCCTCTGGATCATCCAGATGGTCATTGTCAAACTTCAGACGGGCCTGGACATGCGCTGGCTTGAGCAGGGAGACCTTGCGTGCGCTGCAGGATTTTAATCCATGACGGCGTAGTGTGTTACTAATGGTTTTCTTTGAGACTGTGGTCCCAGCTCTCTTCAGGTCATTGACCAGGTCCTGCCGTGTAGTTCTGGGCTGATCCCTCACCTTCCTGATGATCATTGATGCCCCACGAGGTGAGATCTTGCATGGTACCCCAGACCGAGGGAGATTGACCGTCATCTTGAACTTCTTCCATTTTCTAATAATTGCGCCAACAGTTGTTGCCTTCTCACCAAGCTGCTTGCCTATTGTCCTGTAGCCCATCCCAGCCTTTTGCAGGTCTACAATTTTATCCCTGATGTCCTTACACAGCTCTCTGGTCTTGGCCATTGTGGAGAGGTTGGAGTCTGTTTGATTGAGTGTGTGGACAGGTGTCTTTTATACAGGTAACGAGTTCAAACAGGTGCAGTTAATACAGGTAATGAGTGGAGAACAGGAGGGCTTCTTAAAGAAAAACTAACAGGTCTGTGAGAGCCGGAATTCTTACTGGTTGGTAGGTGATCAAATACTTATGTCATGCAATAAAATGCAAATTAATTATTTAAAAATCATACAATGTGATTTTCTGGATTTTTGTTTTAGATTCCGTCTCTCACAGTTGAAGAATACCTATGATAAAAATGACAGACCTCTACATGCTTTGTAAGTAGGAAAACCTGCAAAATCGGCAGTGTATCAAATACTTGTTCTCCCCACTGTATGTGAATCACAGTATGCAGGCAAAGAGAAAGGGGAGTTGGAGTGTTGGCTTCAGCTCCGTCCTAAACAACTCCCCAGCTCAGTGTCAACTCTGGTAGTGGGAGTACTCTACCATCCACCATGGGCAAATGAGAAAACGCTTCACCAGAACACTGTGGATTATCTCATAAACACTGTCCATGTGATCAGAATGTCCTCTCCCCAAATGGGCCTCATCATGTGTGGAGACTTTAATCACCTTTCCATCAAGATGCTGACAAACTCCCATCCAGACATGAAACAAGCGGTCTAAGACAAGACCAGAGGGTCTCCATCCGAGATCTGATCATTACAGATATGAAGAATCACTACAACACCCATACTGGACCAGAGGGTCTCCATCCTAGATCTGACCATTACAGATATGAAGAATCACTACAACACCCCCATTGTACTTGCTCCTCTCGGATGCAGTAACCACACATGTCTGTTGTTCTCCCCAAACACAACAACAGGAGGGAGAAGCAAGGTGCAGTGGAAAAAAAGGAGGTCTGGTAACCCAGAACAGAAAGGACGTCTGGTAACCCAGAACAGAAAGGACGTCAGGTAACCCAGAACAGAAAGGACGTCAGGTAACCCAGAACAGAAAGGAGGTCTGGTAACCCAGAACAGAAAGGACGTCAGGTAACCCAGAACAGAAAGGAGGTCTGGTAACCCAGAACAGGAAGGATGTCTGGTAACCCAGAACAGGAAGGAGGTCTGTTCTGGGTTACCAGACGACATATCTATTTTTAAAAAATGTTATTACATATCTGGTCAGATGGATATGTAATCTTCACGTCAACACTATCGACAGATAAAGGTTGCCCAATTTAACAAATCACACAACATTTGGGGGGGGGGGGAAATGTTATGCAATTAAAATAAACAAAAATGCCTTTTCCTTCTGGGGAGAAAGTTAGTACACCCCTACCTTTACCATCACATAAAGTTAGTACACCCCTACCTTTACCATCACATAAAGTTAGTACACCCCTACCTTTACCATCACATAAAGTTAGTACACCCCTACCTTTACCATCACATAAAGTTAGTACACCCCTACCTTTACCATCACATAAAGTTAGTACACCCCTACCTTTACCATCACATAAAGTTAGTACACCCCTACCTTTACCATCACATAAAGTTAGTACACCCCTACCTTTACCATCACATAAAGTTAGTACACCCCTACCTTTACCATCACATAAAGTTAGTACACCCCTACCTTTACCATCACATAAAGTTAGTTCACCCCTACCTTTACCATCACATAAAGTTAGTTCACCCCTACCTTTACCATCACATAAAGTTAGTACACCCCTACCTTTACCATCACATAAAGTTAGTACACCCCTACCTTTACCATCACATAAAACTGCTCAAATTTGAATTAGGTACCAAAACAAGTGCAAATGATTAGAAAACATTAGAGAAAACTACGCACTAAGCTACACACTCCTGGCTGACAGCTACACACTCCTGGCTGACAGCTACACACTCCTGGCTGACAGCTACACACTCCTGGCTGACAGCTACACACTCCTGGCTGACAGCTACACACTCCTGGCTGACAGCTACACACTCCTGGCTGACAGCTACACACTCCAGAAAACCAACAATGGTGAGGGTTTTACTTGCTGATATGTCAAAGCCTTTGATCGAGTAGATCCCGCAAAGCTCCTGCAACATCTGCCTGACATTGAACTGTGTCCAAGGTTACTAGCCTGGCTCCACAGCTACACCACCAGAAGAAGGCAGAGGGTGATGGAAAAAGGCACATTTAGCCCTTGGTCAGAGGTCACCTCTGGTGTGCCACAAGGGGGCGTGGTTTCACCATATCTGTTTCTCCTTCACATGTCCACCTGTAAAGTTGTCTTCAGTGACACTCTTGACACTGGGTATGGAGACGATGTAGGACTGTCCCGAGCCACACCATTAACCAGCATCCAAGAGGACACTTCCATGGGCTTGGAGGCAAAGCAACTGGAAGAGTGGACCACATCCAACAACATCCTCCTGACTGGGAACAAGAAATGTTTTACTAGAGACCATCCACAACCTGCATCACTAATCCTAGGAGGACAGGAAGTACCAGTGGTAACAACAACCAAGTATCTTGGTTTTTATCTAGACTCTAACCTCAGTGGTGACACACATATGGAGCAATCAGTGAGGAAGGCCTCAAAATACCTGGACTTTTTGACTGTTCTTACCAGAAATGGCCCACCCACTGAAGATCTGGTCACAGTCTATACTACACTGCTCAGGCCTGAGAAACAGCCATGAACTGTCCTTTATAACTGTCCTGTATAACTGTCCTGTATAACTGTCCTGTATAACTGTCCTGTATAACTGTCCTGTATAACTGTCCTGTATAACTGTCCTGTATAACTGCCCTGTATAACTGTCCTGTATAACTGCCCTGTATAACTGTCCTGTATAACTGTCCTGTATAACTGTCCTGTATAACTGCCCTGTATAACTGCCCTGTATAACTGTCCGTACGAACCGCCTGCGGGGTACGAGGTATCTGAGGTAGATATGTACCAGTACCTAGTTGATGTGAAGGGTACAAGGTAACTGAGGTAGATATGTACCAGTACCTAGTTGATGTGCAGGGTACGAGGTAACTGAGGTAGATATGTACCAGTACCTAGTTGATGTGCAGGGTACGAGGTAACTGAGGTAGATATGTACCAGTACCTAGTTGATGTGCAGGGTACGAGGTAACTGAGGTAGATATGTACCAGTACCTAGTTGATGTGCAGGGTACGAGGTAACTGAGGTAGATATGTACCAGTACCTAGTTGATGTGCAGGGTACGAGGTAACTGAGGTAGATATGTACCAGTACCTAGTTGATGTGCAGGGTACGAGGTAACTGAGGTAGATATGTACCAGTAGCTAGTTGATGTGCAGGGTACGAGGTAACTGAGGTAGATATGTACCAGTACCTAGTTGATGTGCAGGGTACGAGGTAACTGAGGTTGATATGTACCAGTACCTAGTTGATGTGAAGGGTACGAGGTATCTGAGGTAGATATGTACCAGTACCTAGTTGATGTGCAGGGTACGAGGTAACTGAGGTAGATATGTACCAGTACCTAGTTGATGTGCAGGGTACGAGGTAACTGAGGTAGATATGTACCAGTACCTAGTTGATGTGCAGGGTACGAGGTAACTGAGGTAGATATGTACCAGTACCTAGTTGATGTGCAGGGTACGAGGTAACTGAGGTAGATATGTACCAGTACCTAGTTGATGTGCAGGGTACGAGGTAACTGAGGTAGATATGTACCAGTACCTAGTTGATGTGCAGGGTATGATGTAACTGAGGTAGATATGTACCAGTACCTAGTTGATGTGCAGGGTACGAGGTAACTGAGGTAGATATGTACCAGTACCTAGTTGATGTGCAGGGTACGAGGTAACTGAGGTAGATATGTACCAGTACCTAGTTGATGTGCAGGGTACGAGGTAACTGAGGTAGATATGTACTTATAACTAGGAATAAAGTTAACAGTAGCAGCAGCGTATCGTGATGAGACAAAAAAGTGCAGAAAGGGTCAATGCAGATAGTCTGGGTAGCTTTTTGGTTAACTATTCAACTAACTATTTAACAGTTTTATGGCTTAGGGATAGAAGCTGTTCAGGGTCCTGTTGGTTCCAGACTTGGTGCATCAGTACGGCTTGCCTATGACTAGGGTGACTGGAGTCTTTGACAGTTTTTAGGGAAACCCTCTGACACCGCCTGGTATAGAGTTCCTGGATGGCAGGAACCTTGGCCCCAGTGATGTACTGGGCTGTACACACTACCCTCTGTAGCGCCTTGCGGTCGGATGCCAAGCAGTTGCCATACCAAGCGGTGATGCAGACAGTCAAGATGCTCTCAATGAAGCAGCTGTAGAATGTTTTGAGGATCTGAGGGCCCATGCCAAACCTTTTTTCTTCATATAGATAGATAGATAGATAGATAGATAGATAGATAGATAGATAGATAGATAGATAGATAGATAGATAGATAGATAGATAGATAGATAGATAGATAGATAGATAGATAGATAGATAGATAGGTGGGTGGGTGGGTGGGTGGGTGGGTGGGTGGGTGGGTGGGTGGGTGGGTAGGTAGGTAGGTAGGTAGGTAGGTAGGTAGGTAGGTAGGTAGGTAGGTAGGTAGGTAGGTAGGTAGGTACTTTATTGATCCCTGAGGGGAAATTTCTTTGTCAAGCAGCTTGCGGTAGAGAGAGCGAGCGAGAGAGAGAGAGAGATGAAAACAGCAGGTCTGGGACAAGGTGGCACGTCAAATGAACAGGTCAGGGTTCCATAACCGCAGGCAGAAGAGTTGAAACAGGTGCAGCAGCACGACCAGGTGGACTGGGGACAGCTAGGAGTCATCAGGGCAGGTGGTCCTGAAGCATGGTCCTCCGGGTAGGCTCAGGTCCTCCGGGAGGGGAGGTAGAGTGGGAGAGAGAGTATTAGAGGGACCATACTTCTATTCACACAAGACACCGGATAATAACATCAGATTTAACAAACTGACCCTAGCCCCCCGGCACATAGACTATTGCAGCATAGATACTGGAGGCTAAGACAGGGGGGGTCAGGAGACACTGTGGCCCCCTCCGACAACACCCCTGGACAGGGCCAACCAGGCAGGATATAACCCCACCCAGTCTGCCAAAGCACAGCCCCCACACCAATAGAGGGATATCAACTACCACCAACTGACTACCCTGAGACAAGGCTGAGTATAGCCCACGAAAAATCCCCTCCACTGCACAAGCCAGAGGGTGCGACAAACCGGACATGAAGTGACGCACCCCTCCTAGGGATGGCATGGAAAGCACCAGTAAGCCAGTGACTCAGCCCCCGTAATAGGGTCAGAGGCAGAGAATCCCAATGGAGAGACGGGAACCGGCCAGGCAGAGACAGCAAGGGTGGTTCGTAGGCTCCAGTGCCTTGCCGTTCACCCTTGCACCCCTGGGCCAAACTACACTCAATCATAGATGGGTAGATAGGTACTTTATTGATCCCAGAGGGGAAACTTCTTTGTCAAGCAGCTAAAAAACACAGGGCTGGTGCAAAATGCCAGAACAAAAATACTCAAAAGACAGATACACGATACATGATACATAGAGCGGCAGTATGAAAAAGTATAAAAATACAAGAATTCTGGAGTGCCAATAAGCTATAAAAAAACATTGCATAGTATGGGTGGATGGCTGAATATGTACACTATACGTTGGTGGATGTTGGATGGTTAACTATACTATACAGGTCGATGGCAGAGAAATACTTAAATAGCTAAAAATGCGGATGATATAAGTGAGGGTAATAATAGTTTACTTAATATACAGACTGGTTAAATGAACAGGTAAGTGAATATTAGCATGTTTACACAAACTGTACAGGTAAATGACAGGAAGAGATACTTTAATAGCTAAATGTATGTATGATATAATTTAGGGTAATAATAGTAATTCCCTTAAAATACAGTCCTTAGTGCGCAGGGTTTAATTACAGATAAATGCACGTATTGCACATTCAATATACTAAAAGCAATGAAAAAAGATACAACTGACAGGATACTAATATGCACTCCTGAGTGAATGACTACGTAAGTTAAGTCCAAGAATGACTTACAATATTGCACGTGATATGATATAACAACTGTACATGAATATGTATATACAGACCTGAATTAATAAATAAGTCTTGAGTGAATGAGTGATTACAGACCAGAGTTACTCACGGATGGATGCATAATTGTTAAACTAGTTTTAACACACCAACAGTACCAGATCTATGTTGCCGACGGCACGGCACCCCGGTGAGGCATTAAATAGTATAATAGCCGCCAGCAGGAAGGACCTCCTGTAGCGCTCTCTGGCACACCGTGGTGGGATCAGTCTGTGACTGAAGGTGCTCCTCTGCATCATAACCATGGCATGCAGAGGGTGGGTGACGTTGTCCACGATGGCCAGCAGTTTGGCCAGGATCCGTCTCTCCGCCACCTCGTCTAGAGTGTCAAGGCTAATCCCCAGAACAGAGCTAGCCTTCCTGATCAACGTATTTACCCGAGAAGCATCACCGGCCTTTATGTTGGCGCCCCAGCACACCACTGCAAAAAGTTGTCACTGGCCACCACAGACTGGTAGAAAGTATGCAGTAGTTTACTGCACACGTTGAAGGACCTGAGCCTCCTCAGAAGAGTCGGCTCTGGCCCTTTTTGTACAGAGCCCCGGTGTTACCAGCCCATTCCAGCCTGTTGTCCATATGGACTCCCAGGAACTTGTATGACCCAACCATTTCCACATCCATCCCCTGTATAGGGACTGCAGTCGGTTGGGCCTTGGTTCTCCTGAAGTCCACCAACATCTCCTTTGTTTTGCTGAAGGTGGTTCTGCTCACACCACAACACAGTCATTGATTGCGCTCCTGTACTCCTCCTCCTGCCCACCCCTGATGCACCCTACAATTGCGGAGTCATCCGAGAACTTCTGTAGGTGGAATGTTTCAGAGTTATATCTGAAGTTTGAGGTGTAGAGGGTGAACAGGAAGGGGGACAGGACCGTTCCCTGGGGGGCCCCTGTGTTGCTCACTGCCCGTTCTGACACACAGCTCTGTAGTCGCACAAATTGTGGCCTACTGGTCAGGTAGGCTGTAACCCAGGAGACTAAGGGTGCTTCCACTTTCATCCTCCTCATCTTCTCACCCAGTAGCAGGGGCTGAATGGTGTTGAAGGCACTGGAGATGTAAAAAAACATAACCCTCACAGTGCAACCTGCATTTTCCAGATGAGAGTAGGCCCTCTGCAGAAGGTAGATGATTGCATCATCCACCCCGATGTTGCGCTGGTATGCGAACTGCAGGGGTCCAGTGATGTACACACCAGGGGTCTGAGGTGAGCGAGGACTAACCTTTCCAGGGTCTTCATGATGTGGGATGTTAGCGCTACAGGTCTGAAGTCATTCAGGACAGTGGGGTGCGCCTTCTTGGGCACTGGGACGAGGCAGGATGTTTTCCACAGCACAGGGACCCTTTCTAGGCTCAGGCTAAGGTTGAAGCGACCCTGGAGTATTCCACACAGTTGGTCAGCACAGACCCTAAGCACCCTTTGGCTGATGCCATCAGGGCCCGCCGCTTTCCACTGATGTAGTCTCTCCAGCTCTCTCTTCACTTGGTTGGTGATGAAAGCCAGCCTAGTGAGGAGGTGGGGGGAAGGGGGGTGTTGAGGATCAGTACAGAGGGGGCGGGGGTGGGGGGGGTGGGGTCGCAGTGAATTGCTGCGCAACAGCTTTTTCTACGATTTTTGAGAGAAATGGGAGATTCGATATAGGCCGATAGCTGCTGCATCCCAGGGAAAAGTTTGATATTCCGGACGAGTTGAAAAGGCGACGGCGTGGACGCAGGGCGGGATTGAAATGTAAGGCAAAGCTAAGGAAGTACAAGCCGGCTATACCGTCTATCGCTGCATAACAAGATGGACAAGCTTCAGGGTTTGGTTCATGGACAAAGAGAATACCGGGAAGCGAGCCTATTGTGTTTTTCTGAGACATGGCTGAATGATAACATCCCCATAGAGAACGTCACTATCGGCGGTTTCCGGACCATCAGAGCAGACAGGGAAAGCATTTCTTCCGGTAAGAGTAAGGGAGGAGGGCTGGCTTTATTAGTTAACAACAGATGGTGTAATCCGAGCCATATTACTCGTAAGGAACAGTTTTGTAGCCCTGACATTGAGCTGTTAGCCGTTAGCCTGAGACCCTATTATTTGCAGAGGGAATTCACGGCGGCCATTGCCTTTTGTAGTGGATCTGTGGACTTTTCCATGTGAATGTTAAAGTCACCAAAAATGTGAATATTATCTGCCATGACTACAAGGTCCGATAGAAATTCAGAGAACTCAGTAAGGAACTCTGTATAAGGCCCAGGAGGCCTGTAAACAGTAGCTATAAAAAGTGATTGAGTAGGCTGCATAGATTTCATGACTAGAAGCTCAAAAGATGAAAACACTGTCCTTTTTTGGGGGGTAAATTGAAATTTGCTATCGTAAATGTTAGCAACACCTCCGCCTTTGTGGGATGCGTGGGGGACATGGTCACTAGTGTAACCAGGAGGAGAGGCCTCATTTAACACAGTAAATTCATCAGGCTTAAGCCATGTTTCAGTCAGGCCAATCACATCAAGATTATGATCAGTGATTAGTTAATTGACTATAACTGCCTTGGAAGTGAGGGATCTGACATTAGGGTCAGTTTGCACTGTCAACTGTGGGACCTTATATAGACAGGTGTGTGCCTTTCCAAATCATGTCCAATCAATGTAATTTACCACAGGTGGACTCCAATCAAGTTGTAGAAACATCTCAAGGATGATCAATGGAAACAGGAAGCACCTGAGCTCAATTTCGAGCCTCATAGCAAAGGGTCTGAATACCTTAAATAAGGTATTTCTGTTTTTTATTTTTAATAAATAAAAACCTGTTTTCGCATTGTCATTATGGGTTATTGTGTGTAGATTGATGAATAAAAACATTTATTTATTAAATTTTAGAATAAGGCTGTAACGTAACAAAATGTGGAAAAATTCAAGGGGTCTGAATACTTTCTGAATGCTGTAGATACTGAACAAAAATATAAATGCATGTAAATTGTTGGATACATGTTTCATAAACTGAATTAAATTATCCCTGAAATGTTCCATACGCACAAATAACATTGTTGTCACTTAGGAAATGTTGGAGTCTATTGTTGATGATAATACAGAGGATTTGTCAGAGTTAACTGATTCCATTGGTATTATTGGGGTCAGATTTGTCTCCACTTTTGTCGATCGAGGTGATCAGACCTTAGTTCCTAATATTGGGGAAGATGCCAGAGCTGAGGCGTCACGACGTGGTGTGAATGCAGACCGAGGCGCAGCGTAGTTGTAGTTCGACATAAAAGTTTTAATTAATATACTAAATGTAGAACTCACAGAACACAGCACTAACACTCCTCTACATCAAATGACATAAAGACAATGAACCACAACAAGGTGTGGGAGACATCGCTTAGCAGCTGCCTCTAATTGGGGACCCAACACAAAACACCACAGAACTAGAATACTAGATCTGTCAGGCTCTGACCATGGCTAAATAGAGGAGCCAAAGGCTTCACTATGGCCAGAGCCTGACAGGAGGATAATGTTGAAAAGTTTAAGAATAGCTCATTTGAATTTGTTGTCAGTATATTTCATCATTTCATTGAGGATACCATCAACGCTGGAGGGTTTCCGTAGTGTATTTCTGTATTGTTTTAGTGATTCACCATATTAGGGCGGCAGGTAGCCTAGTGGTTAGAGCGTTGGGCCAGTAACCCAAAGGTCGCTGGTTCGAATACCTGTTGATGTGTCCTTGAGCAAGACACTTAAGCTTAATTTGCTCCAGGGGCTGATCCTGTAGGTAGGTTGTCATTGTAAATAAGAATTTGAGGTTGAGGTCAGTGATAAAGTAGGTGTACCTACCATAGGAGTCTCCTCCATTGACTATGTACAAACCCAGCGTCTGACAGAGCTGCAGGAGTTGTGACCCGGTTATGTTGTTGTAGTTGTGTCTAGGGGGGCATATGGGGGAGGCTGTCACCTCCAGGTAGGTGTTTGTCCCCCTGTGTGCTGAGGGTGTCAGGTTCTTGTCCTGTTCTGGCATTTAGGTCCCACAGACTAGTACATGTCCCTGGGCCTGGAAATGATTGATTTCCCCCTCCAGGATGGAGAAGCTGTCTTCTTAAAGTATGGGGATTCTATTGGGGGATATAGGTAGCACACATGAGGACATTTTTCTCTTTTGAGATTATTTCCTGTACCTGTTTTGATTAATTTAATGGAGTGGGTTAAGTCTGATCTATACCAAATTGACTCTCTCTCTCTCTCTCTCTCTCTCTCTCTCTCTCTCTCTCTCTCTCTCTCTCTCTCTCCTCTCTCTCTCTCCACTCTCTCTCTCTCTCTCTCTCTCTCTCTCTCTCTCTCTATCACTCTCTTCTCTCTCTCTCTCTCTCTCTCTCTCTCTCTCTCTCCTCTCTCTCTCTCCACTCTCTCTCTCCTCTCTCTCTCTCTCTCTCTCTCTCTCTCTCTCTCTCTCTCTATCACTCTCTTCTCTCTCACTCTCTCTCTCTCTCGCTGTCTCTCTCTCTCTCATTCTATCTTTCTCCACTCTGTCGCTCTCTCTCTGCCCCTCCCCCACTCACTCTCTTTCTTTGAGTTGCTGTATGTTGTTACCTTTGACTTGAGTGTGACTTTGACGATCCACAGGAATAATTCATGTTGTGGTGGCAGCAGCTGAGTCTTTTAGACAGAACAAGAACAGAAGTGCATTCAGTCTCAGAGTCTCAGAGTGAGAGTTAATTTGGGATTATTTTTCACTCTAGGATATACTGACCTTTTTGGAGACGTCTCTCTAAAGGGAGGGGGAGGGAGTGAGGGTGGATGGAGGGAGGGAGGGATGGAGGGAGGGAGGGAGGGAGTACATTAGGCTGCAGAGAGGAGGAGGATGAGGGATTGGAAGTGATTGAAGAGGGTTGGGTAGGGGCAGAGTGCTGATTGAATAACAGTCCGTCTGTCACTTCCGACACTCTTCCCTCGGTTGTTACTCTCTGATGCCATTAACCAAACATTTACAACTACTAGTGGTCTTATCTAGATTCAACTGATATGCGTTTTCCATATGTATATTTATTAGAGACACCTACAAGCACCTTATTTTCATAAAAAACAAAAAAAAAAAGGCTTCTATGAAAAATCATATTTTTGGCCTCCGGAAGTGTTTATATTAATTGCTTTATATTTAGAACATTAAAAACATTTAGAACATTAGAACATTTAGAACATTAGAACATTAGAACATTTAGAACATTAGAGTGCATAGAAACGCATCTCCATAGGTCAGACAGAGTAGTACGTGTCTGTGTGTGTGTGTGTGTGTGTGTGTGTGTGTGTGTGTGTGTGTGTGTGTGTGTGTGTGTGTGTGTGTGTGTGTGTGTGTGTGTGTGTGTGTGTGTGTATGTGTGTGTGTGTCCTGTACCTATGGGCAACCAGCCACCTGCTGAGAAGTGTAAACTCTAGAAGATTTATAGCCTGATGATGAACATTTGCATAATGTTAGATAATTCAAAACCCATTACCCCACCAACACACACACACCATTTGGAACACACATACTTACATGTGACGGGAGGAGTTGTCTCAAAGTGTGTTTGAGGCAGGAGGAGATTGTCTCAAAGTGTGTTTGAGGTAGGAGGAGATTGTCTCAAAGTGTGTTTGTGGCAGGAGGACGTGTCTCAAAGTGTGTTTGAGGCAGGAGGAGATTGTCTCAAAGTGTATTTGAGGCAGGAGGAGATTGTCTCAAAGTGTATTTGAGGCAGGAGGAGATTGTCTCAAAGTGTGTTTGTGGCAGGAGGAGATTGTCTCAAAGTGTGTGTGAGGCAGGAGGAGATTGTTTCAAAGTGTATTTGAGGCAGGAGGAGATTGTCTCAAAGTGTATTTGTGGCAGAGGAGTTGTCTCAAAGTGTGTTTGTGGCAGGAGGACGTGTCTCAAAGTTTGTGTGAGGCAGGAGGAGATTGTCTCAAAGTGTATTTGTGGCAGGAGGAGTTGTCTCAAAGTGTGTTTGTGGCAGGAGGACGTGTCTCAAAGTGTGTTTGAGGCAGGAGGAGATTGTCTCAAAGTGTATTTGAGGCAGGAGGAGATTGTCTCAAAGTGTATTTGTGGCAGGAGGAGTTGTCTCAAAGTGTGTTTGTGGCAGGAGGACGTGTCTCAAAGTTTGTGTGAGGCAGGAGGAGATTGTCTCAAAGTGTATTTGTGGCAGGAGGAGTTGTCTCAAAGTGTGTTTGTGGCAGGAGGACGTGTCTCAAAGTGTGTTTGAGGCAGGAGGAGATTGTCTCAAAGTGTATTTGAGGCAGGAGGAGATTGTCTCAAAGTGTGTTTGAGGCAGGAGGAGATTGTCTCAAAGTGTATTTGAGGCAGGAGGAGATTGTCTCAAAGTGTGTTTGAGGCAGGAGGAGATTGTCTCAAAGTGTGTTTGAGGCAGGAGGACTTTGTCTCAAAGTGTATTTGAGGCAGGAGGAGATTGTCTCAAAGTGTATTTGTGGCAGGAGGAGTTGTCTCAAAGTGTGTTTGTGGCAGGAGGACGTGTCTCAAAGTGTGTTTGAGGCAGGATGAGATTGTCTCAAAGTGTGTTTGAGGCAGGAGGAGTTTGTCTCAAAGTGTGTTTGAGGCAGGAGGAAATTGTCTCAGTGAATTTAAGGCAGTAGCAGATTGTCTCAAAGTTTGTGTGAGGCAGGAGGAGATTGTCTCAAAGTTTGTGTGAGGCAGGAGGAGATTGTCTCAAAGTGTATTTGTGGCAGGAGGAGTTGTCTCAAAGTGTGATTGAGGCAGGACAAATAAACAAATAAAACAGACCCTTTTTGATATTGAAACCAACAGATAAAACAGACCATCTTAGGTATTGAAACCAACAGTTAAAACAGACCCTCTTAGGTATTGAAACCAACAGATAAAACAGACAACCCTTTTAGGCAATGAAACCAAACCAACAGATAAAACAGACCATCTTAGGTATTGAAACCAACAGATAAACCAGACTCTTAGGTATTGAAACCAACAGATAAACCAGACTCTTAGGTATTGATACCAACAGTTAAAACAGACCCTCGTAGGTATTGAAACCAACAGATGAAACAGACCTTCTTTGGTATTGAAACCAACAGATAAAACAGACCTTCTTTGGTATTGAAACCAACAGATAAAACAGACCTTCTTTGGTATAGAAACCAACAGATAAAACAGACCATCTTAGGTATTGAAACCAACAGATAAAACAGACCATCTTAGGTATTGAAACCAACAGATGAAACAGACCTTCTTTGGTATTGAAACCAACAGATAAAACAGACCTTCTTTGGTATTGAAACCAACAGATAAAACAGACCTTCTTTGGTATAGAAACCAACAGATAAAACAGACCATCTTAGGTATTGAAACCAACAGATAAAACAGACCATCTTAGGTATTGAAACCAACAGATAAAACAGACCATCTTAGGTATTGAAACAAACAGATAAAACAGACCTTCTTTGGTTTTGAAACCAACAGATAAACCAGACCCTCTTAGGTATTGAAACCAACAGATAAAACATACCTTCTTTGGTATTGAAACCAACAGATAAACCAGACTCTTAGGTATTGGAACCAAGAGATAAACCAGACTCTCTTTGGTAATGAAACCAAACCAACAGATAAAACAGACTCTCTTTGGTAATGAAACCAAACCAACAGATAAAACAGACCATCTTAGGTATTGAAACCAACAGTTAAAACAGACCCTCTTAGGTATTGAAACCAACAGATAAAACAGACAACCCTTTTAGGTAATGAAACCTTGTGTAGGCTCACCCTGGCGTGACGTTTGGATAACTGTTTAAATCTCTCTAGAACAAGGTGACTTTTATCAATACAGTGGGGAGAACAAGTATTTGATACACTGCCGATTGTGCAGGTTTTCCCACTTATCAAATCCAGAAAATCACATTGTATGATTTTTAAGTACTTAATTTGCATTTTATTGCATGACATAAGTATTTGATACATCCGAAAAGCAGAACTTAATATTTGGTACAGAAACCTTTGTTTGCAATTACAGAGATCATACGTTTCCTGTAGTTCTTGACCAGGTTTGCACACACTGCAGCAGGGATTTTGGCCCACTCCTCCATACAGATCCTTCAGGTTTCGGGGCTGTTTCTGGGCAATACGGACTTTCAGCTCCCTCCAAAGATTTTCTATTGGGTTCAGGTCTGGAGACTGGCTAGGCCACTCCAGGACCTTGAGATGCTTCTTACGGAGCCACTCCATAGTTGCCCTGGCTGTGTGTTTCGGGTCATTGTCATGCTGGAAGACCCAGCCACGACCCATCTTCAATGCTCTTACTGAGGGAAGGAGGTTGTTGGCCAAGATCTCGCGATACATGGCCCCATCCATCCTCCCCTCAATACGGTGCAGTCATCCTGTCCCCTTTGCAGAAAAGCATCCCCAAAGAATGATGTTTCCACCTCCATGCTTCACGGTTGGGATGGTGTTCTTGGGGTTGTACTCATCCTTCTTCTTCCTCCAAACACGGCGAGTGGAGTTTAGACCAAAAAGCTCTATTTTTGTCTCATCAGACCACATGACCTTCTCCCATTCCTCCTCTGGATCATCCAGATGGTCATTGGCAAACTTCAGACGGGCCTGGACATGCGCTGGCTTGAGCAGGGGGACCTTGCGTGCGCTGCAGGATTTTAATCCATGACGAGGTAGTGTGTTACTAATGGTTTTCTTTGAGACTGTGGTCCCAGCTCTCTTCTGGTCATTGACCAGGTCCTGCCGTGTAGTTCTGGGCTGATCCCTCACCTTCCTGATGATCATTGATGCCCCACGAGGTGAGATCTTGCATGGTGCCCCAGACCAAGGGAGATTGACCGTCATCTTGAACTTCTTCCATTTTCTAATAATTGCGGCAACAGTTGTTGCCTGCTCACCAAGCTGCTTGCCTATTGTCCTGTAGCCCATCCCAGCCTTGTGCAGGTCTACAATTTTATCCCTGATGTCCTTACACAGCTCTCTGGTCTTGGCCATTGTGGAGAGGTTGGAGTCTGTTTGATTGAGTGTGTGGACAGGTGTCTTTTATACAGGTAACGAGTTCAAACAGGTGCAGTTAATACAGGTAATGAGTGGAGAACAGGAGGGCTTCTTAAAGAAAAACTAACAGGTCTGTGAGAGCCGGAATTCTTACTGGTTGGTAGGTGATCAAATACTTATGTCATGCAATAAAATGAAAATTAATTATTTAAAAATCATACAATGTGATTTTCTGGATTTTTGTTTTAGATTCCGTCTCTCACAGTTGAAGAGTACCTATGATAAAAATTACAGACCTCTACATGCTTTGTAAGTAGGAAAACCTGCAAAATCGGCAGTGTATCAAATACTTGTTCTCCCCACTGTATATTCGCCTGTATTTACCCCCCATAATGAAACGCTAATTAGCTGCTAATGTGGCATAAAGAACTACAAATGCCATGAGATCTGGACGAGACTGACGTATCAAGTCAAAGGTAAGAATCTCTGGATTAACTTTCTAATTAAAGTTATCTAAATGTAGCAATGAATAAATGGGTAAAATGTATTTAAATGGAAGTTTTAAACTGACACAATACCTGTTAGCAAAGGTGTCAGTTAAAGATGACGTGCAGGAGCTTGCAGGGATTTGTAGTTTTGCATGATGTCTACATTGATGCCAATTAGCATTTTTGAATCTGATAGTAAATAGAGCCGAATATATTGATAAAAGTCACCTTGTCCGAGAGAGATTTACATGGTTATCACAACGTCACGCCAGGGTAAGCCTACACAAATCACAGACCTTATTTGAAGTGTTTCTAAAATCCCCTATGGGAAAGATTAATGGTGGGAAAATGATTGGAATCATTTCCCTGTTTGACCGCTAGGTTTTATGGGTATTATGACACCTCCATTGTGGGGCTCTATTAGTGTCCAGAAATCCTGGTTGGAGGGGTTCCGGATGTTCTGCTTGTTCCAACCGGGATTTCTGGAAAATCTGGTAATTTGGGGAAAGTTATGATTGACTATTCTACTAGTCTGTGCTGTTGTAGGTCCTACTAGACACCAGCTGATCTCTGCACTGCCGTACTGCCACACCATAGTCCATATGTTTATTTAGGCCCCCAATTGTGGAACAGTGGAGTACATGAAGCTGCCTTGCAGCTTCAACAGGGCCGTTCTAATTGGACAAAACTTACGTTATAAGCAGTATGCACCTTATTATTGTATCAGGTTGTTGTCCTATCCAGCCCCTGGGATGGAGCACAGGACAGGGGAAGGAGAGATTAATCATTATTGTAATTGGGGTGAGAGAGAGAGAGAGAGAGAGAGAGAGAGAGAGAGAGAGAGAGCGAGTGTGTGAAAAGGTGGGCTGTGTAACTATACTGCTGATGAGGACACTTCTACAAGGAGATGTGGTGTCAGGTCAGGTTCTGATGAATAAATAAGCTGTTGGTTTACTGCATCAAGGCTCTGCATCGCTTTAGTAGCCTGGTCCCAGATCTGTTTGAGGCATCACTTTAGTAGCCTGGTCCCAGATCTGTTTGAGGCATCACTTTAGTAGCCTGGTCCCAGATCTGTTTGAGGCATCACTTTAGTAGCCTGGTCCCAGATCTGTTTGAGGCATCACTTTAGTAGCCTGGTCCCAGATCTGTTTGAGGCATCACTTTAGTAGCCTGGTCCCAGATCTATTTGAGGCATCACTTTAGTAGCCTGGTCCCAGATCTGTTTGAGGCATCACTTTAGTAGCCTGGTCCCAGATCTATTTGAGGCATCACTTTAGTAGCCTGGTCCCAGATCTGTTTGAGGCATCACTTTAGTAGCCTGGTCCCAGATCTATTTGAGGCATCACTTTAGTAGCCTGGTCCCAGATCTGTTTGATGCATCACTTTAGTAGCCTGGTCCCAAATCTGTTTGAGGCATCACTTTAGTAGCCTGGTCCCAGATCTGTTTGAGGCATCACTTTAGTAGCCTGGTCCCAGATCTGTTTGAGGCATCACTTTAGTAGCCTGGTCCCAAATCTGTTTGAGGCATCACTTTAGTAGCCTGGTCCCAGATCTGTTTGTGGCATCACTTTAGTAGCCTGGTCCCAGATCTATTTGAGACTTCGCTTTAGTAGCCTGGTCCCAGACCTGTTTGTACTGTCTTGCCTTTAGTAGCCTGGTCCCAGACCTGTTTGTACTGTCTTGCCTTTAGTAGCCTGGTCCCAGATCTGTTTGGGTTCTGTATTGATCCACTAGTTTACTATTACTGCTGCTAGCTGCAGAGTTCTGTATTGATCCAATAGTTTTCTGCTGCTGCTAGCTGCAGGGTTCTGTATTGATCCAATAATTTACTGCTATTGCTAGCTGCAGGGTTCTGTATTG
>CM042392.1:36373358-36380858 GCA_023634145.1 Thymallus thymallus
GTACCTTGAGCGTAGCTGAGGTGCACCCATGACCAGCTCGGAAACCAGATTGCATAGCAGAGAAGGTACGGTGGGATTCGAAGTGGTCAGTGATCTGTTTGTTAACTTGGCTTTCGAAGACTTTAGAAAGGCAGGGCAGGATGGATATAGGTCTGTAACAGTTTGGGTCTAGAGTGTCTCCCCCTTTGAAGAGGGGGATGACCGCGGCAGCTTTCCAATCTCTAGGGATCTCAGACGATACGAAAGAGAGGTTGAACAGGCTAGT
The DNA here is from genome assembly GCA_023634145.1 of Thymallus thymallus. Lineage (NCBI taxonomy): Eukaryota > Metazoa > Chordata > Actinopteri > Salmoniformes > Salmonidae > Thymallus > Thymallus thymallus. The sequence continues at coordinate 36,373,624 of CM042392.1, forward strand.
GATAGGTGTTGCAACAATTTTGGCTGATAATTTCAGAAAGAGAGGGTCCAGATTGTCTAGCCCGGTCCAGATTTAGCAGCTCTTTCAGAACATCATCCGTCTGGATTTGGGTGAAGGAGAAGCGGGGGGGGGCTTGGGCAAGTAGCTGCCGGAGGCACAGAGCTGTTGGCCGGGGTAGGGGTAGCCAGGTGGAAAGCATGGCCAGCCGTAGCAAAATGCTTATTGAAATTTTCGATAATCGTGGATTTATCGGTGGTGACAGTGTTTCCGAGCCTCAATGCAGTGGGCAACTGGGAGGAGATGCTCTTATTCTCCATGGACTTTACAGTGTCCCAGAACTTTTTGGAGTTAGTACTACAGGAAGCAAATTTCTGTTTGAAAAAGCTGGCCTTTGCTTTTCTAACTGACTGTGTGTACTTGTTCCTGACTTCCCTGAATAGCTGCATATCGCGGGGGCTATTCGATGCTAATGCAGTACGCCACAGGATGTTTTTGTGTTGGTCAAGGGCAGTGAAGTCTGGGGTGAACCAAGGGCTATATCTGTTCTTAGTTCTACGTTTTTTGAAAGGGGCATTTTTTAAGATGGTGAGGAAAGCACTTTTAAAGAACAACCAGGTGTCCTTTACTGACGGGATGAGGTCAATATCCTTCCAGGATACCTGGGCCAGATCGAATAGAAAGGCCTGCTCGCAAAAGTGTTTTAGGGAGCGTTTGACAGTGATAAGGGGTGGTCGTTTGACCGCTGACCCAATGCGAACGCAGGCGATGAGGCAGTGATCGCTGAGATCCTGGTTGAAAACAGAGGAGGTGTATTTGGAGGGCAAGTTAGTCAGGATGATATCAATGATGGTACCCATGTTTACGGATTTTGGGTTGTAGGGAAGGCCATAGATAGATAGATAGATAGATAGATAGATAGATAGATAGATAGATAGATAGATAGATAGATAGATAGATAGATAGATAGATAGATAGATAGATAGATAGATAGATAGATAGATAGATAGATAGATAGATAGATAGATAGATAGATAGATAGATAGATACTTTATTGATCCCCCGGGGGGGAAATTTCAAGCAGCTACAACAAAACACAGGGCAGGTGCAAAATGCCACAACGAAAGTACACAAAAGACAGATACACGGTACATGATACATAGAGCGGCAGTATGAAAAAGTATACAAATACAAGATATCTGGAGTGCAAAAAAATTCAATCTATAAAAAAGACGTTGCATAGTATGGGTGGATGGCTGAATATGTACACTATACGTTGGTGGATGTTGGATGGTTAACTATACTATACAGGTCGATGGCAGAGAAATACTTGGGAGGGCCATAGGGAGGGCCATAGGGAAGGCCATAGGGAGGGCCATAGGGAAGGCCATCCATAGGGAGGGCCATTGGGAAGGCCATAGGGAGGGCCATAGGGAGGGCCATAGTGAAAAATCTTTATGAGACAGATTACATTTTAAGTTGAGAAAGAGTAGTGGCAACGAGGGAAATTGTTGGGGGGAAAAATGGTGACATTAAGTGGTTTCTGTGAGAAGTACAGGCAGGGAGCATCATACCCTGGGTGGCGGGTAACCCCAAGTTACCCTAACAGGCAGTGGGCAACCCCAAGTTACCCTAACAGGCAGTGGGTGTCATACCCTGGGTGGCGGGTAACCCCGAGTTACCCTAACAGGCAGGGGGCGTCATACCCTGGGTGGCGGGTAACCCCAAGTTACCCTAACAGGCATGTATGTTGCACTAACAGTTAGTGCATACATGTTCATACTTTATCCAGAGTGACTTACAGTTAGTTAGTGCATACATGTTCATACTTTATCCAGAGTGACTTACAGTTAGTTAGTGCATACATGTTCATACTTTATCCAGAGTGACTTACAGTTAGTTAGTGCATACATGTTCATACTTTATCCAGAGTGACTTACAGTTAGTTAGTGCATACATGTTCATACTTTATCCAGAGTGACTTACAGTTAGTTAGTGCATACATGTTCATACTTTATCCAGAGTGACTTACAGTTAGTTAGTGCATACATGTTCATACTTTATCCAGAGTGACTTACAGTTAGTTAGTGCATACATGTTCATACTTTATCCAGAGTGACTTACAGTTAGTTAGTGCATACATGTTCATACTTTATCCAGAGTGACTTACAGTTAGTTAGTGCATACATGTTCATACTTTTTCCAGAGTGACTTACAGTTAGTTAGTGCATACATGTTCATACTTTATCCAGAGTGACTTACAGTTAGTTAGTGCATACATGTTCATACTTTATCCAGAGTGACTTACAGTTAGTTAGTGCATACATGTTCATACTTTATCCAGAGTGACTTACAGTTAGTTAGTGCATACATGTTCATACTTTATCCAGAGTGACTTACAGTTAGTTAGTGCATACATGTTCATACTTTATCCAGAGTGACTTACAGTTAGTTAGTGCATACATGTTCATACTTTATCCAGAGTGACTTACAGTTAGTTAGTGCATACATGTTCATACTTTTTCCAGAGTGACTTACAGTTAGTTAGTGCAGACATGTTCATACTTTATCCAGAGTGACTTACAGTTAGTTAGTGCATACATGTTCATACTTTTTTCGTACTGTGACAATCGGTTTCTTTGTCATCACCCTGACCAAGGCCCTTCTCCCTCGATTGCTCAGTTTGGCCGGATTTTATTCAATCCATTTTAGAATAAGGCTATAAGGTAACCAAATGTGTCCCAGGGTTTATTTATACTGCAGTCCCTCTAGTCCCAGGGTTTATTTATACTGCAGTCCCTCTAGTCCCAGGGTTTATTTATACTGCAGTCCCTCTAGTCCCAGGGTTTATTTATACTGCAGTCCCTCTAGTCCCAGGGTTTATTTATACTGCAGTCCCTCTAGTCCCAGGGCTATGTGTGGGATTGACTGCCCACACACTGCAACCCACAGGAGGCGTTCATCCTCCATCCCACATCCCTTCTTTCCATCCCCTGCTCTCTCCCTCTCATCCCTCGATCCTCCTCCTCCTTTCATCTCCTCTCACAGTTAAGTCTCTCGCTCTCGCTCTCTCTCTCTCTCTCTCTCTCTCTCTCTCTGGAAGAAGCAGCTGTGATGTTTGTTAAAAAATGTTATAATTTCTCTTGTTGCCCGTAGCGTATCATGACCTCTGACTGGTTAAATGTTGCTGTCAGAGTGAGAGACGTTGTGTTTTTTTTATTTTTTTATTTAACCTTTATTTTACTAGGCAAGTCAGTTAAGAACAAATTCTTATTGACAATGACGGCCTAGGAACAGTGGGTTAACTGCCTTGTTCAGGGGCAGAACGACAGATTTTTACCTTGTCACCTCGGGGATTCGATCTTGCAACCTTTCAGTTACAGGCCCAACACTCTAACCACTAGGCTACCTGCCGGCTACCTGTTTGGCGTGTGTATGTGCATGTTTGTGTGTGGGAGCATGTATGTGTGTGTGCAGGATACACAACCAGATAATAGTCATATACGCTTAGAAAAAAAAGGGTTCCAAAAGGGTTCTTTTGCTGTCCCCATAGAATAACCCTTTTTGGTTCCAGGTAGAACCCTTTTGAGTTCCATGTCAAACTCTTTGTGGAAAGGGTTCTACCTAGAACCAAAAACGGATCTTCAAAGGGTTCTCCTATGGGGACAGCCACAGAACCCTTTTAGGTTGTAGATATCACCTTTTTGATGAGTAGCAATCCCCTCATCATAGATCAATATCAGCCTGTGTTCGACTGACAGGCTGTATCCTGGAATTTACAGTGAAGGAACATTTGCAAAGTAATAACACTTAATAACACTTATAGTGTTGAGGTCTATAGCTGCTTTAAATGCTTTGTCAATACTTGTTACTGGTTACACTGTTCTGGTACATGACATTATGAGTCTGTTCTGCCCTAGGACTGAGGGGTCGACTTAATAAGATGAATGTCTCTGGAGGGAATAGCAGCCGGTTTATGGCTTCTGACCAATTGTGCTATTTTGTGTATTATTTTGTGCTGATCTTAACTTTTTTTGTACATACTGTTTCCCCCATTGTTTCCTATGACCGAAAAGAGCTATCAGCTGTCTAGGGCTATCAGCTGTCTAGGGCTATCAGCTGTCTAGGGCTATCAGCTGTCTAGGGCCATAAGCAAACAAGAAAATGCTCACCCAGAGGCGTTTTACCTCATTTCACCTGCAACTAGAGGCGAAAAACCTCTAGATCATCTTTACACCAGACAGAGACACGTACAAAGCTCTCCCTCACCCTCCATTTGGCAAATTTGACCATAACTCTATCCTCCTGATTCCTGATTAAATCAAAAACTCAAACAGGAAGTACAAGTGACTCGGTCAATAAAGAAGTGGTCCAATGAAGTGGATGCTAAGCTACGGGACTGTTTCGCTAGCACAGACTGGAATATGTTCCAGGACTAATCCGATGGCATTGAGGAGTTTACCACATCAGTCACCAGCTTCTTTAATAAGTGCATCGACGTCATTGTCCCTACAGTGACTCTACGTACATATCGCAACCACCAGAAGCCATGGATTACAGGCAACATCCTTACTGAGCTAAAGGCTAGAGCTGCCGTTTTCAAGGAGCGGGACACTAATCTGGACACTTATAAGAAATCTTGCTACGCCCTCCGACGGCAAAGCGTCAATACAGGACTAAGATTGAATCTTACTACACTGGGTCTGATGCTCGTCGGATGTGGCAGGGCTTGCAAACTATCACGGATTACAAAGAGAAACCCTGCCACGGGCTGGCAGTGACGAGAGCCTACCAGACTAGCTAAATACCTTCTATGCCCGCTATGAGGCTAGCAACACTGAACCAATCATGAGAGCACCAGCTGTTCAGGATGACTGTGTGATCACACTCTCCTTTAAACAGGTTAACATTCACAAGGCTGCAGGGCCAGATGGATGACCAGGATGCGTACTCAGAGCATGCGCTGACCAGCTGGCAAGTGTCTTCACTGACATTTTCAACCTCTCCCTGACACTCTGTAATACAACAATAGAAAAACACAGTCTGCTTAAACTAATAACACACAAACAAGTATACGTTTTCATGTCTTTATTGAATACACCGTGTAAACATTCACAGTAGCATCCAGGTGCTCTTTTGCGAACTTCAGACATGCAGCAATGTTTTCTTTTGGACAGCAGTGGCTTCTTCCATGATGAATACCATTCTTGTTTAGTGTTTACAAAGGGAAACCCTGCCACGAGCTGCCCAGTGACGAGAGCCTACCAGACTAGCTAAATACCTTCCATGTGTGCTTTTTTTAGGCTAGCAACACTGAACCTTGCATTAGTGTTTTACGTATCGTAGACTCGTCAACACAGATGTTAGCATGTACCAGAGATTTCTGTAAGTCTTTAGCTGACACTCTAGGATTCTTCTTAACCTCATTAAGCACAGTGCTCTTGCAGTAATCTTTGCAGGACGGCCACTCCTAGGGAGAGTAGCAACAGTGCTGAACTTTCTCCATTTATAGACAACTTTTGTAACCCTTTCCAGCTTTATGCAAGTCAACAATTCTTAATCTTAGGTCTTCTGAGATCTCTTTTGTTCGAGGCATGGTTCACATTAGGCAATGCATCTTGTGAATAGCAAACTCAAATTTTGTGAGTGTTTTTTTATAGGGCAGGGCAGCTCTAACCAACATCTCCAATCTCGTCTCATTGACTAGACTCCAGGTTAGCTGACTCACATACTTTTTCCAACCTACACTGTGAATGTTTAAATGATGTATTCAATATAGACAAGAAAAATACAATAATTTGTGTGTTATTAGTTTAAGTACACTTTGTTTGTCTATTTTTGTGACTTATATGAAGATCAGATCAAATTTTATGACCAATTTATGCAGAAATCCAGGTAATTCCAAAGGGTTCACATACTTTTTCTTGCCACTGTACATGTTTCAAGCCCAAGAATGCTAAGGTAACCTGTCTAAATGACTATTGCCCTGTAGCACTCACATCTGTACCCATTAAATGCTTTGAAAGGCTCACATCAAAACCATCATCCCAGAAACCCTAGACCCACTCCAATTTGCATACAGTCCAACAGATCCACAGATGATGCAATCTCAATCTCACTCCACACTGCCCTTTCCCACCTGGACAAAAGGAACACCTATATGAGAATGCTGTTCATTGACTACAGCTCAGCGTTCAACACCATAGTGCCCTCAAAGCTCATCACTAAGCTAAGGACCCTGGGACTGAATACCTTCCTATGCAACTGGATCCTGGACTTCCTGACAGGTCCCTACCCATATGTACATATCTACCTCAATGACCTCGTATCCCTGCACATCGACTCAGTACTGGTAACCTGAGTACTGTACACTATATAACCAAGTTATTGTTACTCATTGTGGATTTATTCCTTGTGTTATTATTTTTCTATTTAAATTATTTGTCTCTCTTCATTGTTGGGAAGGGACCATAAGTAAGCATTTCACTGTTAGTCTACACCTGTTGTTTACCAAGCATGTGACTAATAAAATGTGATTTGATTGAAGAGGCAGGTGTCAACTTTACAGCCCCAGGAAGCCTAATTTGTAACAAATGGTGTGAGCTCTCTCTCATAAAACATGAAACACAAAGCTGTTCTTTTGAGGTCGGGCTACACACACACACACGCATGCACGCACGCACACACACACACGTTGTACACGTTGTCAGCTGTACTAATACATAACACTGTTCTGGTCAGCTGTGCTTGACTTGCCCATTTGTTTAAATGTAAGATGTGTTGTTGTCTGTCACATTGAGCAAGGCTTGTCTTCCATTCCAATATAGCCTGGTGTCATTTAACTGGCTTGATTTATAATGTTGCCACATTTTACTTGGAGAGGAAAAACTCATTATTCATTTAGAACACTTGGGAATCAATTACCAAACAAATGGCACCCTATTTCCTATAGGGCACTACCTCTGACCAGGGTCCATAGAGAATAATGCACCCTAAAATAAGGTCTATGTCTCTCTATATAATGAATAAGGTCTATGTCTCTATATAATGAATAAGGTCTATGTCTCTCTATAATGAATAAGGTCTATGTCTCTCTATAATGAATAAGGTCTATGTCTCTCTATAATGAATAAGGTCTATGTCTCTATATAATGTACAAGGTCTGTTTCCCAATATCTCTATCATTAGTAGCCCAGGCTTGTATAATTACCACCTCAGCATGTGGTCCTGCCAGGCCC
>CM042392.1:36388358-36473358 GCA_023634145.1 Thymallus thymallus
GGTTAGGATACATCTAGTCTAGTGGGGTTAGGATACATCTAGGCTAGTGGGGTTAGGATACTTCTAGGCTAGTGGGGTTAGGATACATCTAGTCTAGTGGGGTTAGGATACATCTAGTCTAGTGGGGTTAGGATACATCTAGTCTAGTGGGGTTAGGATACATCTAGTCTAGTGGGGTTAGGATACATCTAGGCTAGTGGGGTTAGGATACATCTAGTCTAGTGGGGTTAGGATACATCTAGTCTAGTGGGGTTAGGATACATCTAGGCTAGTGGGGTTAGGATACTTCTAGGCTAGTGGGGTTAGGATACATCTAGTCTAGTGGGGTTAGGATACATCTAGTCTAGTGGGGTTAGGATACTTCTAGTCTAGTGGGGTTAGGATACTTCTAGTCTAGTGGGGTTAGGATACATCTAGTCTAGTGGGGTTAGGATACATCTAGTCTAGTGGGGTTAGGATACATCTAGTCTAGTGGGGTTAGGATACATCTAGTCTAGTGGGGTTAGGATACTTCTAGTCTAGTGGGGTTAGGATACTTCTAGTCTAGTGGGGTTAGGATACATCTAGTCTAGTGGGGTTAGGATACTTCTAGGCTAGTGGGGTTAGGATACATCTAGTCTAGTGGGGTTAGGATACTTCTAGTCTAGTGGGGTTAGGATACATCTAGTCTAGTGGGGTTAGGATACATCTAGTCTAGTGGGGTTAGGATACATCTAGGCTAGTGGGGTTAGGATACATCTAGTCTAGTGGGGTTAGGATACATCTAGTCTAGTGGGGTTAGGATACATCTAGGCTAGTGGGGTTAGGATACTTCTAGTCTAGTGGGGTTAGGATACATCTAGTCTAGTGGGGTTAGGATACATCTAGTCTAGTGGGGTTAGGATACATCTAGTCTAGTGGGGTTAGGATACATCTAGTCTAGTGGGGTTAGGATACATCTAGTCTAGTGGGGTTAGGATACATCTAGTCTAGTGGGGTTAGGATACATCTAGTCTAGTGGGGTTAGGATACATCTAGTCTAGTGGGGTTAGGATACTTCTAGGCTAGTGGGGTTAGGATACATCTAGGCTAGTGGGGTTAGGATACATCTAGTCTAGTGGGGTTAGGATACATCTAGTCTAGTGGGGTTAGGATACATCTAGTCTAGTGGGGTTAGGATACATCTAGTCTAGTGGGGTTAGGATACATCTAGTCTAGTGGGGTTAGGATACATCTAGGCTAGTGGGGTTAGGATACATCTAGTCTAGTGGGGTTAGGATACATCTAGTCTAGTGGGGTTAGGATACATCTAGGCTAGTGGGGTTAGGATACTTCTAGTCTAGTGGGGTTAGGATACATCTAGTCTAGTGGGGTTAGGATACATCTAGTCTAGCGGGGTTAGGATACATCTAGGCTAGCGGGGTTAGGATACTTCTAGTCTAGCGGGGTTAGGATACATCTAGGCTAGCGGGGTTAGGATACTTCCAGTCTAGTGGCGTTAGGATACTTCTAGGCTAGTGGGGTTAGGATACTTCTAGTCTAGTGGGGTTAGGATACTTCTAGGCTAGTAGGGTTAGGATACATCTAGGCTAGTGGGGTTAGGATACTTCTAGGCTAGTGGGGTTAGGATACATCTAGGCTAGTGGGGTTAGGATACTTCTAGTCAAGCGGGGTTAGGATACATCTATGCTACCGGGGTTAGGATACATCTATGCTAGCGGGGTTAGGATACATCTAGTCTAGCGGGGTTAGGATACATCTAGTCTAGCGGGGTTAGGATACATCTAGCCTAGCAGGGTTAGGATACATCTAGGCTAGCGGGGTTAGGATACATCTAGGCTAGCGGGGTTAGGATACATCTAGGCTAGCGGGGTTAGGATACATCTAGGCTAGTGGGGTTAGGATACATCTAGTCTAGTGGGGTTAGGATACATCTAGGCTAGTGGGGTTAGGATACTTCTAGGCTAGTGGGGTTAGGATACATCTAGTCTAGTGGGGTTAGGATACTTCTAGTCTAGTGGGGTTAGGATACTTCTAGTCTAGTGGGGTTAGGATACATCTAGTCTAGTGGGGTTAGGATACATCTAGTCTAGTGGGGTTAGGATACATCTAGTCTAGTGGGGTTAGGATACATCTAGTCTAGTGGGGTTAGGATACTTCTAGTCTAGTGGGGTTAGGATACTTCTAGTCTAGTGGGGTTAGGATACATCTAGTCTAGTGGGGTTAGGATACTTCTAGGCTAGTGGGGTTAGGATACATCTAGTCTAGTGGGGTTAGGATACATCTAGTCTAGTGGGGTTAGGATACATCTAGTCTAGTGGGGTTAGGATACATCTAGGCTAGTGGGGTTAGGATACATCTAGTCTAGTGGGGTTAGGATACATCTAGTCTAGTGGGGTTAGGATACATCTAGGCTAGTGGGGTTAGGATACATCTAGGCTAGTGGGGTTAGGATACTTCTAGTCTAGTGGGGTTAGGATACATCTAGTCTAGTGGGGTTAGGATACATCTAGTCTAGTGGGGTTAGGATACATCTAGTCTAGTGGGGTTAGGATACATCTAGTCTAGTGGGGTTAGGATACATCTAGTCTAGTGGGGTTAGGATACATCTAGTCTAGTGGGGTTAGGATACATCTAGTCTAGTGGGGTTAGGATACATCTAGTCTAGTGGGGTTAGGATACATCTAGTCTAGTGGGGTTAGGATACTTCTAGGCTAGTGGGGTTAGGATACATCTAGTCTAGTGGGGTTAGGATACATCTAGTCTAGTGGGGTTAGGATACATCTAGTCTAGTGGGGTTAGGATACATCTAGTCTAGTGGGGTTAGGATACATCTAGGCTAGTGGGGTTAGGATACATCTAGTCTAGTGGGGTTAGGATACATCTAGTCTAGTGGGGTTAGGATACATCTAGTCTAGTGGGGTTAGGATACATCTAGTCTAGTGGGGTTAGGATACATCTAGTCTAGTGGGGTTAGGATACATCTAGTCTAGCGGGGTTAGGATACATCTAGGCTAGCGGGGTTAGGATACTTCTAGGCTAGTGGGGTTAGGATACATCTAGGCTAGCGGGGTTAGGATACTTCCAGTCTAGTGGCGTTAGGATACTTCTAGGCTAGTGGGGTTAGGATACTTCTAGTCTATTGGGGTTAGGATACTTCTAGGCTAGTAGGGTTAGGATACATCTAGGCTAGTGGGGTTAGGATACTTCTAGGCTAGTGGGGTTAGGATACATCTAGGCTAGTGGGGTTAGGATACTTCTAGTCAAGCGGGGTTAGGATACATCTATGCTACCGGGGTTAGGATACATCTATGCTAGCGGGGTTAGGATACATCTAGTCTAGCGGGGTTAGGATACATCTAGTCTAGCGGGGTTAGGATACATCTAGTCTAGCGGGGTTAGGATACATCTAGGCTAGCGGGGTTAGGATACATCTAGGCTAGCGGGGTTAGGATACATCTAGGCTAGCGGGGTTAGGATACATCTAGGCTAGCGGCGTTTGGATACATCTAGGCTAGCGGGGTTAGGATACATCTAGTCTAGCGGGGTTAGGATACATCTAGTCTAGTGGGGTTAGGATGCATCTAGTCTAGCGGGTTTAGGATACATCTAGTCTAGCGGGGTTAGGATACTTCTAGTCTAGCGGGTTTAGGATACATCTAGTCTAGCGGGGTTAGGATACATCTAGGCTAGTGGGGTTAGGATACTTCTAGTCTAGCGGGTTTAGGATACATCTAGTCTAGTGGGGTTAGGATACTTCTAGTCTAGCGGGTTTAGGATACATCTAGTCTAGCGGGTTTAGGACACATCTAGTCTAGCAGGGTTACTCCGCACACAGAAACCCGTACAAAGCTCTCCCTCGCCCTCCATTTGGCTAATCTAACCATAACTCTATCTTCCTGAAGTGGTCAGATGAAACAGATACTTAACCATAGGACTGTTCGGTAACATGCTTAGATGGCATTAAGGAGTTTACCACATCAGTCACCGGCTTCATTAATAAGTTAATTGACGGCGTCGTCGCCATAGTGACCGTACGTACAGTATATATCCCAACCAGAAGCCATGGATTACAGGCAAGAGATCTGCCGCTTTCAAGGAGCAGGACACTAATCTGTATACTAATAAGACATCCCGCTACACCCACCGACGAACCATAAAACAGGCAACACGTCAATGCAGGACTAAGATTGAATTCTACTACACCGACTCTCTACTACACCGGCTCTGAGGCTCGTCGGATGTGGCAGGGCTTGCAAACTATCACAGATTACAAAGAGAAACTCAGCCGCAAGCTGCCTAGTGACGAGAGCCTACCAGACTAGCTAAATACCTTCTATGCTCGCTTTGAGGCAAGTAACACTGAACCATGCATGCGAGCACCAGCTGTTCCGGACGACTGTGTGACCATGCTATCCGTAACCAATGTGATTAAGACCATTAAACCGGTTAATATTCACAAAGCCGCAGGGCCAGACAGCTGCCAATTGTTTTCTCAGGCATGTTCAACACTACCAGTTTGCAGATGACATGACGGTGGTAGGCCTAATCATCGACAATGATGAGACAGCCTATAGGGAGCAGGCCAGAGACCTGGCAGTGTGTTGTCAGGACAACAACCTCTCCCTCAATGTCAGCAAGACAAAGGAGCTGATCGTGGACTACAGGAAACAGAGGGCCGAGGACGCCCCCATTCATATCCATGGGGCTGTAGTGGAGCAGGTTGAGAGCTTCAAGTTTGTCGGTGTCCACATCACTAAGGAATTATGATGGTCCACACACACCAACACAGTTGTGAAGAGGGCAAGACAACGCCTTTTCCCCCTCAGGAGGCTGAAAACATTCGACTTGGGCCCCTTAGATTCTTAAAAAGTTGTACAGCTGCACCATTGAGAGCATTGACTGGCTGCATCACCGCTTGGTATGGCAACTGCTTGGCATCCGACCGTAAGGCGCTACCGAGGGTAGAGCGTACGGCCCGGTACATCACTGCGGACGGACAGATAGGTAGATACGCAAAAATAGCTACAAAAAAACAAAACAAAAACATCTCTCTCTCTCTCTTTCCCCCTCCCTCTCCTCTCTAGATGCCAGGAGGAGTGCCCAGTGGGGTCGTACGGTCCTCAGTGCAGCCTGCTGTGTGACTGTCAGAATGGTGCTAAGTGTTACCATATCAATGGGGCATGTCTATGTGATACAGGCTTTAAAGGACCTCACTGTCAGGAGAGGTTCTGTCCTCCAGGCCTGTATGGACTCATCTGTGACAAGTACTGCCCCTGTAACGCCTCCAACACTGTCAGGTACGTGGGACATTACACAGATGTAATATTTTCCAGACATCCCGGTTGGAAGATTCCAATAATATGCAAAAGTAGAGTAAATTAGAAAGGGGGCCAATAATATATCAGAATCAGGAGGTAATAAGCAGGGAATCCGGAGGGAATAAGCAGGGAATCAGGAGGGAATAAGCAGGGAATCAGGAGGTAATTAGCAGGGAATCAGGAGGTAATTAGCAGGGAATCAGGAGGTAATTAGCAGGGAATCAGGAGGGAATAAGCAGGGAATCAGGAGGTAATAAGCAGGGAATCAGGAGGTAATAAGCAGGGAATCAGGAGGTAATCAGGAGGGAATCAGGAGGTAATAAGCAGGGAATCAGGAGGTAATTAGCAGGGAATAAGCAGGGAATCAGGAGGTAATCAGGATGGAATCAGGAGGTAATAAGCAGGGAATCAGGAGGTAATTAGCAGGGAATAAGCAGGGAATCAGGAGGGAATCAGGAGGTAATAAGCAGGGAATAAGGAGGTAATAAGCAGGGAATCAGGAGGTAATAAGCAGGGAATCAGGAGGTAATAAGCAGGGAATAAGCAGGGAATCAGGAGGTAATAAGCAGGGAATCAGGAGGTAATAAGCAGGGAATAAGGAGGTAATAAGCAGGGAATTAGGAGGTAATAAGGAGGTAATAAGCAGGGAATCAGGAGGTAATAAGCAGGGAATCAGGAGGTAATAAGCAGGGAATCAGGAGGTAATAAGCAGGGAATAAGGAGGTAATAAGCAGGGAATCAGGAGGTAATAAGGAGGTAATTAGCAGGGAATCAGGAGGTAATAAGCAGGGAATCGGGAGGTAATAAGCAGGGAATCAGGAGGTAATAAGGAGGTAATTAGCAGGGAATCAGGAGGTAATAAGGAGGTAATTAGCAGGGAATCAGGAGGTAATAAGCAGGGAATCAGGAGGTAATAAGCAGGGAATCAGGAGGTAATAAGGAGGTAATTAGCAGGGAATCAGGAGGTAATAAGGAGGTAATTAGCAGGGAATCAGGAGGTAATAAGCAGGGAATAAGGAGGTAATAAGCAGGGAATCAGGAGGTAATAAGGAGGTAATTAGCAGGGAATCAGGAGGTAATAAGCAGGGAATCAGGAGGTAATAAGGAGGTAATTAGCAGGGAATCAGGAGGTAATAAGCAGGGAATCAGGAGGTAATAAGGAGGGAATCAGGAGGTAATAAGCAGGGAATCAGGAGGTAATAAGCAGGGAATCAGGAGGTAATAAGGAGGTAATTAGCAGGGAATCAGGAGGTAATAAGGAGGTAATTAGCAGGGAATCAGGAGGTAATAAGCAGGGAATCAGGAGGTAATAAGGAGGTAATTAGCAGGGAATCAGGAGGTAATAAGCAGGGAATCAGGAGGTAATAAGCAGGGAATCAGGAGGTAATAAGCAGGGAATCAGGAGGTAATAAGCAGGGAATCAGGAGGTAATAAGCAGGGAATCAGGAGGTAATAAGGAGGGAATCAGGAGGTAATAAGCAGGGAATCAGGAGGTAATAAGCAGGGAATCAGGAGGTAATAAGGAGGTAATTAGCAGGGAATCAGGAGGTAATAAGCAGGGAATCAGGAGGTAATAAGCAGGGAATCAGCAGGTAATAAACAGGGAATAAGCAGGGATCCGGAATCCTCCAAGAAGGATTTCTGGAAAATACAGGGAAAGTTACAGAAAGTTTGCAACTCTAAACAGGTGATTGGTTGAACCACATTCGCTTCATGAGCAACCTTACCCAAGGCTTCGCTTTCAGAATCGGCTGGGCTTTCGTTTCATCTCATTTCTAAGCCAGCAGTACATTTATAAGTCTTGTGTCATAACAGTAATTCTCAGCAGCATTCGTTGCTAATTAGCGCTGAGCCATTAGTGCTTTTTGAGTTCGGTTCGATTATTAAAAATATAATTAAGGTTTTTGATTTTGGTTTCGATTACTTGGGTTGAATGCTGTAACAACACAGAACAAAACAATGAATACAAGTCCCATGATGGTAGTGACTGTCCATTACTGCTGATCACTTATTAACCATCAGTTATTCATGATGGTAGTGACTGTTCATTACTGCTGATCACTTATTAACCATCAGTTATTCATGATGGTAGTGACTGTTCATTACTGCTGATCACTTATTAACCATCAGTTATTCATGATGGTAGTGACTGTTCATTACTGCTGATCACTTATTAACCATCAGTTATTCATGATGGTAGTGACTGTTCATTACTGCTGATCACTTATTAACCATCAGTTATTCATGATGGTAGTGACTGTTCATTACTGCTGATCTCTTATTAACCATCATTCATACACATTACTTTACTTGAATAAAATATTAGTTTTATTTGATGACTTTATTATTTAGTTCCAAGTCTTAATCTCATCTCTATAGAGCTGCTGCCTATGCTGTCTGACAAATACACTACTTTGTAGTTCTTCAAAGACATACTTTTATGACTGCTGAATACCAACTGTCAATCACTTAGATTCAGGTAGAGATACAAGTACCTCGCTAAGCAACTGCTCTCTATTCCCCTCCATGTCGCGTTCGTCTGTCTCTTCTACATAACCGGCGTAAAAGAAGCACAGACCGGACACTTACTTTTCACAGTGACATGCGAAATAATAACCCACAACCCGGTGTGGAACCTACAAACCTATGTAGGATCCCTAATTAGAGACAATGCGCTACAGCTGCCTCTAATTAGAGGTCAGTTTGTTGATTAATTAATTAAAAAGGAATGTTGAACTATTCCTGCACTGCGCCTTGGTCTCTCACCGTCCCGACTCGTGACAGAATAACCCACCCGAACGAGACCAAGCAGCGCAACTGGGGAGCTGCCTCTAAAACGACTCCGGCCATGGACTGGACATCGGTGAAGCGGACTGCTCTGGCATGGGAGTGGAGCCGACGACCGGACCCGGACTGGGCACCGGTGGAGCGGACTGCTCTGGCAGGGAGGTGGAGTAGACGACCGGACCCGGACCACCACCAGATACAGAAAGAATAGACCTGTCAGACTCTGACCATCGTTACATAGAGAAGCAAATAGGCTTCTCTATGACCAGAGCCTGACAACTACATCACACAGTTCAGGCTGGATCTGACTTATCTCTAGAGAAACTGTGCAATATGCGAATTGAGCTCACAGAAAGAAAACAAAAAGAAATGGAATTCAAATAATTGAACCGATGTTGGTCAATTAGTTGTTTAAAAAATGAAAAATAACAGAAATGTTGGTTAAATGCTCAGCACTGTTGCTAATGCAGTATTAATGCTGTTCTTTACCATTCAGCCATCAGATTTACCACCAATCACTGCACTCTATACTCCTCTGTAAACTGGTCATCTCTGTAGACCCGTCACAAGACCCATTGGTTGATACTTTATAAAACCCTCTTAGGCCTCAATCCCCCCTATCTGAGATATCTACTGCAGCCCTCATCCTCCACATACAACACCCTATCTGAGATATCTACTGCAGCCCTCATCCTCCACATACAACACCCTATCTGAGATATCTACTGCAGCCCTCATCCTCCACATACAACACCCTATCTGAGATATCTACTGCAGCCCTCATCCTCCACATACAACACCCTATCTGAGATATCTACTGCAGCCCTCATCCTCCACATACAACACCCGTTCTGCCAGAACATTCTGTTAAAGGTCCCCAAAGCACACACATCCCTGGGTCACTCGTCTTTTCAGTTCACTGCAGCTAGCGACTGGAACGAGCTGCAACAAACACTCAAACTGGACAGTTTTATCTCAATCTCTTCATTCAAAGACTCAATCATGGACACTCTTACTGACAGTTGTGGCTGCTTTGTGTGATGTATTGTCATCTCTACCTTCTTGCCCTTTGTGCTGTTGTCTGGGCCCAATAATATTTGTACCATGTTGTGTTGCTGCCATCTTTATGTAGTGTTGTGTTTCTCTCTTGTCGTGATGTGTGTTTGGTCCTATATTTATATTTTATTTATTTTAATTTATTGTTATTTTTAATCCCAGCCCCGCAGAAGGTCTTTTGCCTTTTGGTAGGCCGTCATTATAAGTAAGAATTTGTTCTTAACTGACTTGCCTAGTTAAATAAACATTTATTTAAAAATAAATGCTTGTCCTGGAACAGTTCGTTCATCATTTGAGTGTGTAAAGGAGAAAAGGGACTGTTGGAGCACTTTGGTCAGGGTGGATGGATCAGTGCTGGCTCTGAGTGCTGTAGGAGCACTTTGGTCAGGGTGGATGGGGCTCGATGTTTCACTCTCTCTGCAGATGTCTCACCATGGCCTACTGTGGTTCTGCTTGCTTGATGTAAAAAGGGCTTTATAGATAACATGTGACTGATTGATTGATTGATTGGTTGATTGATTATTTGATTGATTAATTGATTGATTAATTCTGCTCTAGCTGTCACCCGCTGTCAGGTGAGTGCACCTGTACAGCAGGATGGACTGGGCTCTACTGCAACGAGACCTGTCCACCTGGTTACCATGGCGACGGATGCAGGTTGCCATGCAGTTGTTCCCATGGGGCCAACTGTCACGGAGTCACTGGAGCCTGTGTCTGTGCCCCTGGTTACATGGTGAGTTCTTCTTCTCTTCTTCTTCTTCTCTTCTTCTTCTTCTTCTTCTTCTTCTTCTTCTTCTTCTTCTTCTTCTTCTTCTTCTTCTTCTTCTTCCAGAGAGTGTCCACTAAGTGTGCTGACTTCCATTTTGAATGACCAATTGGCCATCCAGTGGCACAAGCCACTTTCCCTATAGATGAGCACTATAGTCCCAGGTCCCTCAGTGGTTAGAACAATAGCAGAGCACTAATCTGGGTCCCTGTGGCTAAGCCAATAGGAAAGCACTTTAGTCCTAGGTCCCTGAGTGGCTAAACCAATCACTAGGCCAGTAATATTGAGTTAAAGGAGACATTTGCTTTTTTACAACCAAATCTCTATTGTTGATGTAAATGGCATATTGTAGAATGGTCCACACATCCTTTTTGTGATTTCACTTGTTTTTGTTAAACAGAGAATCACCTCCTCATCCTGGTTTGCAGTACGAGGGCCCTGAAAAAACATGAACAAACCCTCCAAAAACACCCAAATATATCCTATTAGAAACGGTAAAGCTCTCAGTATAGTGATGCAGGTCTTTAGATGTTGTACACATGACATGGTGTCATTCCCAAACTTTATCCGCAGGTTCTATACAAATTCTATACAAATTGATGGAAAATGGTGTTGGGGGAAAACATGTAACAACAAGTGTGCGGTTACAATTGGCAAAAAATCTCAGTAAGACAATAATAATGGTGTTCCAAAAAAGGTCCAGTGTCCAGGACCACAAATCCAAATTCCATCTAGACACCGTTGCTCTAGAGCAGTGATTCTCAAATGGGGGTACGCATTCCCCTAGGGGTACGTAGCGGTACTGTAGGGGGTACGTGAGATTTATAAAAAAATATATAATTTTTTTTTTTTTATTAATGAATTTAAATTATTAATTTAATTTAAAAGATATACAAAATCATCCATGATTACTAAAAATATCATACGAAAATAAGTTTAATAAAATGTTTATGTAAAGCACATTTTTATATAAAATGTTTCTATTTTAAATGTGATTGTAAACTACCTAAATCAGAGAAGAAGAATTTGAATCACGCCGAGCGGGAAGCCAGTTGCTTGAATGGAAACAAACAAACATTTAAATGAAGCCCTGGTTAAAACGTAGCAATACTACAGCGGAGAACGGGGAGGATGAAGAAAAAAAAGCCAAAGTGGAGCCAACAGAATCCCGTCAATATCAGGAGGGGAATGTTCTGATGGGATTCACGGCAACAAACGCCAACCCTCCCCAGGCATTGTGTTTTTCTGTGGGGAGAAACTAGCTAACAGCTGGATGAAACCGGCGCACCTCCAGAGACATCTCAGCACCAAACATCAGTGTCATGTTGGAAAGACACCAGAACTTAGTTTGTTGTTTATTATTACAAGTGTTTTTGAGCTAAAATGTTATAAACATCATATATATATATACACACTGTATATATATTATTTATATAGGTTTCTTTTATCAACATGTTTGGGGCCAGTCATGGGGTCCTTAAACTGCATGATCGGTAATTATACATTGTTTATTATTGCAAATGTTTATTATTGCAAATGTTTATTATTGCAAATGTTTTTCATTTACAATGTTTAATAAATCTCATAATGATGGCATATCACTATATCGTAGTCATAGCTTTTATTTCTATCTCTAATGATTGGGGCCGGTCAGGGGGTACTTGGCTGAGAAAAAATTTGATAGGGGGTACGTTATTGAAAAAAGATTGAGAAGCACTGCTCTAGAGCACACAAAAAACTATACATACCTCGGCCTAAACATCAGCGCCACAGGTAACTTCCACAAAGCTGTGAACCATCTGAGAGACAAGGCAAGAAGGGCCTTCTATGCCATCAAAAGGAACATAAAATTCAACATACCAATTAGGATCAGGCTAAAAATACGTGAATCAGTTATAGAACCCATTGCCCTTTATGGTTGTGAGGTCTGGGGTCCGCTCACCAACCAAGAATACACAAAATGGGACAAACACCAACTTGAGAATCTGCAAGCAGAATTCTGCAAAAATATATTCTGTGTACAACGTAAAACACCAAATAATGCCTGCAGAGCAGAATTGGGCCGATACCCGCTAATTATCAAAATCCAGAAAAGAGCCGTTCAATTCTACAACCACATAAAAGGAAGCGATTCCCAAACCTTCCATAACAAAGCCATCACCTACAGAGAGATGAACCTGGAGAAGAGTCCCCTAATCAAGCTGGTCCTGGGGCTTTGTTCACAAACACAAACAGAACCCACAGAGAACCAGGACAGCAACACAATTAGACCCAACCACATCATGAGAAAACTAAAAGATAATTACTTGACACATTGGAAAGAATTAAACAAAAAACGGAGAAAAAAGAATACCTGACCACTGTGACTGACCCAAACTTAAGGAAAGCTTTGACTATGTACAGACTCAGTGAACATAGCCTTGCTATTGAGAAAGGCCGCCGTAGGCCCACAGAATGAGGTGGAAACTGAGGTCCTCCTGGTATCAGGGAAGGATACAGTTTACATAGAGGAGACCCTGAGTAAGGAATTGCATTTTGTTAGAGATTGGTTGACTGACAACAAACTGTCGCTACATTTGGGAAAAACTGAATCGATTTTGTTTGGAACAAAACGTAGATTGCTTAGGGCTGACAAGATAAAGGTAACCTGTGCAGGTAAGGAGATTGAATCTAAAACAAGTGTAACTCATCTTGGTGTGTCCTTAGATCAATCCCTTTCTGGAGACCTGATTGCTGAGAAAATTCTCTCTAAAATGGCGAACAAATTGAAATGTTTATATCGTAACACTAGATATTTTAACATCAAAGTTAAGAAACTGCTTGTCTCAACTTTGATTCAGTGTCATTTTGATTATGCCTGCTCAGCTTGGGCTATCAAAACAGCTGAAAAAGAGAATACAGGTCATGCTAAATAATGTTATCAGGTATCTGCTGAATGTCCCCCCTAGGACCCACATAGGGGTACAGGAGGTCTGGGAGGTGGACCCACATAGGGGTACAGGAGTTCCGGGAGGTGGACCCACATAGGGGTACAGGAGTTCTGGGAGGTGGGCCCACATAGGGGTACAGGAGTTCTGGGAGGTGGACCCACATAGGGGTACAGGAGGTCTGGGAGGTGGACCCACATAGGGGTACAGGAGTTCTGGGAGGTGGGCTTGTTGCCTTTGGAGTCCAGAGTGGACCAACTTAAACTTAATCACATGTTTAACATCTTAAATGATTGTGCCCCAGGTTATATGAAAACCCACATTGATATGGTCTATAACCAACACAGTTACAAAACCAGAGCTAGTGTTATGTCTTGTAAAATCCCAAGAGGAAACAGTACTGGAGGAGCACGTTCTTCTATACAGGCATTTGTCTATGGAATAACCTCCCCTTGGAGATCAAGCAAAGAAAAAGTAGAAATAGCTTTAAAAATCAGGCAAAAGTTGTCTAAGTAAGAGAAACCCCTCCACTGCCCCTTGCGCCCCCTACTGCTGGTCAGGTGTATTTATGTGAATGATAGGTAGGATGTGCAATGAATAGCTTGTTATAATGTGAAATTAATAGTTGATTTTTAAGGTTATGGAAAGGTGCAGTGAATAGTAACACTTTTTAGGATGTTAATATAAATTAATGTGTTTATGGTTGTTTGTCATTTTGTTTTTGTCTTTTAATCTTTACATGTGTTATTGTTTTTACCATCGAGGACCACTTTGGAAACAAGTGACGTCTCTGGGTCCACGTTGTACATTTTGTTGTATATGTCTGTTACCCAAAATAAATTCAATTCAATTCAATTCACTCCTCCTCCTCATCTCCATGTCTCTTCTTCCTCCTCCTCCTCATCTCCATGTCTCTTCCTCATCTCCATGCTTCTTCCTCATCTCCATGTCTCTTCCTCCTCCTCCTCATCTCCATGTCTCTTCTTCCTCCTCCTCCTCATCTCCATGTCTCTTCCTCATCTCCATGTCTCTTCATCCTCCTCATCTCCATGTCTCTTCTTCCTCCACCTCTTCCTCATCTCCATGTCTCTTCCTCCTCCTCTTCCTCATCTCCATGTCTCTTCTTCCTCCTCTTCCTCATCTCCATCTCTTCTTCCTCATCTTCCTCATCTCCATGTCTCTTCCACCTATTCCACCTCCTCTACCGCCTCCTATTCCACCTCCTCCTCTACCTCCTCCTATTCCACCACCTCCTCTACCTCCTCCTTTTCCACCACCTCCTCCTCTACCTCCTCCTATTCCACCACCTCCTCCTCTACCTCCTCCTATTCCACCACCTCCTCCTCTACCTCCTCCTATTCCACCTCCTCCTCTACTGCCTCCTATTCCACCTCCTATTCCACCTCCTCCTCTACCTCCTCCTATTCCACCTCCTCCTCTACTGCCTCCTATTCCACCTCCTCCTCCACCTCCTCCTATTCCACCTCCTCCTATTCCACCTCCTCCTCTACCTCCTCCTATTCCACCTCCTATTCCACCTCCTCCTCTACCTCCTCCTATTCCACCTCCTATTCCACCTCCTCCTCTACTGCCTCCTATTCCACCTCCTCCTCTACCTCCTCCTATTCCACCTCCTCCTCTACCTCCTCCTATTCCACCTCCTCCACTACTGCCTCCTATTCCACCTCCTCCTCCTATTCCACCTCCTATTCCACCTCCTATTCCACCTCCTCCTATTCCACCTCCTCCTCTACCTCCTCCTATTCCACCTCCTATTCCACCTCCTCCTCTACCTCCTCCTATTCCACCTCCTATTCCACCTCCTCCTCTACTGCCTCCTATTCCACCTCCTCCTCCTATTCCACCTCCTATTCCACCTCCTCCTCTACCTCCTCCTATTCTACCTCCTCCTCTACCTCCTCCTCTACCACCTCCTCCTCTACCTCCTCCTATAGCACCTCCTCCTCTACCTCCTCCTCTACCTCCTCCTATTCTACCTCCTCCTCTACCTCCTCCTATTCCACCTCCTCCTATTCCACCTCCTCCTCTATACAGACCTGAATGAATAAATAGGTCCTGAGTGAATGAGTGATAACAGACCAGAGTTACTCATGGATGGATGCATAATTGTTAAACTTGGTCCTTACAATAGGAGGAGGTAGAGGAGGAGGTGCTATAGGAGGAGTTAGAGGAGGAGGTGGAATAGGAGGCGGTAGAGGAGGAGGTGGAATAGGAGGTAGAGGAGGAGGTGGTACAGGAGGTGGAATAGGAGGAGGTAGAGGAGGAGGAAGAGGAGGAGGTAGAGGAGGAGGTGGAATAGGAGGTAGAGGAGGAGGTATACATATTCATGTACAGTTGTTATATCATATCACGTGCAATATTGTAAGTAATTATTGGACTTAACTTACGTAGGCATTCACTCAGGAATGCATATTAGTATCCTGTCAGTTGTATCTTTTTTCATTGCTTTTATTATATCGAATATGCAATACGTGCATTTATCTGTAATTAAACCCTGCGCACTAAGGACTGTATTTTAAGGGAATTACTATTATTACCCCAAATTATATCATACACACATTTAGCTATTAAAGTATCTCTTCCTGTCATTTACCTGTACAGTTAATGTAACCATGCTAATATTAACTTACCTGTTCATTTTACCAGACTGTATATTAAGTAAACTATTCTTACCCTCACTCATATCATACGCATTTTTAGCTATTGAAGTATTTCTCTGCCATCGACCTGTATAGTATAGTTAACCATCCAACATCCACCAACGTATAGTGTACATATTCAGCCATCCACCCATACTATGCAATGTCTTTTTATAGCTTATTGGCACTCCAGATATCTTGTCGCTCTATGTATCATGTATCGTGTATCTGTCTTTTGTATATTTTTGTTCTGGCAATTTGCACCTGCCCTGTGTTTTGTTGTAGCTGCTTGACAACGAAATTTAGTAAAGTACCAATCTATCTATCTATCTATCTATCTATCTATCTATCTATCTATCTATCTATCTATCTATCTATCTATCTATCTATCTATCTATCTATCTATCTATCTATCTATCTATCTATCTATCTATCTATCTATCTATCTATCTATCTATCTATCTATCTATCTATCCATCCATCCATCCATCCATCCATCCATCCATCCATCCATCCATCCATCCATCCATCCATCCATCCATCCATCCATCCATCCATCCATCCATCCATCCATCCATCCATCCATCCATCCATCCATCCATCCATCCATCCATCCATCCATCCATCCATCCATCCATCCATCCATCCATCCATCCATCCATCTATCTATCTATCCACCCACCTACTCCACTACTATTCCACCTCAACCTATTCCACCTCCTCCTCCACCTCCTCCTATTCCACCTCAACCTCCTCTTCTTCTTTCTTCCCCCTCCCCCTCCTCTTCCTCCACGTCACCACCATCTCTCTCCTCTCAGCCCTTAGATAACAATGGGAACAGAGCAGAGAACAGAACAAAGGTTACTGTGAACTGTCATTCCCAGACAGAAGCTTTCATGTTCTTCATGTTGGCGTGAAGGGAAGAGATAGAGGAAGAGGAGGAGAGGAGGAGGAGGATGAGATGCACCATGTTCTGCCCCTGGCGTCCAGTGTCCTCTCCTCTCCTCCGTTTAGATTATATCACGATGATATTGAGCGGACACACACAGTGTTGAGCTGAACAGGCAGAGCAGAGAGCAGAGTCCCGGTGAGTAGAGGCACAGAGGAGGCTCAGGGGTGAGGAGAGGCACAGAGGAGGCTCAGGGGTGAGGAGAGGCACAGAGGAGGCTCAGGGGGGAGGAGAGGCACAGAGGAGGCTCAGGGGTGAGGAGAGGCACAGAGGAGGCTCAGGGGTGAGGAGAGGCACAGAGGAGGCTCAGGGGTGAGGAGAGGCACAGAGGAGGCTCAGGGGTGAGGAGAGGCACAGAGGAGGCTCAGGGAGTCTCAGACAAACAGGACTCTTTTATGGCGCAAATTAGGACTCTAAATCATGCTGTCAGCTGTCACTCAAGACAAAGAGCTGGAGAGAGAGAGAGAGAGAGAGAGAGAGAGAGAGAGAGAGAGAGAGAGAGAGAGGGGAGAGAGAGAGAGAGAGAGAGAGAGAGAGAGAGAGAGAGAGAGAGAGCTCTTTATAGGTGCTGCTGTGCTCAGCCATTTTAAAGCAGAGGAATTCTAATGACGTTGGCCTGGTGTGACTTCAGAAGAAAGGACAGGGGTGGAGGGAAGGAGGGGTGGAGGGAAGAAGGGAATGAGGGGTGGAAGGATGGAGGGAAGGAGGGATGGAGGGAAGGAGGGATGGAGGGGTGGAGGGAAGGAGGGGTGGAGGGAAGGAGGGGTGGAGGGAAGAAGGGAATGAGGGGTGGAAGGATGGAGGGAAGGAGGGATGGAGGGGTGGAGGGAAGGAGGGGTGGAGGGAAGGAGGGGTGGAGGGATGGAGCAGTGTTTTCCACTAGCGCCACCTGTCGGCTATACAACCAGTGACAGACACATTTTCAGCCGGCTACTTTTTCCACTTAAAATAACTAGGCTACTTTTTAATTCGCTCTCCCACTAGAATGAACAATATGCATCTTCTTGCGATCTATTGACAGGCACTTGTCAGAGCTAGAAGCATTTCACTACACCCGCATTAACATCTGATAAACACGTGTATGTGACCAATAAAATTTGATTTGATTTGATAACAGGGAAACTGCTGGTACCTGTGGAAGAGATCTGTATATAATGACAGTCTGCTGTCTGTCCCACCTCTCGGTACCTGTGGAAGAAATCTGTATATAATGACAGTCTGCTGTCTGTCCCGCCTCTCTGTACCTGTGGAAGAGATCTGTATATAATGACAGTCTGCTGTCTGTCCCGCCTCTCGGTACCTGTGGAAGAGATCTGTATATAATGACAGTCTGCTGTCTGTCCCGCCTCTCTGTACCTGTGGAAGAGATCTGTATATAATGACAGTCTGCTGTCTGTCCCGCCTCTCGGTACCTGTGGAAGAGATCTGTATATAATGACAGTCTGCTGTCTGTCCCGCCTCTCGGTACCTGTGGAAGAGATCTGTATATAATGACAGTCTGCTGTCTGTCCCACCTCTCTGTACCTGTGGAAGAGATCTGTATATAATGACAGTCTGCTGTCTGTCCCGCCTCTCGGTACCTGTGGAAGAGATCTGTATATAATGACAGTCTGCTGTCTGTCCCACCTCTCTGTACCTGTGGAAGAGATCTGTATATAATGACAGTCTGCTGTCTGTCCCGCCTCTCGGTACCTGTGGAAGAGATCTGTATATAATGACAGTCTGCTGTCTGTCCCGCCTCTCTGTACCTGTGGAAGAGATCTGTATATAATGACAGTCTGCTGTCTGTCCCGCCTCTCTGTACCTGTGGAAGAGATCTGTATATAATGACAGTCTGCTGTCTGTCCCGCCTCTCGGTACCTGTGGAAGAGATCTGTATATAATGACAGTCTGCTGTCTGTCCCGCCTCTCGGTACCTGTGGAAGAGATCTGTATATAATGACAGTCTGCTGTCTGTCCCGCCTCTCGGTACCTGTGGAAGAGATCTGTATATAATGACAGTCTGCTGTCTGTCCCGCCTCTCGGTACCTGTGGAAGAGATCTGTATATAATAACAGTCTGCTGTCTGTCCCGCCTCTCGGTACCTGTGGAAGAGATCTGTATATAATGACAGTCTGCTGTCTGTCCCACCTCTCTGTACCTGTGGAAGAGATCTGTATATAATGACAGTCTGCTGTCTGTCCCGCCTCTCGGTACCTGTGGAAGAGATCTGTATATAATAACAGTCTGCTGTCTGTCCCGCCTCTCTGTACCTGTGGAAGAGATCTATATATAATGACAGTCTGCTGTCTGTCCCGCCTCTCTGTACCTGTGGAAGAGATCTGTATATAATGACAGTCTGCTGTCTGTCCCGCCTCTCGGTACCTGTGGAAGAGATCTGTATATAATGACAGTCTGCTGTCTGTCCCGCCTCTCTGTACCTGTGGAAGAGATCTGTATATAATGACAGTCTGCTGTCTGTCCCGCCTCTCGGTACCTGTGGAAGAGATCTGTATATAATGACAGTCTGCTGTCTGTCCCGCCTCTCGGTACCTGTGGAAGAGATCTGTATATAATGACAGTCTGCTGTCTGTCCCACCTCTCTGTACCTGTGGAAGAGATCTGTATATAATGACAGTCTGCTGTCTGTCCCGCCTCTCGGTACCTGTGGAAGAGATCTGTATATAATGACAGTCTGCTGTCTGTCCCACCTCTCTGTACCTGTGGAAGAGATCTGTATATAATGACAGTCTGCTGTCTGTCCCGCCTCTCGGTACCTGTGGAAGAGATCTGTATATAGTGACAGTCTGCTGTCTGTCCCGCCTCTCTGTACCTGTGGAAGAGATCTAAATATAATGACAGTCTGCTGTCTGTCCCGCCTCTCTGTACCTGTGGAAGAGATCTGTATATAATGACAGTCTGCTGTCTGTCCCGCCTCTCTGTACCTGTGGAAGAGATCTGTATATAATGACAGTCTGCTGTCTGTCCCAGCACTCGGTACCTGTGGAAGAGATCTGTATATAATGACAGTCTGCTGTCTGTCCCAGCACTCGGTACCTGGGTGTGTGGGTGTTGTGTACGCTGTTGTTGCAGTCAGATTTCTTTACACGGAGGGAGAGATCATGAATTTGCACGTCCCATATAATGTGGAAACGATGAGTCCAAATCCACTAAGCCTTACGTCCCATATAATGTGGAAACGATATAAAGGATAGGCTTACTGTGCTTTGATTGACTAACAGCAAGCTTGACTAGTTTATAAATGGTGCCGACTGACTGAATAAAGTCCATCTCATATCCTTGCCATTCTTAAATCATACAACATAGTTAGTTATACAGTATGTCCATGGTATTGTATAGGGACAAGTCAATTAAATATCTTGAGAGTGACTGGTCAGAACCTACCGAATCGCATCCGTAAAAAATAACAGAAATACCTCATTTACATTAGTATTCAGACCCTTTGCTATGAGACTCCAAATTGAGCTCAGGTGCTTTCTGTTTCCATTGATCATCCTTGAGATGTTTCTACAACTTGATTGGATTGGACATGATTTGGAAAGGCACACACCTGTCTATATAAGGTCCTATAGTTGACAGTTCATGTCAGAGCAAAAACCAAGCGATGAGGTCGAAGGAATTGTCCGTAGAGCTCTGAGACTGGATTGTGTCGAGGCACAGATCTGGGGAAGGGTACCAAAACATTTCTGCAGCATTGAAGGTTTTTTTTGCAAATTCTAAAAAAACATTTTTGCTTTGTTGGGTATTATGGGGTATTGTGATTGATTGATGAGGAAAAAAACGATTTAATACATTTTAGAATAAGACAGTAATGTAACAAAATGTGGTAAAAGTCATACTTTCTGAAGGCACTGTAGATATACTGATTTAATCAAGTGTTGACAATGGAGTAGTCAACTGCTACTTTCTGTGTAGCAAAGCCCATGTTTAACACCTGCTTCATTCTTCAATCATACCTGTATTGCAGATAGCTGACAAAATGCCTTTGAAAAGGAAGCTTGAAGCCTGTGGAAGTCAGTAGAGTCTTACTCTGTGGGTCAGTTGTTAAACAATTCAAAAATATATCCATACACTATCGTTCAAAAGATTGGGGTAATTTAGAAATGTCCTTGTTTTTGAAAGAAAAGCACATTTTTTGTCCATTAAAATAACATCAAATTGATCAGAAATACAGTGAAGACATTGTTAATGTTGTAAATGACTATTGTAGCTGGAAACGGCAGATTTCTTATGGAATATCTACTTAGGCATACAGAGGCCCATTATCAGCAACCATCACTCCTGTGTTCCAATGGGACGTTGTGTTAGCTAATCCAAGTTTATCACTTTAAAAGGCTAATTGATCTTTAGAAAACCCTTTTGCAATTATGTTAGCACAGCTGAAAACTGTTGTGCTGATTAAAGAAGCAATAAAACTGGCCTTCTTTAGACAAGTTGAGTATCTGGAGCATCAGCATTTGTGTCCATTTCCTTCACCAGATGGTTTACTTCACTGTAATGCGATGGTGACGTTCAGGGACTTGGGGTTGGCCTGAGGCTGGTCAGGGGTTGGTCAGGGACTTGGGGCTGCTGGCATGCAGCTGGTCAGGGACTTGGGGCTGCTGGCCTGAGGCTGGACAGGGGTTGGTCAGGGACTTGGGGCTGCTGGCCCACACCACAGAACTAGAATGACATCAACCATAGAACTAGAATTATAGTGGCCTACTGTTTTTTTTATTTAACTGGTCAAGCCAGTTAAGAACAAATTCTTATTTACAATGACAGCCTCAGCCCCTGGAGCAAATTAGGGTTAAGTGTCTTGCTCAAGGACACATCAACAGGTTATTTTTCACCTTGTCGGCTCAGGTATTCAAACCAGCGACGGTTCGGTTACTGGCTTAATGCTCTAACCACTAGGCTACCTGCCACCTTATCTGTTCTGACTTTAAAAATGATGTTTTAGATTTACAGTAACTTATAAGGGTCCATTTTTCAAGTTTTGAGAAACTTACCCCACCAGCAAGCCTCATTCTGGAGTTCCAGGCCGTACAAAAACATGAACAAAGGTAAAAAAAAAAAAACTAATACGTCCTTTTACAAACGGTAAAGCTCTCAGTACCGTGATGCAGATCTTTAGATGTTAAATTGTGTCATTCCAAACTTTATATGCAGCGTTATATTCCATTTTGTGTGACTCGAGCTGTTTCCCCCACGGAAAGGTATCCTGGGCTACACAGAGTAGTCGCACAAAATGCAATATAACGCTGCAGATAAAGTTTGGAATTACACATATAAATACCTGTATCACTATATCATCACATATCATCATGGTGTTCACTGTAGGGAGAGCATTGCTGTTACTAACTACATCAATGGGGCACCCTGGAACGTGCCCTTCATGCCTGCTCGATAATTCAACCATGGTTATTACAGGTTTAGATAGCTGGCTTAGCTGGCTAGACTAATTTAGCAATCAAAACAATAATAGCTGACATGGCTAATCAGTGACTGACATAACAATAGAACAACTTCTGATGCACAACATTTCAAAATGGCACCTTGTGTTTTCTACTATTCTAACTCTCAACATTACGACTGAGTTCCTAAAAAATCTAACCAATAAAAAGCTACCGTTTATGTCACTTATGCCCACAGCCCTGACTCAGGGCTGGCCCTGACTCCCAGTCACGGTTTGTTGCCCAGGGCCGGCCCTGACTCCCAGTCACGGTTTGTTGCCCAGGGCCGGCCCTGACTCCCAGTCACGGTTTGTTGCCCAGGGCCGGCCCTGACTCCCAGTCACGGTTTGTTGCCCAGGGCCGGCCCTGACTGACAGTCACGGTTTGTTGCCCAGGGCCGGCCCTGACTGACAGTCACGGTTTGTTGCCCAGGGCCGGCCCTGACTCCCAGTCACGGTTTGTTGCCCAGGGCCGGCCCTGACTGCCAGTTCAGTACAAAAACGTTTTGGAATGTTGCAGATAGAAATGCAATGAATACAACTGACATGATTCCTTTGAATCAGAGGCATATTTGTTCTAAATTATAAATTTCTATCTGAACATTGACCAACATTGTGTCAGTCCTCCTGCTGGACGTGGTCAAGTCCCTACCTATGTGAAGCTAGCCACAATAGTGGAATTTGGTTCAGCTCCAAAATAAAAGTCCTTCATTGAAAGCGACGCAAGTGGATACAAATAGTGGAAACATGCCATAGACTAGATAATTCTAAACAAGATTGGAATGTTGTTAGATCATTTAAAATTAAATACAATAATTAATAGTTGGACAATAAAATCCAACTGTATAATGTGGATGTATTGGACTGTATAATGTGGATGTATTGGACTGTATAATGTGGATGTATTGGACTGTATAATGTGGATGTATTAGACTGTATACTGTGGATGGATTGGACTGTATACTGTGGATGGATTGGACTGTATAATGTGGATGCATTGGACTGTATAATGTGGATGTATTGGACTGTATAATGTGGATGGATTGGACTGTATAATGTGGATGTATTGGACTGTATAATGTGGATGTATTGGACTGTATAATGTGGATGTATTGGACTGTATAATGTGGATGTATTAGACTGTATAATGTGGATGTATTGGACTGTATAATGTGGATGTATTGGACTGTATAATGTGGATGTATTGGACTGTATAATGTGGATGTATTGGACTGTATAATGTGGATGTATTGGACTGTATAATGTGGATGTATTGGACTGTATAATGTGGATGTATTAGACTGTATAATGTGGATGTATTGGACTGTATAATGTGGATGTATTGGACTGTATAATGTGGATGTATTGGACTGTATAATGTGGATGTATTGGACTGTATAATGTGGATGCATTGGACTGTATAATGTGGATGTATTGGACTGTATAATGTGGATGTATTGGACTGTATAATGTGGATGTATTAGACTGTATAATGTGGATGTATTGGACTGTATAATGTGGATGTATTGGACTGTATAATGTGGATGTATTAGACTGTATAATGTGGATGTATTGGACTGTATAATGTGGATGTATTAGACTGTATAATGTGGATGTATTGGACTGTATACTGTGGATGGATTGGACTGTATAATGTGGATGCATTGGACTGTATAATGTGGATGATTGGACTGTATAATGTGGATGGATTGGACTGTATAATGTGGATGTATTGGACTGTATAATGTGGATGTATTGGACTGTATAATGTGGATGTATTGGACTGTATAATGTGGATGTATTAGACTGTATAATGTGGATGTATTGGACTGTATAATGTGGATGTATTGGACTGTATAATGTGGATGTATTGGACTGTATAATGTGGATGTATTGGACTGTATAATGTGGATGTATTGGACTGTATAATGTGGATGTATTGGACTGTATAATGTGGATGTATTAGACTGTATAATGTGGATGTATTGGACTGTATAATGTGGATGTATTGGACTGTATAATGTGGATGTATTGGACTGTATAATGTGGATGCATTGGACTGTATAATGTGGATGTATTGGACTGTATAATGTGGATGTATTGGACTGTATAATGTGGATGTATTAGACTGTATAATGTGGATGTATTGGACTGTATAATGTGGATGTATTGGACTGTATAATGTGGATGTATTAGACTGTATAATGTGGATGTATTGGACTGTATAATGTGGATGTATTAGACTGTATAATGTGGATGTATTGGACTGTATAATGTGGATGTATTAGACTGTATAATGTGGATGTATTGGACTGTATACTGTGGATGTATTGGACTGTATAATGTGGATGTATTAGACTGTATACTGTGGATGGATTGGACTGTATAATGTGGATGTATTAGACTGTATAATGTGGATGTATTGGACTGTATAATGTGGATGTATTGGACTGTATAATGTGGATGTATTGGACTGTGTAATGTGGATGTATTGGACTGTGTAATGTGGATGTATTGGACTGTATAATGTGGATGTATTAGACTGTATAATGTGGATGTATTGGACTGTATAATGTGGATGTATTGGACTGTATAATGTGGATGTATTAGACTGTATAATGTGGATGTATTGGACTGTATAATGTGGATGTATTGGACTGTATAATGTGGATGTATTGGACTGTATAATGTGGATGTATTAGACTGTATAATGTGGATGTATTGGACTGTATAATGTGGATGTATTGGACTGTATAATGTGGATGTATTGGACTGTATAATGTGGATGTATTGGACTGTATAATGTGGATGTATTGGACTGTATAATGTGGATGTATTAGACTGTATAATGTGGATGTATTGGACTGTATAATGTGGATGTATTGGACTGTATAATGTGGATGTATTGGACTGTATAATGTGGATGTATAATGCCCTCTCCCCTCCCTCCTCTCTCTCTCCCCTCCCTCCTCTTTCTCTCTCCCGCCCTCTCTCTCTCTCCCTCCTCCTCTCTCTCTCCCCCCCCCCTCCGCTCTCTCCCCCCTCCCTCCTCTCTCTCTCCTGCCCTCTCCCTCCCTCCTCTCTCTCCCCCCTCCCTCCTCTCTCTCTCCTGCCCTCTCCCTCCCTCCTCTCTCTCTCTCCCCCCTCCCTGCCCTCTTAAATTGAATTGAATTGAGAGAGGGGGGATAGTGTGGAGGGCGTGAAAGAAGTGGGAGGGAGAAAGAGAGAGGGGGGGGTAGGGAGGCAAATAGAGGGAGAGAGAAGAAGGGAGAGAGGGAGGGAGGGAGGGGAGAACTGAATGACTTCTAATCCCTCCCCCCCATTGAATGCAATGTATTCACATATGCATCATGTTTCTTGAAGGGTATCTTTTGCAAATGTACCAGATTTACACTTTTCTGCTGATACCAGGCTGTCCCCGTCAGTCTGTTATGTGTTAGTGGTGCGGCAGGTAGCATATTGGGTAGAGCGTTGGGCCAGTAAACGGAAGGTTGCTGGATTGAATCCCCGATTCAGGTGTCTCCATTTTCCTCATCATCCCCAGTGTATTTATCCCTGTGTTCTCTGTTTGTCTGCTGCCAGTTGGTTTTGTTTCATCATGTCTACCAGCGGTTTTCCCTCTGAGTAAAAGTCTTAAAGTATTTGGTATTACACATATACTTAAGTATCAAAAGTACATTTCTTTGCTAAAACATACTTAAGTATCAAAAGTTAAAGTATAAATCATTTCAAATTCCAAATATTGAGCAAACCAGACGGTACCTTTTTCTTGTTTTTTAAAATGTATTGATAGCCAGGGGAATACTCCAGTACTTGGACATAATTTACAAATGAAGCATTTGTGATTAGTGAGTCCGCCAGATCAGAGAGAGTAGAGATGACCAGGGATGTTCTCTTGATAAATATGTTAATTTGACAATTTTCCTGTCAAAATGTAACGAGTACTTTTGGTTGTCAGGGAAAATGTATGGAGTAAAAAGTACATTATTTTCTATAGGAATGTAGTGAAGTAAAGTACAGATACCCCAAAAACTACTTAAGTAGAATTTTAAAGTATTTATACTTAAGTAGAACTTCTAAATATTTTCTTAAGTAGTACTTTAAAGTATTCGTACCTAAGTACTTTACACCACTGGAAATGAGTCACATTAGCTCCCCAGTCAACCTACTATGTGTATTGAACATTCAGAGCAGCCGCGGATGGTGGGAGGAGCTATAAGAGGACGGGCTCATTTGAATGGCTGGATGGTGGGAGGAGCTATAAGAGGACGGGCTCATTTGAATGGCTGGATGGTGGGAGGAGCTATAAGAGGACGGGCTCATTTGAATGGCTGGATGGTGGGAGGAGCTATAAGAGGACGGGCTCATTTGAATGGCTGGATGGTGGGAGGAGCTATAAGAGGACGGGCTCATTTGAATGGCTGGATGGTGGGAGGAGCTATAAGAGGACGGGCTCATTTGAATGGCTGGAATGGAATAATGTAAACCATGTTTGACTCCATTCCATTTTTCCATTTCAGCCATTACATTGAGCCCGTCCTCCTATGCCTCCTCCCACCAGCCTCCTCTGATTCAGAGCTAATGTCACTCATTTCACAGTGGTTTCAGATTCCTGGAGTAAGAGCTATGATGCTAATAGTTGTGATAGGCTGAAACCCCGTTTCATGGGATCCATAGGTAAGGCTGTACAGTGCATATACACTGTGTATACCAAACATTAGGAGCACCTTCCTAATATTGATTTGTTGGGGCATGGACTACAAAGTGTTGAAAGCCTTCCACAGGGATGCTGGCCCTTTTGGTATTTTATTAGGATCCCCAATAACTGTTGTGAAAGCAGCAGCTACTCTTCCTGAGGTCCACACAAACCATGAAACATGACAGAATACTGAATACTGATAAACAAGAACATCTCAAGGACATAACTATATACATTTAAAGAGGACCCATGTTGGCTCCAATGCTTCCCAAAGTTGTGTCAAGTTGGCTGGATGCCCTTTGGGTGGTGAACCATTCTTGATACACACGGGAAACTGTTGAGCGTGGATTTAACAAGTGACATCAATAAGGGGTCATAGCTTTCACCTGGATTCACCTGGTTAGTCTGTGTTATGGAAAGAGCAGGGGTTCTTAATGTTTTTTATACTCAGTGTAAGTATGCCCCAATGCAATTATACAGTCTAATACATCCACTGTGGGATTTCAACAGTTTTTTCTGTTTATTGTCAAACTAATTTAATTGTTGTGTTTAATTTAAAATGATGTAATAACATTCCAACCTTGTTTAGAATCTAGTCCAAATATGGCATAATTGCACTATTTGTATCCGTTTGCATCTGTTTCAATGAGGGACTTTTATTTTGAAGGTGAACTGCAAATTCCAAAATAGGAGGTAACCATGGCAACGGAGTAAACAAACTTGTGAAAAATTAATCCCTATAACACCATATGCATGCATAATGTGTATTTACCGTCAACAGAAATTATTAACCCAAAAATATAAAACAATGATTTGTATTGTTAGACGTGACTCTGTAAAACTATAATGTTAGCCAGCTAACTATCTAGCTAGAGTGGCAAGCTAGCTGATCTGACATATCACCACTCATGTTACGTTGTGTCGAGCTGGGTGGAACGTGAATACTCCTCAACCAATGAAAACGTGTGGTGGGCGGGGCCGGGCCGACCCCATACACAGCCAACCTCGACGAGAAAAGGTACTTGCTATTTTGAGTGGTTCTGGACCAGATCCGACCAACAGAGGAGGGCTCTGTGAATGGTTCTGGACCCCCCCCAGCTCCTCTTTTACGCTGCTGCTACTCTCTGTTTATTATCTATGTATAGTCCCTTTAACTCTACCTACATGTACATATTACCTGCTGCTACTCTCTGTTTATTATCTATGTATAGTCCCTTTAACTCTACCTACATGTACATATTACCTGCTGCTACTCTCTGTTTATTATCTATGTATAGTCCCTTTAACTCTACCTACATGTACATATTACCTGCTGCTACTCTCTGTTTATTATCTATGTATAGTCCCTTTAACTATACCCACATGTACATATTACCTGCTGCTACTCTCTGTTTATTATCTATGTATAGTCCCTTTAACTCTACCCACATGTACATATTACCTGCTGCTACTCTCTGTTTATTATCTATGTATAGTCCCTTTAACTCTACCTACATGTACATATTACCTGCTGCTACTCTCTATTTATTATCTATGTATAGTCCCTTTAACTCTACCTACATGTACATATTACCTGCTGCTACTCTCTGTTTATTATCTATGTATAGTCCCTTTAACTCTACCTACATGTACATATTACCTGCTGCTACTCTCTGTTTATTATCTATGTATAGTCCCTTTAACTCTACCTACATGTACATATTACCTGCTGCTACTCTCTGTTTATTATCTATGTATAGTCCCTTTAACTCTACCTACATGTACATATTACCTGCTGCTACTCTCTGTTTATTATCTATGTATAGTCCCTTTAACTCTACCTACATGTACATATTACCTGCTGCTACTCTCTGTTTATTATCTATGTATAGTCCCTTTAACTCTACCTACATGTACATATTACCTGCTGCTACTCTCTGTTTATTATCTATGTATAGTCCCTTTAACTCTACCTACATGTACATATTACCTGCTGCTACTCTCTGTTTATTATCTATGTATAGTCCCTTTAACTCTACCTACATGTACATATTACCTGCTGCTACTCTCTGTTTATTATCTATGTATAGTCCCTTTAACTCTACCTACATGTACATATTACCTGCTGCTACTCTCTGTTTATTATCTATGTATAGTCCCTTTAACTCTACCTACATGTACATATTACCTGCTGCTACTCTCTGTTTATTATCTATGTATAGTCCCTTTAACTCTACCTACATGTACATATTACCTGCTGCTACTCTCTGTTTATTATCTATGTATAGTCCCTTTAACTCTACCTACATGTACATATTACCTGCTGCTACTCTCTGTTTATTATCTATGTATAGTCCCTTTAACTCTACCTACATGTACATATTACCTGCTGCTACTCTCTGTTTATTATCTATGTATAGTCCCTTTAACTCTACCTACATGTACATATTACCTGCTGCTACTCTCTGTTTATTATCTATGTATAGTCCCTTTAACTCTACCTACATGTACATATTACCTGCTGCTACTCTCTGTTTATTATCTATGTATAGTCCCTTTAACTCTACCTACATGTACATATTACCTGCTGCTACTCTCTGTTTATTATCTATGTATAGTCCCTTTAACTCTACCTACATGTACATATTACCTGCTGCTACTCTCTGTTTATTATCTATGTATAGTCCCTTTAACTCTACCTACATGTACATATTACCTGCTGCTACTCTCTGTTTATTATCTATGTATAGTCCCTTTAACTCTACCTACATGTACATATTACCTGCTGCTACTCTCTGTTTATTATCTATGTATAGTCCCTTTAACTCTACCTACATGTACATATTACCTGCTGCTACTCTCTGTTTATTATCTATGTATAGTCCCTTTAACTCTACCTACATGTACATATTACCTGCTGCTACTCTCTGTTTATTATCTATGTATAGTCCCTTTAACTCTACCTACATGTACATATTACCTGCTGCTACTCTCTGTTTATTATCTATGTATAGTCCCTTTAACTCTACCTACATGTACATATTACCTGCTGCTACTCTCTGTTTATTATCTATGTATAGTCCCTTTAACTCTACCTACATGTACATATTACCTGCTGCTACTCTCTGTTTATTATCTATGTATAGTCCCTTTAACTCTACCTACATGTACATATTACCTGCTGCTACTCTCTGTTTATTATCTATGTATAGTCCCTTTAACTCTACCTACATGTACATATTACCTGCTGCTACTCTCTGTTTATTATCTATGTATAGTCCCTTTAACTCTACCTACATGTACATATTACCTGCTGCTACTCTCTGTTTATTATCTATGTATAGTCCCTTTAACTCTACCTACATGTACATATTACCTGCTGCTACTCTCTGTTTATTATCTATGTATAGTCCCTTTAACTCTACCTACATGTACATATTACCTGCTGCTACTCTCTGTTTATTATCTATGTATAGTCCCTTTAACTCTACCCACATGTACATATTACCTGCTGCTACTCTCTGTTTATTATCTATGTATAGTCCCTTTAACTCTACCCACATGTACATATTACCTGCTGCTACTCTCTGTTTATTATCTATGTATAGTCCCTTTAACTCTACCTACATGTACATATTACCTGCTGCTACTCTCTGTTTATTATCTATGTATAGTCCCTTTAACTCTACCACATGTACATATTACCTGCTGCTACTCTCTGTTTATTATCTATGTATAGTCCCTTTAACTCTACCTACATGTACATATTACCTGCTGCTACTCTCTGTTTATTATCTATGTATAGTCCCTTTAACTCTACCTACATGTACATATTACCTGCTGCTACTCTCTGTTTATTATCTATGTATAGTCCCTTTAACTCTACCTACATGTACATATTACCTGCTGCTACTCTCTGTTTATTATCTATGTATAGTCCCTTTAACTCTACCTACATGTACATATTACCTGCTGCTACTCTCTGTTTATTATCTATGTATAGTCCCTTTAACTCTACCTACATGTACATATTACCTGCTGCTACTCTCTGTTTATTATCTATGTATAGTCCCTTTAACTCTACCTACATGTACATATTACCTGCTGCTACTCTCTGTTTATTATCTATGTATAGTCCCTTTAACTCTACCTACATGTACATATTACCTGCTGCTACTCTCTGTTTATTATCTATGTATAGTCCCTTTAACTCTACCTACATGTACATATTACCTGCTGCTACTCTCTGTTTATTATCTATGTATAGTCCCTTTAACTCTACCTACATGTACATATTACCTGCTGCTACTCTCTGTTTATTATCTATGTATAGTCCCTTTAACTCTACCTACATGTACATATTACCTGCTGCTACTCTCTGTTTATTATCTATGTATAGTCCCTTTAACTCTACCTACATGTACATATTACCTGCTGCTACTCTCTGTTTATTATCTATGTATAGTCCCTTTAACTCTACCTACATGTACATATTACCTGCTGCTACTCTCTGTTTATTATCTATGTATAGTCCCTTTAACTCTACCTACATGTACATATTACCTGCTGCTACTCTCTGTTTATTATCTATGTATAGTCCCTTTAACTATACCCACATGTACATATTACCTGCTGCTACTCTCTGTTTATTATCTATGTATAGTCCCTTTAACTCTACCTACATGTACATATTACCTGCTGCTACTCTCTGTTTATTATCTATGTATAGTCCCTTTAACTATACCTACATGTACATATTACCTGCTGCTACTCTCTGTTTATTATCTATGTATAGTCCCTTTAACTCTACCTACATGTACATATTACCTGCTGCTACTCTCTGTTTATTATCTATGTATAGTCCCTTTAACTCTACCTACATGTACATATTACCTGCTGCTACTCTCTGTTTATTATCTATGTATAGTCCCTTTAACTCTACCTACATGTACATATTACCTGCTGCTACTCTCTGTTTATTATCTATGTATAGTCCCTTTAACTCTACCTACATGTACATATTACCTGCTGCTACTCTCTGTTTATTATCTATGTATAGTCCCTTTAACTCTACCTACATGTACATATTACCTGCTGCTACTCTCTGTTTATTATCTATGTATAGTCCCTTTAACTCTACCTACATGTACATATTACCTGCTGCTACTCTCTGTTTATTATCTATGTATAGTCCCTTTAACTCTACCTACATGTACATATTACCTGCTGCTACTCTCTGTTTATTATCTATGTATAGTCCCTTTAACTCTACCTACATGTACATATTACCTGCTGCTACTCTCTGTTTATTATCTATGTATAGTCCCTTTAACTCTACCTACATGTACATATTACCTGCTGCTACTCTCTGTTTATTATCTATGTATAGTCCCTTTAACTCTACCTACATGTACATATTACCTGCTGCTACTCTCTGTTTATTATCTATGTATAGTCCCTTTAACTCTACCTACATGTACATATTACCTGCTGCTACTCTCTGTTTATTATCTATGTATAGTCCCTTTAACTCTACCTACATGTACATATTACCTGCTGCTACTCTCTGTTTATTATCTATGTATAGTCCCTTTAACTCTACCTACATGTACATATTACCTGCTGCTACTCTCTGTTTATCATCTATACATAGTCACTTTAACTATACCTACATGTACATATTACCTGCTGCTACTCTCTGTTTATCATCTATGTATAGTCCCTTTAACTCTACCTACATGTACATATTACCTGCTGCTACTCTCTGTTTATTATCTATGTATAGTCCCTTTAACTATACCTACATGTACATATTACCTGCTGCTACTCTCTGTTTATTATCTATGTATAGTCCCTTTAACTCTACCTACATGTACATATTACCTGCTGCTACTCTCTGTTTATTATCTATGTATAGTCCCTTTAACTCTACCTACATGTACATATTACCTGCTGCTACTCTCTGTTTATTATCTATGTATAGTCCCTTTAACTCTACCTACATGTACATATTACCTGCTGCTACTCTCTGTTTATTATCTATGTATAGTCCCTTTAACTCTACCTACATGTACATATTACCTGCTGCTACTCTCTGTTTATTATCTATGTATAGTCCCTTTAACTCTACCTACATGTACATATTACCTGCTGCTACTCTCTGTTTATTATCTATGTATAGTCCCTTTAACTCTACCTACATGTACATATTACCTGCTGCTACTCTCTGTTTATTATCTATGTATAGTCCCTTTAACTCTACCTACATGTACATATTACCTGCTGCTACTCTCTGTTTATTATCTATGTATAGTCCCTTTAACTCTACCTACATGTACATATTACCTGCTGCTACTCTCTGTTTATTATCTATGTATAGTCCCTTTAACTCTACCTACATGTACATATTACCTGCTGCTACTCTCTGTTTATTATCTATGTATAGTCCCTTTAACTCTACCTACATGTACATATTACCTGCTGCTACTCTCTGTTTATTATCTATGTATAGTCCCTTTAACTCTACCTACATGTACATATTACCTGCTGCCACAATCTCTTCTCTCCTCCTCTCCCCTCTTCTCTCCTCCTCTCCCATCTTCTCTCCTCCTCTCCCATATTCTCTCCTCCTCTCCCCTCTCCTCTCCTCCTCCTCTCTCCTTCTCTCCTCCTCTCCCCTCCCCTCTCCTCCTCCCCCATCCTCTCTCCAGGGTGATGACTGCTCCTCTCCGTGTCATCCTGGGTTGTACGGTCCTAGTTGCTCCTCTACCTGCTCCTGTCATCACCACGCCTCCTGCTCCCCAATCGATGGATCCTGTATCTGCAGAGAAGGTACAATACACCCAGTGAAAAGTTAATACAACAGACTGACTCACCCAGTGAAAAGTTAATACAACAGACTGACTCACCCAGTGAAGAGTTAATACAACAGACTGACTCACCCAGTGAAGAGTTAATACAACAGACTGACTCACCCAGTGAAGAGTTAATACAACAGACTGACTCACCCAGTGAAGAGTTAATACAACAGACTGACTCACCCAGTGAAGAGTTAATACAACAGACTGACTCACCCAATGAAGAGTTAATACAACAGACTGACTCACCCAGTGAAGAGTTAATACAACAGACTGACTCACCCAATGAAGAGTTAATACAACAGACTGACTCACCCAGGGGACAGCGTTCATACAACAGACTGACTCACCCAATGAAGAGTTAATACAACAGACTGACTCACCCAGGGGACAGCGTTCATACAATAGACTGACTCACCCAATGAAGAGTTAATACAACAGGCTGACTCACCCAGGGGACAGAGTTCATACAACAGACTGACTCACCCAGGTGACAGAGTTCATACAACAGACTGACTCACCCAGGGGACAGAGTTCATACAACAGACTGACTCACCCAATGAAGAGTTAATACAACAGACTGACTCACCCAGGGGACAGCGTTCATACAACAGACTGACTCACCCAATGAAGAGTTAATACAACAGGCTGACTCACCCAGGGGACAGAGTTCATACAACAGACTGACTCACCCAATGACGAGTTAATACAACAGACTGACTCACCCAGGGGACAGAATTCATACAACAGACTGACTCACCCAGGGGACAGAGTTAATACAACAGACTGACTCACCCAGGTGACAGAGTTCATACAACAGACTGACTCACCCAGGGGACAGAGTTCATACAACAGACTGACTCACCCAATGAAGAGTTAATACAACAGACTGACTCACCCAGGGGACAGAATTCATACAACGGACTGACTCACCCAGGGGACAGAGTTCATACAACAGGCTGACTCACCCAGGGGACAGAATTCATACAACAGACTGACTCACCCAGGGGACAGAGTTAATACAACAGACTGACTCACCCAGGTGACAGAGTTCATACAACAGACTGACTCACCCAGGGGACAGAGTTAATACAACAGACTGACTCACCCAGGGGACAGAGTTAATACAACAGACTGACTCACCCAGGGGACAGAGTTAATACAACAGACTGACTCACCCAGGGGACAGAGTTAATACAACAGACTGACTCATCCAGGGGACAGAGTTCATACAACAGACTGACTCACCCAGGGGACAGAGTTAATACAACAGACTGACTCACCCAGGGGACAGAGTTAATACAACAGACTGACTCACCCAGGGGACAGAGTTCATACAACAGACTGACTCACCCAGGGGACAGAGTTAATAAAACAGACTGACTCACCCAGGGGACAGAGTTAATACAACAGACTGACTCACCCAGGGGACAGAGTTCATACAACTAACTCATGTTAGAGGATCAAGGCCAGGCCTGAGGGAAGTGTCTAGTGAGGACTAACTCATGTTAGAGGATCAAGGCCAGGCCTGAGGGAAGTGTCTAGTGAGGACTAACTCATGTTAGAGGATCAAGGCCAGGCCTGAGGGAAGTGTCTAGTGAGGACTAACTCATGTTAGAGGATCAAGGCCAGGCCTGAGGGAAGTGTCTAGTGAGGACTAACTCATGTTAGAGTAGTATACAGGGCTTAATTCCATTTCAATTCCACTCAGGGGACCTTTGAAGTTCAAGGGTCTGAATACTTATTATAGGTTCTTTATGAGGGACCTTTGAACTTATTCATGCCACAATCTTAAATCATGACCATTCCAAATCCAGACTAGCACAATATAATATGAAAAAGTCCAAGGGTAAGAATATTTATTATAGGTACTGTAGGAAGGGAAACTGCTCCATTCAAGTCAGTGGAAAACCGTGCTGCATCTTTCTTAAGATTGGTTGACTGATTGACTGACTGATTGACTAACTGATTAATGTATTGACCCCCATGTAGGTTGGCAGGGAGTGGACTGCTCTAGCCTGTGCTCCAGTGGTAGCTGGGGTCTGGGCTGTAATCAGAGCTGTCTGTGTGCCAACGGGGCAGACTGTGACCCCATGGATGGTGTCTGTACCTGTTCCCCAGGCTGGAGAGGGGAGCACTGCCTCCTACCCTGTCCTGTAAGTACCAACCCTTAACCCCTGACCCTAACCCTAACACTGCCTCCTACCCTGTCCTGTAAGTACCAACCCTTAACCCCTGACCCTAACCCTAACACTGCCTCCTACCCTGTCCTGTAAGTACCAACCCTTAACCCCTGACCCTAACCCTAACACTGCCTCCTACCCTG
Source organism: Thymallus thymallus (assembly GCA_023634145.1). Taxonomy (NCBI): domain Eukaryota; kingdom Metazoa; phylum Chordata; class Actinopteri; order Salmoniformes; family Salmonidae; genus Thymallus; species Thymallus thymallus. Next base: position 36,424,099 of record CM042392.1, read on the forward strand.
TCCTGTAAGTACCAACCCTTAACCCCTGACCCTAACCCTAACACTGCCTCCTACCCTGTCCTGTAAGTGTCTCTGTCACAAGGGAACTATACTGAACAACAATATAAAAGCAACATGCAACAATTTCAACAATTTTACTGAGTTGCAGTTCATATAAGGAAATCAGTCAGATAAATTAATTAGGCCCTAATCTATGGATTTCACATGACTGGGCTGGGGCGGAGCTATGGGTGGGCCTGGGAATCAGAATGAGTTTTTCCACACTAAAGGGCTTTATTACAGACAGAAATACTCCTCGATTTCATCAGCTGTCCGGGTGGCTCACACCATCCTGCAGATGAAGAAGCTGGATGTGGAGGTCCTGGGCTGGCGTGGTTACACATGGTCTGGCCGGTTGGACGTACTGCCAAATTCTCTAAAATGACGTTGAAACGGCTTATGGTAGAGAAATTACCATTACATTCTCTGTCAACAGCTCTGGTGGACATTCCTGCAGTCAGCATGCCAATTACACGCTTCCTCAAAACTTGAGACATCTGTGTCATTGTGTTGTGTGACGAAACATTTTACACATTTTGCACATTTTAGAGGCCTTTTATTGTCTCCAGCACAAGGTGCACCTGTGTAATGATCATGCTCTTGATATCCCACACCTGTCAGGTGGATGATTATCTTGGAAAAGGAGAAATGCTCACTAACAGGGATGGAAACACATTTGTTTGCGTTTATTTTTTTGTTCATTGTAGTTGGTTGAAGGCAGTTTGCACAAGCCTATCACATTGTAATTATTCTCCTCCTCCTCTTCCTCCTCCTCCTCCTCCTTCTTCTACTTCTCCTCCTCCTCTTCTCGTCCTCCTCCTCTTCTCGTCCTCCTCCTCCTCCTCCTCTTCTCCTCCTCCTCCTCCTCCTCCTCCTTCTTCTTCTTCTTCTTCTTCTTCTTCTCCTCCTTCTCTTCTCCTCCTTCTTCTCCTCCTCCTCCTCCTTCTTCTTCTCCTCCTCCTCCTTCTTCTTCTCCTCCTCCTCTCCTTCTTCTCCTCCTCCTCCTCCTCCTCCTCCTCCTCCTCCTTCTTCTTCTTCTTCTCCTCCTCCTCCTCCTCCTCCTCCTCCTCCTCCTCCTCCTCCTCCTCCTCCTCCTCCTCCTCTCCTTCTTCTTCTTCTCCTCCTCCTCCTCCACCTCCTCCTCTTCTCATCCTCCTCCTCCTCACCTCCTTCTTCTTCTTCTTCTTCTTCTTCTTCTTCTTCTTCTTCTTCTTCTTCTTCTTCTCCTCCTTCTCTTCTCCTCCTCCTATTCTCCTCCTCCTCTTCCTCCTCCTCCTCCTCCTCCTCCTCCTCCTCTCCTTCTTCTCCTCCTCCTCCTCCTCTTCTCCTCCTCCTCCTCACCTCCTCCTTCTTCTTTTTCTTCTTCTTCTTCTTCTCCTCCTTCTCTTCTCCTCCTTCTCCTCTTCTCCTCCTCCTCCTCCTCCTCCTCCTCCTCCTCCTCCTCTCCTTCTTCTCCTCCTCCTCCTCCTCTCCTCCTCCTCCTCTCCTCCTCCTCCTCCTCCTCCTCCTCCTCCTCCTCCTCCTCCTCCTCCTCCACCTCTTCTTCTCCTCCTCCTTCTCCTCCTCCTCTCCTTCTTCTCCTCCTCCTCCTCCTCCACCTCTTCTTCTCCTCCTCTTCTCCTCCTCCTCCTCCTCCTTCTTCTTCTTCTCCTCCTCCTCCTCCTCCTCCTCTTCTCCTCCTCCTCTTCTCCTCCTCCTCCTCTTCTCCTCCTCCTCTTCTCCTCCTCCTCCTCCTCCTCCTCCTTCTTCTGTCACTACATTAAAAAAGCTACTAGCCACTGTATATCTGCCTGAAACATGTTTATATGTGTAACAATGTGATGTTGTTGTTTATATTGTTGTTGTCAGGATGGCATGTACGGTCTGGAGTGTCGTGGGCGTTGTGACTGTAGTCATGCCGATGGCTGTGACCCCGTCAGCGGGTTCTGTCGCTGCCTCGCTGGATGGACAGGTCAGTACTATGGTAGGATACACACGCAGAGACACACACAAACACTCACATTCACACACAGACATACACACACACACACACAACACACAGACACACACAGACACACACAGACACACACACACAACACATAGACACACATAGACACACACACACACACTGTTGACATGCATGTTCAGGTTAGACTGTTGACATGAATGTTCAGGTTAGACTGTTGACATGAATGTTCAGGTTAGACTGTTGACATGAATGTTCAGGTTAGACTGTTGACATGAATGTTCAGGTTAGACTGTTGATGCCATAGTTAAATATTTATGACAGCGTTTTGTGTTGAGAACATGTCATTTATACCTTGTGATTAGTCAACACAGCTGTTTATGACCTTAAGAGTCTGGGCCTGTATGTGTGTATATGACTGTCTGGATGAGAGCATCTGGGCCTGTATGTGTGTATATGACTGTCTGGATGAGAGCATCTGGGCCTGTATGTGTGTATATGACTGTCTGGATGAGAGCATCTGGGCCTGTATGTGTGTATATGACTGTCTGGATGAGAGCATCTGCTAAATTACAAAAATATCTATATAAATGTATGTCCATATCTCCAGAAGGTGCTGAGCCGTTAGTGCTGAGCCGTTAGTGCTGAGCCGTTAGTGCTGAGCCGTTAGTGCTGAGCCGTTAGTGCTGAGCCGTTAGTGCTGAGCCGTTAGTGCTGAGCCGTTAGTGCTGAGCCATTAGGTCTTTTTGAGGTTGGTTCTGGTTCTGGTCGATTATTAAAAAATAATCACGGTTTTTCGATTTCAAAATAATTACATTAAAATGATTAGAGCTTTTTAATGGAAATTCCAAAGCCCAAAAATATTGAACATTTAATTGCCAAAGCATTGAAAGTATTCCATGGTCTCTATCAGGTCCACATTAGGTCGACATTAACAGAACAACATCAATTCATATAAAATAATACAATATTTCAGTTGTGTTTATTGTTTAGTTCTTATGACTTTATTATTTTTCATTTTTGAAAGCCATCATCAGATCTCTGCTCAGGTAGAGATCGGGCGGCAGGTAGCCTAGCGGTTAGAGCTTTGGGCCAGGAACCGAAACGTCGCTGGTTCGAATACCTGAGCCTGTTGATGTGTCCTTGAGCAAGGTACTTAACCCTAATTTGCTCCAGGGGCTGACCCTGTAGGTAGGCTGTCATTGTAAATAAGAATTTGTTCTTAACTGACTTGTCTAGTTAAATAAAAAGTAGCAGCCAGACCATCTAACGTTATCTCTGTTGTCCCCATAGTGTAATAGTCATCATATTTAGCTAGGCTAGCCTGCCTATGTCTGCTGTAGAGCTGTCTGATGAAATCATTTGACTAGTTCTTCAAAGTAGAAAAGGTATACGTTAACAAACTCTGTCTCTCTCCTAGTTGTGTCTCTGTCTCTCTCTCTCCTAGTCGTGTCTCTGTCTCTCTCTCTCCTAGTTGTGTCTCTGTCTCTCTCTCTCCTAGTTGTCTCTGTCTCTCTCTCTCCTAGTTGTCTCTGTCTCTCTCTCTCCTAGTTGTGTCTCTGTCTCTCTCTCTCCTAGTTGTGTCTCTGTCTCTCTCTCTCCTAGTTGTCTCTGTCTCTCTCTCCTAGTTGTCTCTGTCTCTCTCTCTCCTAGTTGTCTCTGTCTCTCTCTCTCCTAGTTGTCTCTGTCTCTCTCTCTCCTAGTTGTCTCTGTCTCTCTCTCTCCTAGTTGTCTCTGTCTCTCTCTCTCCTAGTTGTCTCTGTCTCTCTCTCTCCTAGTTGTCTCTGTCTCTCTCTCTCTCCTAGTTGTCTCTGTCTCTCTCTCTCCTAGTTGTCTCTGTCTCTCTCTCCTAGTTGTCTCTGTCTCTCTCTCCTAGTTGTCTCTGTCTCTCTCTCTCCTAGTTGTCTCTGTCTCTCTCTCCTAGTTGTCTCTCTCTCTCTCCTAGTTGTCTCTCTCTCTCTCCTAGTTGTCTCTGTCTCTCTCTCTCCTAGTTGTGTCTCTGTCTCTCTCTCTCCTAGTTGTCTCTGTCTCTCTCTCTCCTAGTTGTCTCTGTCTCTCTCTCTCCTAGTTGTGTCTCTGTCTCTCTCTCCTAGTTGTCTCTGTCTCTCTCTCCCCTAGTTGTGTCTCTGTCTCTCTCTCCTAGTTGTCTCTGTCTCTCTCTCTCTCCTAGTTGTCTCTGTCTCTCTCTCTCCTAGTTGTCTCTGTCTCTCTCTCTCCTAGTTGTCTCTGTCTCTCTCTCCTAGTTGTCTCTGTCTCGCTCTCCTAGTTGTCTCTGTCTCTCTCTCTCCTAGTTGTCTCTGTCTCTCTCTCCTAGTTGTCTCTGTCTCTCTCTCCTAGTTGTCTCTGTCTCTCTCTCCTAGTTGTCTCTGTCTCTCTCTCTCCTAGTTGTCTCTCTCTCTCTCTCCTCTCTCATGCAGCAGCGTATGCGGTCTGTTCTGTGTGTATCTAACCCAAAGTGACAGGCGTAATATTGTATTAATCTCTGTCCTAGCAGGGAAAGAACAGGCACAATGGATTATGGTCATTGTAGTTAAATACCACATACAGTATTTGTGCTGAACTAGGTTTAATATTTGCTTAATGAAAACTACAACTCCCTTCAGCCTAGCCTCCCATATAGTTCTTGACATGATTTCTCTCGTGAATGATTTGATTTCTCTCTAGAGAAACTGTGTTGGACACGAAAAACTAAATGGAATTTAAGTAATTGAACCGAGATATCTGTGTGATATCTGAGAGAGGTTCAATTGATGTGAAGAAGGCGTCAGGGCGCCCAAGAAAGTCCAGCAAGCGCCTGAAGTTGATTCAGCTGTGGGATCGGGGCACCAGCAGTGCAGAGCTTGCTCAGGAATGGCAGCAGGCAGGTGTGAGTGCATCTGCACGCACAGTGAGGCGAAGACTTTTGGAGGATGGCCTGGTGTCCAGAAGGGCAGCAAAGAAGCCACTTCTCTCCAGGAAAAACATCAGGGACAGACTGATATTCTGCAAAAGGTACAGGGATTGGACTGCTGAGGACTGGGGTAGTCATTTTCTCTAATGAATCCCCTTTCCGATTGTTTGGGCCATCCGGAGAACACCTTGTCCGGAGAAGACCTGGTGAGTGCTACCATCAGTCCTGTGTCATGCCAACAGTAAAGCATCCTGAGACCATTCATGTGTGGGGTTGCTTCTCAGCCAAGGGAGTGGGCTCACTCACAATTTTGCCTAAGAACACAGCCATGAATAAAGAATGGTACCAACACATCCTCCGAGAGCAACTTCTCCCAACCATCCAAGAACAGTTTGGTGACGACCAATGCCTTTTCCAGCATAATGGAGCACCTTGCCATAAGGCAAAAGTGATAACTAAGTGGCTCGGGGAACAAAACATCGACATTTTGTGTCCATGGCCAGGAAACTCCCCAGACCTTAATCCCATTGAGAACTTGTGGTCGATCCTCAAGAGGTGCTTTTAGTATATCAAATGTGCAATACGTGCAGTTATCTGTAATTAAACCCTGCGCACTAAGGACTGTATTCTAAGGGAATTACTATTATTACCCTAAATTATATCATACACACATTTAGCTATTAAAGTATCTTCTCCTGTCATTTACCTGTACAGTTAATGTTACCATGCAAGTATTCACTTACCTGTTCATTTAACCAGTCTGTATATTAAGTTAACTATTATTACCCTCGCTCATATCATACGCATTTTTAGCTATTTAAGTATTTCTCTGCCATCAACCTGTATAGTATAGTTAACCATCCAACATCCACCAATGTATAGTGTACATATTCAGCCATCCACCAATGTCTTTTTATAGCTTTTTTGCACTCCAGACTTCTTGTATTTTTATGCTTTTTCATACTGCTGCTCTATGTATCATGTATCGTGTATCTGTCTTTTGTATATTTTCGTTCTGCCCTGTGTTTTTTTTGTAGCTGCTTGACAAAGAAATTTCCCCTCAGGATCAATATCAATCTATCTATCGATCTATCGATCTATCGATCTATCTATCTATCTATCTATCTATCTATCTATCTATCTATCTATCGATCTATCGGTCTATCGGTCTATCGGTCTATCTGTCTATCTGTCTATCTGTCTATCTGTCTATCTGTCTATCTGTCTGTCTGTCTGTCTGTCTGTCTGTCTGTCTGTCTGTCTGTCTGTCTGTCTGTCTGTCTGTCTGTCTGTCTGTCTGTCTGTCTGTCTGTCTGTCTGTATGTCTGTCTGTCTGTCTGTCTATCTCACCCCCCCTGCTCACCCCTCCTGTCCTCACCCCTCCTGTCCTCACCCCCTCTGTCCTCACCCCCCCTGCTCACCCCTCCTGTCCTCACCCCCTCTGTCCTCAACCCCCTGTCCTCACCCCTCCTTCCTCATCCACCCTCCCCTCCCCTCCCCACCCTCACCATCCCTTACCCCTCTGATTCCCCCACAAAGGACTGCTTCTGACTAACTCACCCCTCTCCTCACCCTTCTGCCTCCCCCACAAAGGGACCCAGGTACTGTACTATACTGTGTGAGGATAGTCCCCAGAGGTTAGCTGTGATTTAATTCAAAGGTATTCCTCTTAATGTGGTTTTAATGGTCGTGGAGCCCAGCTGCTCTGCTCTCTGTCTCTATGAGACACTCTCCTCTGTCAAAGAACATCTCAAATGAGCCTCTCTGGAGCAGAGAGGCTGGAGCAGCTTGAAAGGGTGATGTGAGGGTGTCTTTAGGGATGAGCATTTGATATTTTTTGACTGTTCAAGTACTCTCATGATTTTTTTTCTTCAGTACTCGAGAACTCCAATGCAAAAATTAGAACACAAGGCCAACTGGATAGATGTTTCAGCTTTGCTGCTCTCTGTAGGATCGTCTCACACAGAGTATGAGCGAGGGTCAGAGGGATTCATGTATTCATCTTCATGTGTGCCTTGCCCTACTCTATATATATGTTGAATGGTTGTGTTTGTTGGTGGGCATCAGTCCTTCTTACTCCCAACCCCCCAGCCCTACTCTCTACTCACTACTCTCTGCTCTCCGCTCTCCTCTCTCCACTCTCCTCTCTACTCTCCTCTCTCCTCTCTCCTCTCTACTCTCCTCTCTCTACTCTCTACTCTCTCTCTACTCTCCACTCTCCTCTCTCCACTCTCTCCACTCTCTCTACTCTCTCTTCTCTCTCCACTCTCCTCTCTCCTCTCTACTCTCCTCTCTCTACTCTCTCTACTCTCTCTTCTCTCTCCTCTCTACTCTCTTCTCTCTACTCTCCACTCTCCTCTCTCTCCACTCTCTACTCTCTCCTCTCTACTCTCTCCTCTCTACTCTCTACTCTCTCCTCTCTACTCTCTCCTCTCTCTACTCTCTACTCTCTCTCCTCTCTACTCTCTTCTCTCTACTCTCCACTCTCCTCTCTCTCCACTCTCTACTCTCTCCTCTCTACTCTCTCCTCTCTACTCTCTACTCTCTCCTCTCTCTATTCTCTCTCCTCTCTCTACTCTCTCTTCTCTCTCCTCTCTACTCTCTTCTCTCTACTCTCTACTCTCCTCTCTCCTCTCTCTACTCTCTCCTCTCTCCTCTCTACTCTCTCCTCTCTAATCTCTACTCTCTCTTCTCTCTCCTCTCTACTCTCTACTCTCCACTCTACTCTCCACTCTCCTCTCTCTACTCTCTTCTCTCTACTCTCCACTCTACTCTCCACTCTCCTCTCTCTACTCTCCACTCTACTCTCCTCTCTCTCCTCTCTACTCTCTCTACTCTCTACTCTCTACTCTACTCTCCACTCTCCTCTCTCTCCACTCTCTACTCTCTCCTCTCTACTCTCTCCTCTCTACTCTCTACTCTCTCCTCTCTACTCTCTCCTCTCTCTACTCTCTACTCTCTCTTCTCTCTCCTCTCTACTCTCTTCTCTCTACTCTCCACTCTCCTCTCTCTCCACTCTCTACTCTCTCCTCTCTACTCTCTCCTCTCTACTCTCTACTCTCTCCTCTCTCTATTCTCTCTCCACTCTCTACTCTCTCTTCTCTCTCCTCTCTACTCTCTTCTCTCTACTCTCTACTCTCCTCTCTCCTCTCTCTACTCTCTCCTCTCTCCTCTCTACTCTCTCCTCTCTAATCTCTACTCTCTCTTCTCTCTCCTCTCTACTCTCTACTCTCCACTCTACTCTCCACTCTCCTCTCTCTACTCTCTTCTCTCTACTCTCCACTCTACTCTCCACTCTCCTCTCTCTACTCTCCACTCTACTCTCCTCTCTCTCCTCTCTCCTCTCTCCACTCTCCTCTCTACACTCCTCTCTCCTCTCTCCTCTCTACTCTCCTCTCTCTACTCTCTACTCTCTCTCTACTCTCCACTCTCCTCTCTCCACTCTCTCCACTCTCTCCACTCTCTCTACTCTCTCTTCTCTCTCCACTCTCCTCTCTCCTCTCTACTCTCCTCTCTCCTCTCTCTACTCTCTCTACTCTCTCTTCTCTCTCCTCTCTACTCTCTTCTCTCTACTCTCCACTCTCCTCTCTCTCCACTCTCTACTCTCTCCTCTCTACTCTCTCCTCTCTACTCTCTACTCTCTCCTCTCTACTCTCTCCTCTCTCTACTCTCTACTCTCTCTTCTCTCTCCTCTCTACTCTCTTCTCTCTACTCTCCACTCTCCTCTCTCTCCACTCTCTACTCTCTCCTCTCTACTCTCTCCTCTCTACTCTCTACTCTCTCCTCTCTCTATTCTCTCTCCTCTCTCTACTCTCTCTTCTCTCTCCTCTCTACTCTCTTCTCTCTACTCTCTACTCTCCTCTCTCCTCTCTCTACTCTCTCCTCTCTCCTCTCTACTCTCTCCTCTCTAATCTCTACTCTCTCTTCTCTCTCCTCTCTACTCTCTACTCTCCACTCTACTCTCCACTCTCCTCTCTCTACTCTCTTCTCTCTACTCTCCACTCTACTCTCCACTCTCCTCTCTCTACTCTCCACTCTACTCTCCTCTCTCTCCTCTCCACTCTCCTCTCTCTCCACTCTCTACTCTCTCCTCTCTACTCTCTCCTCTCTACTCTCTACTCTCTACTCTCTACTCTCTCCTCTCTCTACTCTCTACTCTCTCTTCTCTCTCCTCTCTACTCTCTTCTCTCTACTCTCCACTCTCCTCTCTCTCCACTCTCTACTCTCTCCTCTCTACTCTCTCCTCTCTACTCTCTACTCTCTCCTCTCTCTATTCTCTCTCCTCTCTCTACTCTCTCTTCTCTCTCCTCTCTACTCTCTTCTCTCTACTCTCTACTCTCCTCTCTCCTCTCTCTACTCTCTCCTCTCTCCTCTCTACTCTCTCCTCTCTAATCTCTACTCTCTCTTCTCTCTCCTCTCTACTCTCTACTCTCCACTCTACTCTCCACTCTCCTCTCTCTACTCTCTTCTCTCTACTCTCCACTCTACTCTCCACTCTCCTCTCTCTACTCTCCACTCTACTCTCCTCTCTCTCCTCTCTACTCTCTCTACTCTCTACTCTCTACTCTACTCTCCACTCTCCTCTCTCTACTCTCCACTCTCTACTCTCCTCTCTACTCTCTACTCTCTGCTCTCCACTCTCCTCTCTCTACTCTCCACTCTCTACTCTCCTCTCTCTACTCGCTGCTCTCTACTCTCTTCTCTCCTCTCTCTCGTCTCTACTCTCTACTCTCTACTCTCCACTCTACTCTCCACTCTCCTCTCTACTCTGTCTTCTCTCTACTCTCTACTCTCTCTACTCTCTCCTCTCTCTACTCTCCTCTCTCTACTCTCCTCTCTCTACTCTCTACTCTCTACTCTCCACTCTACTCTCCACTCTCCTCTCTCTACTCTCTTCTCTCTACTCTCCACTCTACTCTCCACTCTCCTCTCTCTACTCTCCACTCTACTCTCCTCTCTCTCCTCTCTCCTCTCTCCACTCTCCTCTCTACACTCCTCTCTCCTCTCTCCTCTCTACTCTCCTCTCTCTACTCTCTACTCTCTCTCTACTCTCCACTCTCCTCTCTCCACTCTCTCCACTCTCTCTACTCTCTCTTCTCTCTCCACTCTCCTCTCTCCTCTCTACTCTCCTCTCTCCTCTCTCTACTCTCTCTACTCTCTCTTCTCTCTCCTCTCTACTCTCTTCTCTCTACTCTCCACTCTCCTCTCTCTCCACTCTCTACTCTCTCCTCTCTACTCTCTCCTCTCTACTCTCTACTCTCTCCTCTCTACTCTCTCCTCTCTCTACTCTCTACTCTCTCTTCTCTCTCCTCTCTACTCTCTTCTCTCTACTCTCCACTCTCCTCTCTCTCCACTCTCTACTCTCTCCTCTCTACTCTCTCCTCTCTACTCTCTACTCTCTCCTCTCTCTATTCTCTCTCCTCTCTCTACTCTCTCTTCTCTCTCCTCTCTACTCTCTTCTCTCTACTCTCTACTCTCCTCTCTCCTCTCTCTACTCTCTCCTCTCTCCTCTCTACTCTCTCCTCTCTAATCTCTACTCTCTCTTCTCTCTCCTCTCTACTCTCTACTCTCCACTCTACTCTCCACTCTCCTCTCTCTACTCTCTACTCTCCACTCTACTCTCCACTCTCCTCTCTCTACTCTCCACTCTACTCTCCTCTCTCTCCTCTCTACTCTCTCTACTCTCTACTCTCTACTCTACTCTCCACTCTCCTCTCTCTACTCTCCACTCTCTACTCTCCTCTCTACTCTCTACTCTCTGCTCTCCACTCTCCTCTCTCTACTCTCCACTCTCTACTCTCCTCTCTCTACTCGCTGCTCTCTACTCTCTTCTCTCCTCTCTCTCGTCTCTACTCTCTACTCTCTACTCTCCACTCTACTCTCCACTCTCCTCTCTACTCTGTCTTCTCTCTACTCTCTACTCTCTCTACTCTCTCCTCTCTCTACTCTCCTCTCTCTACTCTCCTCTCTCTACTCTCTACTCTCCTCTCTGCTCTCTACTCTCCTCTCTACTCTCTACTCTCTGCTCTCCACTCTCCTCTCTCTACTCTCCTCTCTCTACTCTCCTCTCTCCACTCTCTACTCTCCTCTCTCTACTCTCTGCTCTCTACTCTCCTCTCTCCACTCTCCTCTCTGCTCTCTACTCTCCTCTCTCCACTCTCTACTCTCCACTCTCCACTCTCCACTCTCCTCTCTCCTCTCTCCTCTCTCCACTCTCCACTCTCCACTCTCCACTCTCCACTCTCCTCTCTACTCTCTACTCTCTACTCTCTGCTCTCCTCTCTACTCTCTACTCTCTGCTCTCTACTCTCCTCTCTCCACTCTCCTCTCTCTACTCTCCACTCTCCTCTCTCCACTCTCCACTCTACTCTCCTCTCTCCTCTCTCCACTCTCCACTCTCCTCTCTCTACTCTCCACTCTCCTCTCTCCACTCTCCTCTCTCCACTCTCCTCTCTCTACTCTCCTCTCTCCTCTCTCCTCTCTCCTCTCTCCACTCTCCACTCTCCTCTCTCTACTCTCCACTCTCCTCTCTCTACTCTGCTCTCTACTCTCTACTCTCCTCTCTACTCTCTACTCTCTGCTCTCTACTCTCCTCTCTCCACTCTCCTCTCTCTACTCTCCACTCTCCTCTCTCCACTCTCCTCTCTCTACTCTCCTCTCTCCTCTCTCCTCTCTCTACTCTCCACTCTCCACTCTCCTCTCTCCACTCTCCTCTCTCTACTCTCCACTCTCCACTCTCCACTCTCCACTCTCCACTCTCCTCTCTCTACTCTCCACTCTCCTCTCTCTACTCTGCTCTCTACTCTCTACTCTCCTCTCTACTCTCCACTCTCCACTCTCTACTCTCCACTCCCTACTCTCTACTCTCTACTCTCTGCTCTCTACTCTCTACTCTCTACTCTCTGCTCTCTACTCTCCACTCTCCTCTCTCCACTCTCTCCTCTCTACTCTCTACTCTCTGCTCTCCTCTCTACTCTCTACTCTCTACTCTCTGCTCTCTACTCTCCTCTCTCCACTCTCCTCTCTCCACTCTCCACTCTCCTCTCTCCACTCTCCACTCTCCTCTCTCTACTCTCCTCTCTACTCTCCACTCTCTACTCTCTACTCTCCACTCTCCACTCTCCACTCTCCACTCCCTACTCTCTACTCTCCACTCTCCACTCTCTACTCTCCACTTTCCACTCTCCACTCTCCACTCTCCACTCTCTACTCTGTATACAGGTATCCACTGTGACAGTGTGTGTCCTCAGGGGTTCTGGGGTCCAAACTGCTCCGTCACCTGCTCCTGTCAGAATAGAGGATCCTGCTCACCTGAGGACGGGACCTGTGTGTGTTCCCCGGGGTACAGAGGGACCTCCTGCAAGAGAAGTATGTAGCCTGACCTCTAACCCTAACTAACACCTGTGCGTGTGCACCTGGTTTAATTGTTGTTACTGATTGAGTATTATCATCTGTCTGCGTCATCATTGATTTGATGTGTCTATAAATGGTAATAAGGCAATGTATGTGGTAATACATTATTAAAGAGAGAGACAGTCATGACCAACTATCAACTCTCTCTCACCCCTACCACCCTCTCTCACCCCTACCACCCTCTCTCACCCCTACCACCCTCTCTCTCCCCCCTACCACCCTCTCTCTCCCCCCTACCACCCTCTCTCCCCCTACCACCCTCTCTCACCCCTACCACCCTCTCTATCCCCCCTACCACCCTCTCTCTCCCCCCTACCACCCTCTCTCTCACCCCTACCACCCTCTCTCTCCCCCCTACCACCCTCTCTCTCCCCCCTACCACCCTCTCTCTCCCCCCTACCACCCTCTCTCTCACCCCTACCACCCTCTCTCTCCCCCCTACCACCCTCTCTCTCCCCCCTACCACCCTCTCTCTCCCCCCTACCACCCTCTCTCTCACCCCTACCACCCTCTCTCTCCCCCCTACCACCCTCTCTCTCCCCCCTACCACCCTCTCTCACCCCTACCACCCTCTCTATCCCCCCTACCACCCTCTCTCTCCCCCCTACCACCCTCTCTCCCCCTACCACCCTCTCTCACCCCTACCACCCTCTCTATCCCCCCTACCACCCTCTCTCTCCCCCCTACCACCCTCTCTCTCACCCCTACCACCCTCTCTCTCCCCCCTACCACCCTCTCTCTCCCCCCTACCACCCTCTCTCTCCCCCCTACCACCCTCTCTCTCACCCCTACCACCCTCTCTCTCCCCCTACCACCCTCTCTCTCACCCCTACCACCCTCTCTCTCCCCCCTACCACCCTCTCTCTCCCCCCTACCACCCTCTCTCTCACCCCTACCACCCTCTCTCTCCCCCCTACCACCCTCTCTCACCCCTACCACCCTCTCTATCCCCCCTACCACCCTCTCTCTCACCCCTACCACCCTCTCTATCCCCCCTACCACCCTCTCTCTCACCCCTACCACCCTCTCTCTCCCCCCTACCACCCTCTCTCTCCCCCCTACCACCCTCTCTCTCACCCCTACCACCCTCTCTCTCCCCCCTACCACCCTCTCTCTCCCCCCTACCACCCTCTCTCACCCCCCTACCACCCTCTCTCTCCCCCCTACCACCCTCTCTCTCCCCCCTACCACCCTCTCTATCCCCCCTACCACCCTCTCTATCCCCCCTACCACCCTCTCTCACCCCCCTACCACCCTCTCTCACCCCCCTACCACCCTCTCTATCCCCCCTACCACCCTCTCTCTCCCCCCTACCACCCTCTCTCACCCCCCTACCACCCTCTCTATCCCCATTCCTAGCCTGCATCCTAAATGGCATTATATTCTCTTTATAGTGCACTATTTTTGGCTAGGGCTCTGGTCAAAAGTAGTGCACTAGATACAGTGGCTTCAGAAAGTATTTATTCACCTCGACTTATTTCACATTTAATTGTGTTACAGCCTGAATTTAAAATATTTTTTTCTCACCCATCTACACACAATACCCCATAAATGGTTATATGTGTTTATTTATAGGAGACATTAATCAACATCAATATTACAGTAATGCAACATCCATGTAAATGTGCCAAGAGCTAATTTTCACCGTAGTCCCAGGGCAGGTAAGGACAATTACACAGCCACAATACAAACACACACTAAAACAATACAAAATACAAATACATTACATCCAATAATATATCATTCTAACAACAACAACAACAACAACTTATTGGTAATAAAAACACAGTGGTCTTCCATATGAGGAACCACAGATAACACTGTGTACAGGTTTGGATAGATTTGAGCCATGTTTTCAATTTACATTTAAAAGTACAATAATCAGTGCAATTTTTCAAGTCCATGGGCATTACATTATATTCAAATAAAATAAAATAAAATAAAATTGTATTTCTCACACACCTTAACCAACAATACAACAGGTGTAGACCTTACAGTGAAATGCTTACTAACAAGCCCTTAACCAACAATACAACAGGTGTAGACCTTACAGTGAAATGCTTACTAACAAGCCCTTAACCAGCAATACAACAGGTGTAGACCTTACAGTGAAATGCTTACTAACAAGCCCTTAACCAACAATACAACAGGTGAGTTAATCTCTGCGTTTCTGGTGGACTGAATGAGGTTTCCTCTAGGATTTTGTCTGTGCTAAGCTCTATTTGGTTTATTGTATATCCTTGAAAAACTCCCCAGTCCTTGCCGATGACAAGCATACCCATAACATGATGCAGCCACCACCATGCTGGAACATATAGAGTGGTACTCAGTGATGTTGTATGGATTTGCACCAAACATAACGCTTTGTATTCAGGACATAAAGTTAATTTGCCACATTTGTCTCAGTTTTAATTTAGTGCCTTATTGCAAACAGGAAGCATGTTTTGGAATATTTGTATTCTGTACAAACTTCCTTCTTTTCACTCACATTTAGGTTAGTATTGTGGAGTAACTACAATGTTGTTGATCCATCCTCAGGTTTCTCATATCACAGACATTAAACTCTGTAACTGTTTCCTTCCTCTCCGGTAAGTTAGGAAGACGCCTGTATCTTTGTAGTGACTGGGTGAATTAATACACCATCCAAAGTGTAATTAATAACTTCACCATGTTTACCCATCTACCAATAGGTGCCCTTCTTTGAGAGGCATTGGAAAACCTCCCTGGTCTTTGTGGTTGAATCTGTGTTTGAAATTCACTGCTCGACTGAGCGACCTTACAGATCATTGTATGTGTGGAGAACAGAGATGAGGTAGTCATTTAAAAATCATGTTCAACACTGTTACTGCACACAGAGTCCATGCAACTTATTATGTGACTTGTTAAGCACATGTTTACTCCTGAACTTATTTAGGCTTGCCATAACAAAGGGGTTGAATACTTATTGCTTCAAGACATTTCAGCTTTTCATTTTTAATTATTTTGTAAAAATGTCTAAAAACATAATTCCAGTTTGACATGATGGGATATTGTTTGTACGCCAGTGACACAAAATCTATATTTAATCCATTTTAAATTCAGGCTGTAACACAACAACATGTGGATAAAGTCAAGGGGTGTGAATACTTTCTGAAGACACTCTAGGGAATAGGGTGTCATTTGGGACGCAACCCTCATCTGATCCTCATCAGCCCCATGGAGTGAGGGTAGGAGTGTGTGCTTTGCCTCTTCCTTGGCTCTGATTGGGGGTTTTCCTCTAGGTGTCTCTTGTCATTAACCCCACGGTGTTCTGGCTGGCTGGAAGACTGTGGCTTTATGCCCTGGCTCTCCCTTTGAGTGGCTGTGGTCTGGGGGCTCTAAGGTCATTAAGGGAGCTGGTCGCCTGATTGGGGGTTTTCCTCTGAGTGAGGTCTGGGGCTCTCTTGTATCTCTAGTCTCTGCTGGGCTTATCTTTCTTGGCTCTGAGAGGAGGTCAGAGTTCACTGATTACAGGTGATCGTCACAGGGCAAACCTGTAAACATCAAACAAAGTGGAATTTAACAGCGAGAGAAGGGGAGAGCGGGAGTAAAGGGTGTCCACATGCCATGTGTCTGTCTATCTGTTATCTTAATTACTAAGAGATGTGGACAGACACAACCACTACCATTCAGACCTGTTACAACCACTACGACTATTAAACTAAGGGGCTATTAAAGCCAATCAAGGTTTTAAATCAAGAACAATGACTATAGCGTCTGATTGACAGACAGACTACAGACCGAGGAGCAAGCCAGTTATTTTGTTCCCTGATGTCTTTGCAGTGGATTGCTGTGTTATTGAGTATAATGTATTGTATTTAGTCAAATGTATTGTATTTAGAACAGTAGAATGGATGGCAGTGCTTGTACAATAATTCAGTGGTATCTTTCTCAACATACTGTGTGACTATTGTTAGATGTATCAGATATAGCACTATATTAACTGACAGTGATGCTTCAGAAAGATACCTGTTATTCATATGTGTATTTGGTGATGCTTTAATCCAATAGAATAAACCCTTTTCCATGATTGTCCTGTTTAGTCATTCTGTTTCAAACGATATGAAGGACTGGAATGATTACAGTTGATGATTGACTTCTTCTCTTCTCCTCCTCTTCCCCTCTCTTCTTCTCTTCCTTCTCTCCTCTCCTCTGCTCTCCTCTCCTCTCTTCTCCTCCTCTTCCCCTCTCTTCTTCTCTTCCTTCTCTCCTCTCCTCTGCTCTCCTCTCCTCTCTTCTCCTCCTCTTCCCCTCTCTTCTCCTCCTCTCCTCTCCTCTCCTCTCCTCTCCTCTCCTCTCCTCTCCTCTCCTCTCCTCTCCTCTCCTCTCCTCTCCTCTCCTCTCCTCTCCTCTCCTCTCCTCTCCCCTCCTCAGTCTGTTCTCCTGGGTTCTATGGGCACCGCTGTAGCCAGGCATGCCCACAATGTGTCCACAGCTCTGGCCCGTGCCATCATGTGACTGGTCACTGTGACTGTCTGTCCGGCTTCTATGGCTCCCTGTGCAACAGAGGCAAGTAGCCCTCTCTCCTCTCTTTGTTGTCTCTCCTGTTCCCTTACAGTAAGTCTCTCCTGTCCCTCTCTCTGTAACCAAGGCAAGTAGCCCTCTCTCCTGTCCCTCTCTCTGTAACCAAGGCAAGTAGCCCTCTCTCCGCTGTCCCTCTCTCTGTAACCAAGGCAAGTAGCCCTCTCTCCGCTGTCCCTCTCTCTGTAACCAAGGCAAGTAGCCCTCTCTCCGCTGTCCCTCTCTCTGTAACCAAGGCAAGTAGCCCTCTCTCCGCTGTCCCTCTCTCTGTAACCAAGGCAAGTAGCCCTCTCTCCGCTGTCCCTCTCTCTGTAACCAAGGCAAGTAGCCCTCTCTCCGCTGTCCCTCTCTCTGTAACCAAGGCAAGTAGCCCTCTCTCCGCTGTCCCTCTCTCTGTAACCAAGGCAAGTAGCCCTCTCTCCGCTGTCCTTTCTCTCTGTAACCAAGGCAAATGCAACATCACCATCCCTCTCTCTCCACAATTCTCAGTTTCCAGAAATATGCACTTGCACACCCCGTCATGGATGTAAAAGCAATGGATTGATTTAAGCATTGGCTGTAAGGAGTTTCCTCCATTGTAAAATACAGAATTTTTACCAGGCAGGTCAATTAAGAACAAATTCTTATTTACAATGACGGCCTGGCAAGAGGCACATGGCAGGGCTGGGATAAAGGAGAAGCGTAGGAAATCCTCTCTCTCCTTCTTCTTCCTCCCTCTCTCTTACTCCTCTTCCTCCCTCTCGTTCCCTCCTCTTCCTCCCTCTCTCTCCCTCCTCTAACTCCCTCTCGTTCCTTCCTCTTCCTCCCTCTCTCTCCCTCCTCTAACTCCCTCCTTCCAGTCTCTGTCCTAGTTCCAGTGATGTCTGCTCTGTGTCTCTGTGAGGCAGGGAAAGCTCAAAGAACAGAGGAGTTCAATAGTCTTGCCATTAAGTATGTGTGTGTGTGAAGTGTGTGTGTGATGTGTGTGTTCTTGTCCGTGCAGTAGCACTAGAAGTGATGATGAAGTATTTGATTGCAGTAAGGAGTGCACTGAGTGACCTGCTGTGTGCCTGTGTGTGTTAGTGTGCGTGCCTGTGTGCGTGTTTGTTTCTGTGTGTATGCGTGCACGTATGTGCCTGCATCTGTCCATCTGTGTGCCTGCCTCTCCCTGCCTCTCCCTTCCTCTCCCTGCCTCCTACCCTGCCTCTTCCTGCCTCCTTCCCTGCCTCCTACCCTGCATCTCCCTGCCTCTCCCTTCCTCTCCGTGCCTCTCCCTGCCTCCTACCCTGCATCTCCCTGCCTCTCCCTTCCTCTCCCTGCCTCTCCCTGCTTCCTACCCTGCATCTCCCTGCCTCTCCCTGCCTCCTACCCTGCCTCTCCCTGCATCTCCCTGCCTCTCCCTGCCTCCTACCCTGCCTCTCCCTGCATCTCCGTGCCTCTCCCTGCCTCCTAACCTGCCTCTTTCTGCCTCTCCCTGCCTCTTTCTGCCTCTCCCTGCATCTCCGTGCCTCTCCCTGCCTCCTACCCTGCATCTCCCTGCCTCTCCCTTCCTCTCCCTGCCTCTCCCTGCTTCCTACCCTGCCTCTCCCTGCCTCCTACCCTGCCTCTCCCTGCATCTCCCTGCCTCTCCCTGCCTCCTACCCTGCCTCTCCCTGCATCTCCGTGCCTCTCCCTGCCTCCTAACCTGCCTCTTTCTGCCTCTCCCTGCCTCTTTCTGCCTCTCCCTGCATCTCCGTGCCTCTCCCTGCCTCCTACCCTGCATCTCCCTGCCTCTCCCTTCCTCTCCCTGCCTCTCCCTGCCTCCTTCCCTGCCTCCTACCCTGCATCTCCCTGCCTCTCCCTTCCTCTCCCTGCCTCTCCCTGCATCTCCGTGCCTCTCCCTGCCTCCTACCCTGCCTCTCCCTGCATCTCCGTGCCTCTCCCTGCCTCCTAACCTGCCTCTTTCTGCCTCTCCCTGCCTCTTTCTGCCTCTCCCTGCCTCCTACCCTGCCTCTTCCTGCCTCCTTCCCTGCCTCTCCGTGCCTCTCCCTGCCTCCTTCCCTGCCTCTTTCTGCCTCTCCCTGCCTCTTTCTACCTCTCCCTGCCTCCTACCCTGCCTCTACCTGCCTCCTTCCCTGCCTCCTACCCTGCATCTCCCTGCCTCTCCCTTCCTCTCCCTGCCTCTCCCTGCTTCCTACCCTGCCTCTCCCTGCCTCTCCCTGCCTCCTACCCTGCCTCTCCCTGCATCTCCGTGCCTCTCCCTGCCTCCTAACCTGCCTCTTTCTGCCTCTCCCTGCCTCTCCCTTTCTGCTACCCTGCATCTCCCAGAGAGAGGGAGGAGAGAGAGGCAGGGAGAGGGAGGGTAGAGAGAGGGAGGAAGGCAGGGTAGGAGTCCCTGACTGCTACCCTGCAACTAATTGACATCATCAGTGTCTCTCTGACAAATACACACAAAGAAAGAGACAGTATTGGCAGCCGTCCTCCATCCTTCGACCTCTGTCCTCCATCCTCCATTCTCTCAATACAGTCAACAGGAAACCTAGTGATATTAGCAGCTATCCTCCGTTCTCCATTCTCCGTCCTCCATCCTCCGTCCTCCATCCTCCATTCTCTCAATACAGTCAACAGGAAACCTAGTGATATTAGCAGCTATCCTCCGTTCTCCATCCTCCGTTCTCCATCCTCCATTCTCTCAATACAGTCAACAGGAAACCTAGTGATATTAGCAGCTATCCTCCATCCTCCGTTCTCCATCCTCCATTCTCTCAATACAGTCAACAGGAAACCTAGTGATATTAGCAGCTATCCTCCATTCTCCGTCCTCCATCCTCCGTCCTCCATTCTCCATTCTCTCAATACAGTCAACAGGAAACCTAGTGATATTAGCAGCTATCCTCCGTTCTCCATCCTCCGTTCTCCATCCTCCATTCTCTCAATACAGTCAACAGGAAACCTAGTGATATTAGCAGCTATCCTCCGTTCTCCATCCTCCGTTCTCCATCCTCCATTCTCTCAATACAGTCAACAGGAAACGTAGTGTTAGAGGGTGGCTTTATTAAGTCAACAAGAACCAGGACACTTTAGGATGTTTATGTAAAGACAGTATTTATGTATGTATGTATGAATGAATATTTTGCCCAGTAGATAAACACATTGACTGGGAGAAGTCATTTTGCCCAGTAGATAAACATATTGACTGGTAAATAGGGAATGTAGACTCAGTACTAGTACTCTATCTGGGCCCAGTTTCCAATAGCGATGAAACGTAGGTTTACGAGTGTTTTAACAATGTATCTTTCCTACAACGGCCGAAGATGGAACATTTTTCCCAAAACGTTGTTGAGTCATGTGTCGATACTGATAGGATGGATCAGCTTTCTCCATTCAATTACCTTAAAGGGATTACTGCTAGCCGATACCCATAGACTTCCAGTCATTGCGCTTACGCTAGTTAGCATTGGCTCACGAAACTACCTCTAACTTCCTTCATACTGGACACAGAGACATACAAATGGTATCCATGAGACAAATCCTGAAGTATCCCTTTAACAAAATAATTATTCCACAATAGGGATTATGGATCATTGAGGTGGCTTATTAAGAAATGTCCCCTCGGGGATCAATAAAGTATCTATCTATCTATCTATCTATCTATCTATCTATCTATCTATCTATCTATCTATCTATCTATCTATCTATCTATCTATCTATCTATCTATCTATCTATCTATCTATCTATCTATCTATCTATCTATCTATCTATCTATCTATCTATCTATCTATCTATCTATCTATCTATCTAATAACGCTTACCCTATAATAATGACATATGTCAGGCTCTGGCCATAGAGAAGCTTTGCTTCTCTATATTTCTATGGTCAGAGTCTGGCAGATCTATTATTTCTACGTCTGTGTGGTGTTGTGTGTGTGGGATCCCTAATTAGAGGCAGCTGCTATGCATTACCTCTAATTAGGGATCTTACTTATATGTCTGTGTTCCACTCCGTTGGCGTGGTTCATTGTTGTATATTGTCTCGTGTCGTATTACGTGTGATCTTTATTATTATCATTTGTTATTTTGTATGGTTCGTCAGTTCAGTTCAATAAACATGTCGAACTATCGATACGCTGCGCCTTGGTCTCTCTACACACCCGAACGTGACAGAATGAACCACCACCCGACCAAGCAGCGATATTCTGGAGAAAAGGAGAAGAATGGAAGACATCGGCGTAATCGTGGAAACGGAGCCCGTAGTCAACCCCAGGGCCAGTACCACTATCCATGTGGAATATGATGATGCCGAAATACAAGTGGGGGGCGCAAAGCAAGATGGAAGAGAAGGAGTTAGAGGCATATTATGGAGGCATATTAGAGGAGATGAGGGAAAAGGAGGAATATTTGGAGAAACATTTTGGAGAAGTTCTGGAGGAAATGTGGGAGATAGCAGAGGAGGTTGAAGAGGAAATGTCGGAATGGAATAGTCCGTGTCCAGTCACCTACTCCACTCCCGTGACAGAGCAGTCCGCTTTACCGGTGCCCAGTCGGGGTCCGGCCGTCTGCTCTACTTCAGTGCCAGAACAGTTCGCTCCACCGGTGCCCAGTCTGGGTCCGGCCGTCTGCTACACTCCAGTGCGCCTCTCCAGTCCGGTACGTCATGTGCCTACTCCTCGCACTAGCCCTGAGGTGCGTGTTATTAGTCCTGTGCCACATGTGCCGACTCCACGCACCAGGCTTCCAGTGCGCGTCTCCAGTCACGTACGTCCTGTGCCTGTTCCCCGCACTAGCCCTGAGGTGCGTGTTATTAGTCCTGTGCCACATGTGCCGACTCCACGCATCAGGCTTCCAGTGCGCGTCTCTAGTCCGGTACGTCCCGTGCCGACTCCCCGCACTCGACCTCCAGTGCGTGTGCCCAGCCAGGTTCCTCCAGTACCGGCTCCACGCACCAGGCCTCCAGTGCGCTTCTCCAGTCCGGTACGTCCCGTGCCGACTCCCCGCACTCGACCTCCAGTGCGTGTGCCCAGCCAGGTTCCTCCAGTACCGGCTCCACGCACCAGGCCTCCAGTGCGCCTCTCCAGTCTGGTACGTCCCGTGCCGACTCCCCGCACTCGACCTCCAGTGCGTGTGCCCAGCCAGGTTCCTCCAGTACCGGCTCCACGCACCAAGCCTCCAGTGCGCCTCTCCAGTCTGGTACGTCCCGTGCCGACTCCCCGCACTCGACCTCCAGTGCGTGTGCCCAGCCAGGTACCTCCAGTGCCGGCTACACGCACCAGACCGTCGGTGCGCCTCATCAGCCCGGAGACTCCTGTGATGGTCGACAGCCCGGAGACTCCTGTGATGGTCGACAACCCGGAGCCTCCCGTGATGGTCGACAACCCGGAGCCTCCCGTGATGGTCGACAACCCGGAGCCTCCCGTGATGGTCGACAGCCCGGAGCCTCCCGTGACGGTCGACAGCCCGGAGCCTCCCGTGACGGTCGACAGCCCGGAGCCTCCCGTGACGCTCGACAGCCCGGAGCCTCCCGTGACGGTCGACAGCCCGGAGCCTCCCGTGACGGTCGACAGCCCGGAGCCTCCCGTGACGCTCGACAGCCCGGAGCCTCCCGTGACGCTCGACAGCCCGGAGCCTCCCGTGACGCTCGACAGCCCGGAGCCTCCCGTGACGCTCGACAGCCCGGAGCCTCCCGTGATAATTATATGGCCGGAGTCGCCTGCCACACCGGTGCTCAGTCCTGGCCCGGTTATTTGCCCCGCTCCATGGCCTGAGATTTTTTCCCCACCATTGTTGTTACCAGGACCGGTGGGTTGCCCCTTTATATGGCCGGAGTCGCCTGCCACACCGGTGCCCAGTTCTGGCCCGGTTATTTGCCCCGCTCCATGGCCTGAGCCTTTTGCCCCACCATGGTCATTTCCAGGACCGGTGGGTTGCCCCTTTAAATGGCCTGAATCGCCAGCCACACTGGGGCCCAGTCCGGGCCCAGTAGAAATAAGGAGGAGGACATCCACTTCGCCAGGGCCGGAACCGCCACCGGCGATGGTTTATGGTTGATGTTTTTCCCTCCCTGACCCTTCCCTCATGTTTATGTGTTTGTTTTTCTTGCGGTCGGGAGTCCGCGCCTTTGGGGGGGGGGTACTGTCAGGCTCTGGCCATAGAGAAGCTTTGCTTCTCTATATTTCTATGGTCAGAGTCTGGCAGATCTATTATTTCTACGTCTGTGTGGTGTTGTGTGTGTGGGATCCCTAATTAGAGGCAGCTGCTATGCATTACCTCTAATTAGGGATCTTACTTATATGTCTGTGTTCCACTCCGTTGGCGTGGTTCATTGTTGTATATTGTCTCGTGTCGTGCTACGTGTGATCTTTATTATTATCATTTGTTATTTTGTATGGTTCGTCAGTTCAGTTCAATAAACATGTCGAACTATCGATACGCTGCGCCTTGGTCTCTCTACACACCCGAACGTGACAACATAAGTCAAGCTTTGGCTCATCATTGGCCACATGTTGTTCCTCATCATTAAATATATTGAGGCAAAATTACAGACAGTAGACTACAATTAGCACAATAGAACTCAATTGAATGAACATGAAATGGATTTCAATATAATGTAATTATAGATAGATAATTTCATTTCTCTGCCATCGACCTGTATAGTATAGTTAACCATCCAACATCCACCAATGTATAGTGTACATATTCAGCCAACCACCCATACTATGCAATGTCTTTATATAGCTTTTTTTTGCACTCCAGATGTCTTGTATTTCTATACTTTTTCATACTGCCGCTCTATGTATCATGTACCGTGTATCTGTCTTTTGTGTACTTTCGTTGTGGCATTTTGCACCTGCCCTGTGTTTTGTTGTAGCTGCTTGACAAAGAAATGTCCCCCTCGGGGATCAATAAAGTACCTATCTATCTATCTTAACTGCCTTGTTCAGGGGATTCGTGTCAGCTCGGGGATTTTTGTACCGTGTCAGCTCGGGGATTCAATCCTGCAACCTTTCGGTTATGGGCCCAACACTCTAACCCCTCGGCTACCTGTAGAAGAGTATTGAATACAGTATATACAAATGAGATGGGGAACGCAAGATATGTAAACATTGTTGAAATGACTGTCATACCGAAGGATAGTATAGAATACAGTATATACATATGAGATGAATGATGCCAGATATGTAAACATTATAAACATTATTAAAGTGACTAGTGTTCCATTTCTTAAAGTGACCAGTGATTTCTAGTCTATGTCTTTAGGCAGCAGCCTCTAATGTGCTACTGATGGCTGTTTAACAGTCTGATGGCCTTGAGATAGAAGCTGTTTTTCAGTCTCTCTGTCCCAGCTTTGATGCACCTGTACTGACCTCGCCTTCTGGATGACAACGGGGTGAACAGGCAGTGGATCGGGTGGTTGATGTCCTTGATGATCTTTTTGGACTGTGATCTTTTGGCAGTGTGCAGGGTGATGGTGATTGCATCATCTGTGGATCTATTGGGGCGGTAAGCAAATTGAAGTGGGTCTTGGGTTTTGGGTAAGGTAGAGGTGATATGACCCTTGACTAGTCTCTCAAAGCACTTCATGATGACAGAGGTGATGCTACGGGGCGATAGTCATTTAGTTCAGTTACCTTTGCCTTCTTGGGTACAGAAACAATGGTGGCCATCTTGAAACATGTGGGGACAACAGACAGGGATAGGGATAGATTGAATATGCTTGTAAACACACCAGCCAGCTGGTCTGCGCATGTTCTGAGGACGCGGCTAGGGATGCCGTCTGGGCCGGCAGCCTTTCGAGGGTTAACACATTTAAATGTTTTACTTACGTCAGCCACGGAGAAGGAGAGTCGCGTCGGTGGCACTGTGTTAGCCTCAAAGCGGGCAAAGAATGTGTTTAGCCTGTCTTGAAGGGAGGCGTCGTCTCGGCAACGTGGTTGTTTTTCCTTTTATAATCAGTGATTGTCTGTAATCCCTGCCACATTCGTCTGGTGTCTGAGCCGTTGAACTGTGACTCCACTTTATCTCTATATTGACGTTTAGCTTGTATGATTGACTTATGGAGTGAATAACTACACTGTTTATATTCTTCCATATTCCCAGTCACTTTGCCGTGGTTCAAGGCGGTGGTTCGCGCTTTCAGTTTCGCGCAAATGCTACCATCTACCCAAGGTTTCTGATTGGGGTATGTTTTAATAGACACAGTGGTTATTACATCTCCTATACACTTCTTATAAATGCGGTCACAATTCGTTTAGATTATTATCGGAAGCTACCCGGAACATATCCCTGTCCACGTGATCAAAACAATCCTGGAGCGTGGATTCCGATTGGTCAGACCAGCGTTGAATGGACCGTATTACGGGTACTTCCTGTTTGAGTTTCTGCCTAAAGGAGGGTGGAGCAAAATGGAGTCATGGTCTGATTTGCCAAACAGGGGCGCGGGGGAGGGCTTTGTAACCGTTCCGTAAGTTTGAATAACAGTGATCCAGAATTTTACCGGCTCGAGTGTTACAGTCTATATGTTGGTAGAATTTCATCAGCCTAGTCCTCAAATTTGCTTTGTTAAAATACCCAGCTACAATAAAGGCAGCCGGGGTATGTGGTTTCCAGTTTACACAAAGTCCAATGAAGTTCTTTGAGGGCCGACGTGTTATCGGCATGAGGGAGGATATATACGGCTGTAGCAATGATGGCCGAGAATTCCCTCGGGAGGTAGAATGGTCGGAATTTGATTGTAAGATATTCTAAGTTGGGTGAACAGAAGGACTTGAGTTCCTGTATGTTATCACAGTTACACCATAAATCGTTAAACATAAAATATATACCTCCACCCTTCTGCTTCCAAATCAAAATCAAATCAGAGAGATGTTTATTCCTGTCGGCGCAATGTACTGAAAACCCAACTGGCTTTACAGAGTCGGACAGAACATTTCCAGAAAGCCAGGTTTCTGTGAAGCAGAGTATGTTACAGTCCCTAGTGTTTCGCTGAAAAGCAACTCTCGCCCTGAGCTCATCGACCTTATTATCCAGAGATTGGACATTAGCGAGTAAAATACTTGGCAGCGGTGGGTGGTGTACACGAGTACCTCTTCTCCGCCGCCGGCGTTGTTGTTGTTTTGAGTCGGCATCTGGAGTAAGTTCCATTGTTCTTGTGAGAGGGAACAGAGGATCTGCTCCAGGGAAGTCGTAATGCTGGTTGTAATGCTGCTGGTTCAGGTGAGTTACCACCACTCTAATAACCAATAGTTCTACCCGGCTGTATGTAATGACATAAAACTATTCCTGAGCTAATAACGTAAAAAATAGTACATAAACAAACAAAATACTGCATAGTTTCTTAGGAGCTAGTCGCGAAGCAGCTATCTTGGTTGGCGCTCAGTCAAATGCTCTTGACATGTGGATGAACGATTTTCCGAAAAATAGGATAGTTGTTGCTTACAGCCCGTTACATAAACAATGAGTGGGTGGTCGTGGAGAGGGTGTCATCTACCACGGAGTGGGACAGTTCCCAGTGCAAAACTGCAGATAACATACGTGTACTAGCTAATTCCCGGGCTACAGTATCTCTTTGTCAACCAGCCTGGACCTTATACTGTCGACAAGGAACCCCACCAATCCATCACAACTGGTCTGCCGACTTCATCGTCTGACGTGGTTTCAACAGACTTTTCCGTTGCGATGTCGCCGAAGACCCATCTACTAGCCCCGGCCCGCTAGCATTCTGAACGCTGTGCCTCCGCATGCCTAGTGCAGCGTCCACCGAACTGTTCCCTGGCTCACCTCTTTGCTGCTCATTGGACCTTATGATCACTCGGCTACACAGCTGATGCCTGCTGGACTGTTCCCTTACACGGTACCTCATTCTGTTTATCTGTTAAGCCTCAGCTTTGAACTCAGGTCCTGTGTGTAGCACAACATTCTCTCTAACTGACCCTCTCTGTCCAGTCATCACCATTACCCGTTGTTGTCTTAGCTCTCTTGATTAACTCCTGTGATTGTTTTATGCCTCTCTCTCATGTCAATATGCCTTGTCTGTTGCTGTTTAGGTTATTTCTTATTGTTCTATTCCACTGTAGAGTCCCCAGTCCTGCTCAACATGCCTCAGCTCCTTAGTCCCAACCCCCCCCCCCCCCCCCGCACACATGCAGAGACCTCACCTGGCTTAACTGGTGCCTCCAGAGATGCAACCTCTCTCATCATTACCCAACGCCTAGGTTTACCTCCACTGAACTCAGATCCTACCATATCCCTGTCTGTACATTATGCCATCAATCTATTCTACCACGCCCAGAAATCTGCTCCTTTTATTCTCTGTACCCAACACACTAGACGACCAGTTCTTAAAGCCTTTAGCCGTACCCTTATCCTACTCCTCCTCTGTTCCTCTGGTGATGTAGAGGTAAACCCAGGTCCTGTAACCCCCAGTACTACACCTATTCCCCAGGCGCTCTCATTTGTTGACTTCTGTAACTGTAAAAGCCTTGGTTTCATGCATGTTAACATCAGAAGCCTCCTCCCTAAGTTTGACTTATTCACTGCTTTAGCACACTCTGCCAACCCTGATGTCCTAGCCGTGTCTGAATCCTGGCTCAGGAAGGCCAAAATTCTGACATTTACATCTCCAACTACAACATTTCCCATCAAGATAGAACTGCCAAAGGAGGCGGAGTTGCAATCTACTGTAGAGTTCTGTCATACTGTCCAGGTCTGTGCCCAAACAGTTTGAGAAAGTCTCTCACTGTTGCCGCTTGTTACAGACCCCCCTCAGCCCCCAGCTGTGCCCTGGACACCATATGTGAATTGATTGCCCCCCATCTATCTTCAGAGTTTGTACTGTTAGGTGACCTAAACTGGGATATGCTTAACACCCCGGCTGTCCTTCAATCTAAGATAGATGCCCTCAATCTCACACAAATGATCAAGGAACCCACCAGGTACAACCCTACATCCGTAAACATGGGTACCATCATTGATATCATCCTGACTAACTTGCCCTCCAAATAAACCTCCGCTGTCTTCAACCAGGATCTCACTGCCTCATTGCCTGCATCCGTAATGGGTCCGCGGTCAAACGACCACCCCTTATCACTGTCAAACGCTCCCTAAAACACTTCAGCGAGCAGGCCTTTCTAATATATCTGGCCCGGGTATCCTGGAAGGATATTGACCTCATCCCGTCAGTAGAGGATGCCTGGTTGTTCTTTAAAAGTGCTTTCCTCACCATCTTAAATAAGCATGCCCCGTTCAAAAAATTTAGAACTAAGAACAGATATAGCCCTTGGTTCACTCCAGGCTTGACTGCCCTTGACCAGCACAAAAACATCCTGTGGCGTACTGCATTAGCATCAAATAGCCCCTGCGATATGCGACTTTTCAGGGAAGTCAGGAACCAATATACACAGTCAGTTAGAAAAGCAAAGGCTAGCTTTTTCAAACAGAAATGTGCATCCTGTAGCACTAATTCCAAAACGTTCTGGGACACTGTAAAGTCCATGGAGAATAAGAGCATCTCCTCCCAGCTGCCCACAGCACCTAGGCTAGGAAACACTGTAACCACCGATAAATCTACTATAATCGAGAATTTCAATAAGCATTTTGCTACGGCTGGCCATGCTTTCCACCTGGCTACCCCCACCCCAAAAGAGCTGCAAAATCTGGACCCCTACAAATCTGCTGGGTTAGACAATCTGGACCCTTTCTTTCTAAAATTATCCACCGCAATTGTTGCCACCCCTATCACTAGCCTCTCTTTCGTATCATCTGAGATCCCTAGATATTGGAAAGCTGCCGCGGTCATCCCCCTCTTCAAAGGGGGAGACACTCTAGACCCAAACTGTTACAGACCTATATCCATCCTGCCCTGCCTTCCTAAAGTCTTTGAAAGCCAAGTTAACAAACAGATCACCGACCATTTCAAATCCCACCGTACTTTCCCCCACTATGCAATCTGGTTTCCGAGCTGGTCATGGGTGCACCTCAGCCACGCTCAAGGTCCTAAACGATATCATAACCGCCATCGATAAAAGACAGTACTGTGCAGCCGTCTTCATCGACCTGGCCAAGGCTTTCCACTCTGTCAACCACCGCATTCTTATTGGCAGGCCACGCCAAACATGCCCTCGTAAAACTGACTATCCTACCAATCCTTGACTTCGGCGATGTCATTTACAAAATAGCCTCCAACACTCTACTCAGCAAATTGGATGTAGTCTATCACAGTGCCATCCGTTTTGTTACCAAAACCCCATATACTACCCACCACTGCGACCTGTATTCTCTCATTGGCTGGCCTTCATTATATATTCGTCGCCAAACCCACTGGTTCCAGGTCATCTATAATTACATTTTAGTCATTTAGCAGACGCTCTTATCCAGAGTGACTTACAGTTAGTTAGTGCATACATGTTCATACTTTATCCAGAGTGACTTACAGTTAGTTAGTGCATACATGTTCATACTTTATCCAGAGTGACTTACAGTTAGTTAGTGCATACATGTTCATACTTTATCCAGAGTGACTTACAGTTAGTTAGTGCATACATGTTCATACTTTATCCAGAGTGACTTACAGTTAGTTAGTGCATACATGTTCATACTTTATCCAGAGTGACTTACAGTTAGTTAGTGCATACATGTTCATACTTTATCCAGAGTGACTTACAGTTAGTTAGTGCATACATGTTCATACTTTATCCAGAGTGACTTACAGTTAGTTAGTGCATACATGTTCATACTTTATCCAGAGCGACTTACAGTTAGTTAGTGCATACATGTTCATACTGGTACCCCGTGGGAATCGACCCCACAACCTTGGCGTTTTTAAGGAGCCATGCTCTACCAACTGAGCTACATGGGGTACTAATCTACTCACAATACCCCATAATGACAATTTTTTTTAGCAAATGTATAAAAAATAAAAATATCACATTTACATATGTGTTCAGACTGTTTACTCAGTACTTTGTTGAAGCCCCTTTGGCAGCGATTACAGCCTTGAGTCTTCTTGGGAATGACGCTACAAGCTTGGCACACCTGTATTTGGGGAGTTTCTCCCATTCTTCTCTGCAGATCCTCTCAAGCTCTGTCAGGTTGGATGCGGATTTTAGCTGCACAGCTATTTTCAGGTCTCTCCAGAGATGTTCCATCGTGTTTAAGTTCGGGCTCTAGCTGGGCCACTCAAGGACATTCAGAGACTTGTCCCAAAGCCACTCCTGTGTGGTCTTGGCTGTGTGCTTACGGTTGTTGTCCTGTTGGAAGATGAACCTTCGCCCCAGTCTGAGGTCCTGAACATCCCCACAGCATTATGCTGCCACCACCATGCTTCACCGTAGGGATGGTGCCAGATTTCCTCCAGATGTGACACTTGGCATTCAGGCCAAAGAGTTCAATCTTGGTTTCATCAGACCAGAGAATCTTGTTTCTCATGGTCAGACACCTTTAGATGTCTCTTGGCAAACTCCAAGCAGGCTGTCATGCCTTTAACTGAGGAGTGGCTTAAGAATGATGGAGGCCACTGTGTTCTTGGAAACCTTCAATGCTGCAGAATTTTTTTCATACCCTTCCCCAGATCTGTGCCTCGGCACAATCCTGAGCTTTACGGACAATTCCTTCGATCTCATGGCTTGGTTTTTGCTCTGACATGCACTGTCAACTGTGGGACCTTATATAGACAGGTGTGTGCCTTTCCAAATCATGTCCAATCAATTAAATTTACAACAGATGGACTCCAATCAAGTTGTAGAAACATCTCAAGGATGATCAATGGAAACAGGAAGCACCTGAGCTCAATTTGGAGTCTCATAGCAAAGGGTCTGAATACTTACAGTGGGGAGAACAAGTATTTGATACACTGCCGATTTTGAAGGTTTTCCTACTTACAAAGCATGTAGAGGTCTGTAATTTTTATCATAGGTACACTTCAACTGTGAGAGACGGAATCTAAAACAAAAATCCAGAAAATCACATTGTATGATTTTTAAATAATTAATTTGCATTTTATTGCATGACATAAGTATTTGATACATCAGAAAAGCAGAAGTTAATATTTGGTACAGAAACCTTTGTTTGCAATTACAGAGATCATACGTTTCCTGTAGTTCTTGACCAGGTTTGCACACACTGCAGCAGGGATTTTGGCCCACTCCTCCATACAGATCCTTCAGGTTTCGGGGCTGTCGCTGGGCAATACAGACTTTCAGCTCCCTCCAAAGATTTTCTATTGGGTTCAGGTCTGGAGACTGGCTAGGCCACTCCAGGACCTTGAGATGCTTCTTTTCAGAGCCACTCCTTAGTTGCCCTGGCTGTGTGTTTCGGGTCATTGTCATGCTGGAAGACCCAGCCACGACCCATCTTCAATGCTCTTACTGAGGGAAGGAGGTTGTTGGCCAAGATCTCGCGATACATGGCCCCAACCATCCTCACCTCAATACGGTGCAGTCGTCCTGTCCCCTTTGCAGAAAAGCATCCCCAAAGAATGATGTTTCAACCTTCATGCTTCACGGTTGGGATGGTGTTCTTGGGGTTGTACTCATCCTTCTTCTTCCTCCAAACACGGCGAGTGGAGTTTAGACCAAAAAGCTCTATTTTTGTCTCATCAGACCACATGACCTTCTCCCATTCCTCCTCTGGACCATCCAGATGGTCATTGGCAAACTTCAGACGGGCCTGAACATGCGCTGGCTTGAGCAGGGGGACCTTGCGTGCGCTGCAGGATTTTAATCCATGACGGCGTAGTGTGTTACTAATGGTTTTCTTTGAGACTGTGGTCCCAGCTCTCTTCAGGTCATTGACCAGGTCCTGCCGTGTAGTTCTGGGCTGATCCCTCACCTTCCTCATGATCATTGATGCCCCACGAGGTGAGATCTTGCATGGTGCCCCAGACCAAGGGAGATTGACCGTCATCTTGAACTTCTTCCATTTTCTAATAATTGCGCCAACAGTTGTTGCCTTCTCACCAAGCTGCTTGCCTATTGTCCTGTAGCCCATCCCAGCCTTGTGCAGGTCTACAATTTTATCCCTGATGTCCTTACACAGCTGTTTGATTGAGTGTGTGGAGTCCGTTTGATTGAGTGTGTGGACAGGTGTCTTTTATACAGGTAACGAGTTCAAACAGGTGCAGTTAATACAGGTAATGAGTGGAGAACAGGAGGGCTTCTTAAAGAAAAACTAACAGGTCTGTGAGAGCCGGAATTCTTACTGGTTGGTAGGTGATCAAATACTTACGTCATGCAATAAAATGCAAATTAATGATTTAAAAATCATACAATGTGATTTTCTGGATTTTTGTTTTAGATTCCGTCTCTCACAGTTGAAGAGTACCTATGATAAAAATTACAGACCTCTACATGCTTTGTAAGTAGGAAAACCTGCAAAATCGGCAGTGTATCAAATACTTGTTCTCCCCACTGTATGTAAATAAGGTATTTTTTGCAAACATTTCTAAAAACCTGTTTTCACTTTGTCATTATGGGGTATTGTGTGTAGATTGATGTCATTATGGGGTATTGTGTGTAGATTGATGTCATTATGGGGTATTGTGTGTAGATTGATGTCATTATGGGGTATTGTGTGTAGATTGATGTCATTATGGGGTATGTGTGTAGATTGATGTCATTATGGGGTATTGTGTGTAGATTGATGTCATTATGGGGTATTGTGGGTAGATTGATGTCATTATGGGGTATTGTGGGTAGATTGATGTCATTATGGGGTATTATGTGTAGATTGATGTCATTATGGGGTATTGTGTGTAGATTGATGTCATTATGGGGTATTGTGTGTAGATTGATGTCATTATGGGGTATTGTGTGTAGATTGATGTCATTATGGGGTATTGTGTGTAGATTGATGTCATTATGGGGTATTGTGTGTAGATTGATGTCATTATGGGGTTTTGTGTGTAGATTGATGTCATTATGGGGTATCGTGTGTAGATTGATGTCATTATGGGGTATTGTGTGTAGATTGATGTCATTATGGGGTATCGTGTGTAGATTGATGTCATTATGGGGTATTGTGTGTAGATTGATGTCATTATGGGGTATTGTGTGTAGATTGATGCCATTATGGGGTATTGTGTGTAGATTGATGCCATTATGGGGTATTGTGTGTAGATTGATGTCATTATGGGGTATTGTGTGTAGATTGATGTCATTATGGGGTATTGTGTGTAGATTGATGTCATTATGGGGTATCGTGTGTAGATTGATGTCATTATGGGGTATCGTGTGTAGATTGATGTCATTATGGGGTATTGTGTGTAGATTGATGTCATTATGGGGTATTGTGTGTAGATTGATGTCATTATGGGGTATTGTGGGTAGATTGATGTCATTATGGGGTATTGTGGGTAGATTGATGTCATTATGGGGTATTGTGGGTAGATTGATGTCATTATGGGGTATTGTGTGTAGATTGATGTCATTATGGGGTATGGTGTGTAGATTGAAGTCATTATGGGGTATTGTGGGTAGATTGATGTCATTATGGGGTATTGTGGGTAGATTGATGTCATTATGGGGTATTGTGGGTAGATTGATGTCATTATGGGGTATTGTGTGTAGATTGATGTCATTATGAGGTATTGTGTGTAGATTGATGTCATTATGGGGTATTGTGGGTAGACTGATGTCATTATGGGGTATTGTATGTAGATTGATCAGGACATTTTTTTATTTAATCCATTGTAGAATAAGGCTGTAACGTAACAACATGTGGAAAAAGTCAAGGGGTCTGAATACTTTCTGAATGCACTGTAGTTATCTGTCTCATGTTAGACTGTGTTGTATCATAGTTATCTGTCTCATGTTAGACTGTTGTATCATAGTTATCTGTCTCATGTTAGACTGTGTTGTATCATAGTTATCTGTCTCATGTTAGACTGTGTTGTATCATAGTTATCTGTCTCATGTTAGACTGTTGTATCATAGTTATCTGTCTCATGTTAGACTGTGTTGTATCATAGTTATCTGTCTCATGTTAGACTGTGTTGTATCATAGTTATCTGTCTCATGTTAGACTGTGTTGTATCATAGTTATCTGTCTCATGTTAGACTGTTGTATCATAGTTATCTGACTCATGTTAGACTGTGTTGTATCATAGTTATCTGTCTCATGTTAGACTGTGTTGTATCATAGTTATCTGTCTCATGTTAGACTGTGTTGTATCATAGTTATCTGTCTCATGTTAGACTGTGTTGTATCATAGTTATCTGTCTCATGTTAGACTGTTGTATCATAGTTATCTGTCTCATGTTAGACTGTGTTGTATCATAGTTATCTGTCTCATGTTAGACTGTTGTATCATAGTTATCTGTCTCATGTTAGACTGTGTTGTATCATAGTTATCTGTCTCATGTTAGACTGTGTTGTATCATAGTTATCTGTCTCATGTTAGACTGTGTTGTATCATAGTTATCTGTCTCATGTTAGACTGTGTTGTATCATAGTTATCTGTCTCATGTTAGACTGTGTTGTATCATAGTTATCTGTCTCATGTTAGATGTGTTGTATCATAGTTATCTGTCTCATGTTAGACTGTGTTGTATCATAGTTATCTGTCTCATGTTAGACTGTGTTGTATCATAGTTATCTGTCTCATGTTAGACTGTGTTGTATCATAGTTATCTGTCTCATGTTAGACTGTGTTGTATCATAGTTATCTGTCTCATGTTAGACTGTGTTGTATCATAGTTATCTGTCTCATGTTAGACTGTGTTGTATCATAGTTATCTGTCTCATGTTAGACTGTTTGTATCATAGTTACAGTATCTGTCTCATGTTAGACTGTGTTGTATCATAGTTATCTGTCTCATGTTAGACTGTGTTGTATCATAGTTATCTGTCTCATGTTAGACTGTGTTGTATCATAGTTATCTGTCTCATGTTAGACTGTGTTGTATCATAGTTATCTGTCTCATGTTAGACTGTGTTGTATCATAGTTATCTGTCTCATGTTAGACTGTGTTGTATCATAGTTATCTGTCTCATGTTAGACTGTGTTGTATCATAGTTATCTGTCTCATGTTAGACTGTGTTGTATCATAGTTATCTGTCTCATGTTAGACTGTTGTATCATAGTTATCTGACTCATGTTAGACTGTGTTGTATCATAGTTATCTGTCTCATGTTAGACTGTGTTGTATCATAGTTATCTGTCTCATGTTAGACTGTGTTGTATCATAGTTATCTGTCTCATGTTAGACTGTGTTGTATCATAGTTATCTGTCTCATGTTAGACTGTGTTGTATCATAGTTATCTGTCTCATGTTAGACTGTGTTGTATCATAGTTATCTGTCTCATGTTAGACTGTTTGTATCATAGTTACAGTATCTGTCTCATGTTAGACTGTGTTGTATCATAGTTATCTGTCTCATGTTAGACTGTGTTGTATCATAGTTATCTGTCTCATGTTAGACTGTGTTGTATCATAGTTATCTGTCTCATGTTAGACTGTGTTGTATCATAGTTATCTGTCTCATGTTAGACTGTGTTGTATCATAGTTATCTGTCTCATGTTAGACTGTTTGTATCATAGTTACAGTATCTGTCTCATGTTAGAATCTGTTGTACCATAGTTATCTGTTGTACCATAGTTATCTGTCTCATGTTAGACTCTCCCTGATGGGCCCAGAATCCCCTGGACCAGCATGGGGGAATGAGAGCCTGAACACACAAACCCAACCAGCCCCCCAACCAGCCTCCCAACCAGCCCCCAACCAGCCTCCCAACCAGCCTCCCAACCAGCCCCCAACCAGCCTCCCAACCAGCCTCCCAACCAGCCTCCCAACCAGCCCCCAACCAGCCTCACCGCTTCAGTAATAACGACCTCGTTGGAGCAGCTTGAAAGAGTTTTTCAAGAAGCAACGAATGGGGAAAAGGAAATCAGTGGAATCATTAAAATAACTCATCTTATCAAAATAATTTAAACTCAACGTCCTCAAAGGCAAAGACAGTCAGTCACCTTATCTGATTTAAACACAGCCGCTCTCCCTTTACGGTTCTCCTTATATAGTACTCGGAAGCTTCGGGTTCTGTCCCAAATGGCACCCTATGTATTGCACTACTTTTGACCAGAGACCATCAGAAGTACTGCAATATGTAGGAAATAGTGTATCCTTGGTTTACATACCTGCCTACCGAAGCTCCTTGTCATTGAAAAAACACAGCAACCTGATTGAATTAGTCTTTGCTGGGTCCAGGAAGAAAGTGGTGTAAAATGTCATCTTTAATTGAGGAGAGGAGCATTGAAATATACATTTGATACAAACTGTGTAGTTGGAGGTACTGACTGATCAACACTGTTCTTAGTAATAAGAGGGGGATCCAGCTGTTCTTAGTAATAAGATGGAATCCAGCTGTTCTTAGTAATAAGATGGAATCCAGCTGTTCTTAGTAATAAGATGGAAACCAGCTGTTCTTAGTAATAAGATGGAATCCAGCTGTTCTTAGTAATAAGAGGGGAAACCAGCTGTTCTTAGTAATAAGAGGGGAATCCAGCTGTTCTTAGTAATAAGATGGAAACCAGCTGTTCTTAGTAATAAGATGGAATCCAGCTGTTCTTAGTAATAAGATGGAATCCAGCTGTTCTTAGTAATAAGATGTAATCCAGCTGTTCTTAGTAATAAGATGGAAACCAGCTGTTCTTAATAATAAGATGGAAACCAGTGTGATGGACATGTGAACCCTGAGCTTGTTTATTCACATTCTGCTTTGTACTCCTACATTATACTTTCTTTATCTGTTTATCTCTCTCTTAGCCCATAACTCTATCCTGTTTATCTCTCTCTTAGCCCATAACTCTATCCTGTTTATCTCTCCCTTAGCCCATAACTCTATCCTGTTTATCTCTCCCTTAGCCCATAACTCTATCCTGTTTATCTCTCCCTTAGCCCATAACTCTATCCTGTTTATCTCTCCCTTAGCCCATAACTCTATCCTGTTTATCTCTCTCTTAGCCCATAACTCTATCCTGTTTATCTCTCCCTTAGCCCATAACTCTATCCTGTTTATCTCTCCCTTAGCCCATAACTCTATCCTGTTTATCTCTCCCTTAGCCCATAACTCTATCCTGTTTATCTCTCCCTTAGCCCATAACTCTATCCTGTTTATCTCTCCCTTAGCCCATAACTCTATCCTGTTTATCTCTCCCTTAGCCCATAACTCTATCCTGTTTATCTCTCCCTTAGCCCATAACTCTATCCTGTTTATCTCTCTCTTAGCCCATAACTCTATCCTGTTTATCTCTCCCTTAGCCCATAACTATCCTGTTTATCTCTCCCTTAGCCCATAACTCTATCCTGTTTATCTCTCCCTTAGCCCATAACTCTATCCTGTTTATCTCTCCCTTAGCCCATAACTCTATCCTGTTTATCTCTCCCTTAGCCCATAACTCTATCCTGTTTATCTTTCCCTTAGCCCATATTTTTTTAAAATAATTAAATTGAACCTTTATTTAACTAGGCAAGTCAGTTAAGAACAAATTATTATTTACAATGACGACCTACACCGGCCAAACTCAGACGATGCTGGGCCAATTGTGCACCGCCCTATGGGACTCCTAATCACGGCCGGTTGTGATACAGTCTGAATTCAAACCAGGCTATTCTCAGATCTGTCTCTTTGTGTGTGTTTATAGTGTGTTTCAGTGGCAGGTATGGTAAGGGCTGTTCTGAGAACTGTTTGTGCACCAACAACGGGACATGTAACCCCATCGATGGATCCTGTCAGTGTTTCCCTGGTTGGATAGGAGAAGA
The DNA here is from genome assembly GCA_023634145.1 of Thymallus thymallus. Taxonomy (NCBI): domain Eukaryota; kingdom Metazoa; phylum Chordata; class Actinopteri; order Salmoniformes; family Salmonidae; genus Thymallus; species Thymallus thymallus. The sequence continues at coordinate 36,461,632 of CM042392.1, forward strand.
CTGCTCTCACGGTACGTATCTCTCTGTCTCTGTTTCTCTCTGTTTCTCTGTTTCTCTGTTTCTCTGTTTCTCTGTTTCTCTCTGTTTCTCTGTTTCTCTCTGTTTCTCTGTTTCTCTGTTTCTCTCTGTTTCTCTGTTTCTCTCTGTTTCTCTCTGTTTCTCTGTTTCTCTCTGTTTCTCTGTTTCTCTCTGTTTCTCTCTGTTTCTCTGTTTCTCTCTGTTTCTCTCTGTTTCTCTGTTTCTCTCTGTTTCTCTGTTTCTCTCTGTTTCTCTGTTTCTCTGTTTCTCTGTTTCTCTCTGTTTCTCTGTTTCTCTCTGTTTCTCTCTGTTTCTCTGTTTCTCTCTGTTTCTCTCTGTTTCTCTGTTTCTCTCTGTTTCTCTGTTTCTCTCTGTTTCTCTGTTTCTCTGTTTCTCTGTTTCTCTCTGTTTCTCTGTTTCTCTCTGTTTCTCTGTTTCTCTGTTTCTCTCTGTTTCTCTCTGTTTCTCTGTTTCTCTCTGTTTCTCTGTTTCTCTCTGTTTCTCTGTTTCTCTCTGTTTCTCTGTTTCTCTCTGTTTCTCTCTGTTTCTCTGTTTCTCTGTTTCTCTCTGTTTCTCTGTTTCTCTCTGTTTCTCTGTTTCTCTCTGTTTCTCTGTTTCTCTCTGTTTCTCTGTTTCTCTCTGTTTCTCTGTTTCTCTGTTTCTCTCTGTTTCTCTCTGTTTCTCTGTTTCTCTGTTTCTCTCTGTTTCTCTCTGTTTCTCTGTTTCTCTCTGTTTCTCTGTTTCTCTGTTTCTCTCTGTTTCTCTGTTTCTCTCTGTTTCTCTGTTTCTCTCTGTTTCTCTGTTTCTCTCTCTCTCTCCAATTTAATTTCAAAGGCCTTTATTGGCGGGAAAGATTTGTTTACGTTGCCAAAGCAAGTGAAATAAACAATAAACAAAAGTGAGAAGAAACACAAAACAGAACAAAATGTCCCGTAAACATTACATCATAAAGAATTATATTATTATTATTATTAAACCTTGATTTAACTAGGCAAGTCAGTTAAGAACAAATTCTTATTTACAATGACGGCCTACCTACAATGTATAGTGTACATATTCAGCCATCCACCCATACTATGCAATGTCTTTTTATAGCTTTTTTGCACTCCAGACTTCTTGTATTTCTATACTTTTTCATACTGCCGCTCTATGTATCATGTATCGTGTATCTGTCTTTTGTGTATTTTCATTCTGGCATTTTGAACCTGCCCTGTGTTTTGTTGTAGCTGCTTGACAAAGAAATGTCCCCTCGGGGATCAATAAAGTATCTATCTATCTATCTATCTATCTATCTATCTATCTATCTATCTATCTATCTATCTATCTATCTATCTATCTATCTATCTATCTATCTATCTATCTATCTATCTATCTATCTATCTATCTATCGTGTTATATCATCTATGTAGTGTTATATTATCAGCTATGTAGTGTTATATCAGCTATGTAGTGTTATATTAGCTATGTAGTGTTATATCAGCTATATAGTGTTATATCAGCTATGTAGTGTTATATCAGCCAAATAGTGTTATATCAGCTATATGGTGTTATATCAGCTATATAGTGTTATATCAGCTATATAGTGTTATATCAGCTATGTAGTGTTATATCAGCTATGTAGTGTTATATTAGCTATGTAGTGTTATATCAGCTATGTAGTGTTATATCAGCTATATAGTGTTATATCAGCTATGTAGTGTTATATCATCTATGTAGTGTTATATCAGCTATGTAGTGTTATATCAGCTATGTAGTGTTATATTATCAGCTATGTAGTGTTATATTATCAGCAATGTAGTGTTATCTTATCAGCTATGTAGTGTTATATTATCAGCTATGTAGTGTTATATTATCAGCTATGTAGTGTTATATTATCAGCTATGTAGTGTTATATCAGCTATATAGTGTTATATCAGCTATATAGTGTTATATCAGCTATATAGTGTTATATCCGCTATGTAGTGTTATATTATTGGCTATATAGTGTTATATCAGCTATACAGTGTTATATCAGCTATACAGTGTTATATCAGCTATGTAGTGTTATATCAGCTATGTAGTGTTATATCAGCTATATAGTGTTATATCAGCTATGTAGTGTTACATCAGCTATATAGTGTTACATCAGCTATATAGTGTTATATCAGCTATATAGTGTTATATCAGCTATGTAGTGTTATATCAGCTATATAGTGTTATATCAGCTCTATAGTGTTATATCAGCTATATAGTGTTATATCAGCTATGTAGTGTTATATCAGCTATATAGTGTTATATCAGCTATATAGTGTTATATCAGCTATGTAGTGTTATATCAGCTATATAGTGTTATATCCGCTATGTAGTGTTATATCAGCTATATAGTGTTACATCAGCTATACAGTGTTATATCAGCCATGTAGTGTCATATCAGCTATACAGTGTTATATCAGCTATGTAGTGTTATATCAGCTATATAGTGTTATATCAGCTATACAGCGTTATATCAGCTATATAGTGTTACATCAGCTATATAGTGTTATATCAGCTATATAGTGTTATATCAGCTATGTAGTGTTATATCAGCTATATAGTGTTATATCAGCTATATAGTGTTATATCCGTTATGTAGTGTTATATCAGCTATATAGTGTTACATCAGCTATACAGTGTTATATCAGCTATGTAGTGTTATATTTATATCCGTTATGTAGTGTTATATCAGCTATATAGTGTTACATCAGCTATACAGTGTTATATCAGCTATGTAGTGTTATATCAGCTATATAGTGTTATATCAGCTATACAGCGTTATATCAGCTATATAGTGTTACATCAGCTATATAGTGTTATATCAGCTATATAGTGTTATATCAGCTATGTAGTGTTATATCAGCTATATAGTGTTATATCAGCTATTTATTTTTTTATTTTTTTATTTCACCTTTATTTAACCAGGTAGGTCAGTTGAGAACAAGTTCTCATTTGCAACTGCGACCTGGCCAAGACAAAGCAAAGCAGTGCGACAAAAAAAAAACACAACAACACAGAGTTACACATTAAACAAACAGTCAAAAACACAATAGAAAATCTATAAACAGAGTGCAAAATGTAGTGCAAAAATGCAGTAAGGTTGGGAGGTAGGACAATAAATAGACTATAGAGTAGAAATAAATTACAGAATTATCATCATTAACACAGGAATGAAGGATGTGCAAATTATGATGTGCAAATAGAGATACTGGAGTGCAAGATTAGTGAAAAATAAACGAAAATAAATATGGGGATGAGGTAGTAGAGTGGGCTATTTACAGAAGGGCTATATACAGGTGCAGTGATCGATAAGCAGCTTTGACAGCTGATGCTTAAAGTTATTGAGGGAGATAGGAACCTCCAGCTTCAATGATTTTTGCAATTCGTTCCAGTCATTGGCAGCAGCGAACTGGAAGGAATGGCGGCCAAAGGAGGTGTTGGCTTTGGGGGTGACCAGTGAGATATACCTGCTGGAGCGCATGCTACGGGTGGGTGTTGCTATGGTGACCAGTGAGCTGAGATAGGGCGGGGATTTACCTAATAAAGACTTATAGATGACCTGGAGCCAGTGGGTTTGGCGACGAATATATAGTGAAGGCCAGCCAACGAGAGCATACAGGTCGCAGTGGTGGGTAGTGTAAGGGGCTTTGGTGACAAAACGGATGGCACTATGATAGACTACATCCAATTTGCTAAGTAGAGTGTTGGAGGCTAGTTTGTAAATGACATCGCCGAAATCAAGGATCGGTAGGATAGTCAGTTTTACAAGGGCATGTTTGGCAGCATGAGTGAAGGAGGCTCTGTTGCGAAATAGGAAGCCAATTCTGGATTTAATTTTGGATTGGAGATGGTTGATGTGAGTCTGGAAGTTGAGTTTATAGTCTAACCAGATGCCTAGGTATTTGTAGGTGTCCACGTATTCTAATTCGGACCCGTCGAGAGTAGTGATGATAGTCCGGTGGGCGGGTGCTGGCAGCGTTCGATAGAAAAGCATGCACTTAGTTTTACTAGCGTTTAAGAGCAGTTGGAGGCCACGGAAGGAGTGTTGTATGGCATTGAAGCTTGATTGAAGGTTAGTAAACACAGTATCCAAAGAGGGGCCAGATGTATACAGAATGGTGTCATCTGCGTAGAGATGGATCAGAGAGTCACCAGCAGCGAGAGCGACATCGTTGATGTATATAGAGAAAAGGGTTGGCCCAAGAATTGAACCCTGTGGCACCCCCATAGAGACTGCCAGAGGATCGGACAATAGGCCCTCCGATTTGACACACTGAACTCTGTCTGCAAAGTAGTTAGAGAACCAAGCAAGGCAGTCACTTGAGAAACCAAGGCTGTTGAGTCTGCCAATAAGAATGCGGTGATTGACAGAGTCGAAGGCCTTGGCCAGGTCGATGAAGACGGCTGCACAGTACTGTCTTTTATCGATGGCGGTTATGATATCGTTCAGTACCTTGAGCGTGGCTGAGGTGCACCCATGACCAGCTCGGAAACCAGATTGCATAGCAGAGAAGGTACGGTGGGATTCGAAGTGGTCAGTTATCTGTTTGTTAACTTGGCTTTCGAAAACTTTAGAAAGGCAGGGCAGGATGGATATTGGTCTATAACAGTTTGGGTCTAGAGTGTCTCCTCCTTTGAAGAGGGGGATGACCGCGGCAGCTTTCCAATCTCTAGGGATCTCAGACGATACGAAAGAGAGGTTGAACAAGCTAGTGATAGGTGTATAGCTATATAGTGTTATATCCGTTATGTAGTGTTATATCAGCTATATAGTGTTACATCAGCTATACAGTGTTATATCAGCTATGTAGTGTCATATCAGCTATACAGTGTTATATCAGCTATGTAGTGTTATATCAGCTATATAGTGTTATATCAGCTATACAGCGTTATATCAGCTATATAGTGTTACATCAGCTATATAGTGTTATATCAGCTATATAGTGTTATATCAGCTATGTAGTGTTATATCAGCTATATAGTGTTATATCCGTTATGTAGTGTTATATCAGCTATATAGTGTTACATCAGCTATACAGTGTTATATCAGCTATGTAGTGTCATATCAGCTATACAGTGTTATATCAGCTATGTAGTGTTATATCAGCTATATAGTGTTATATCAGCTATACAGCGTTATATCAGCTATATAGTGTTACATCAGCTATATAGTGTTATATCAGCTATATAGTGTTATATCAGCTATGTAGTGTTATATCAGCTATACAGTGTTATATCAGCTATGTACAATGTTTTTAACAATGTTTAAGTATGAATATTGGGGGAGGATAAATCAACAGATAAATATAGGTGGTATTTACAGTGTTGTTGGTTCTCCTCTGGTTGCCTTGTCATCATGACAACAGGACACAAATCTTACTGCTGGGATTGGACACTGTGGGATTTCGGGAGTTTATCAATGTTTGATTTGTTTCCTAATTATTTGTGGGTCTGTGTAATCTGAGGGAAATATGTGTCTCTAATATGGTCATACATTTGTCAGGAGGTTAGGAAGTGCAGCTCAGTTTCCACCTCATTTTGTGAGCAGTGTGCACATAGCCTGTCTTCTCTTGAGAGCCAAGTCTGCCTACGGCGGCCTTTCTCAATAGCAAGGCTATGCTCACTGAGTCTGTACATAGTCAAAGCTTTCCTTAAGTTTGGGTCAGTCACAGTGGTCAGGTATTCTGCCACTGTGTTCTCTCTGTTTAGGGCCAAATAGCATTCTAGTTTGCTCAGTGTTTTTGTTTAATTCTTTCCAATGTGTCAAGTAATTCTCTTTTAGTTTTCTCATGATTTGGGTCTAGTTGTGTTGCTGTCCTGGGGCTCTGTGGGGTCTAGTTGTGTTGCTGTCCTGGAGACTATGATCCCAACAATGATAGTAATAATAATGATAATAATAACGATTACCTAATTATTATTATAATTATCATTATTATTATGATTTGGATTATTATTATCATAGTCTGTTTACCCCCCCCCTTTACTTAAGACATGTAGGGTGTCTGGTCTGGGTTACAGTCAGGAAATCCTCTGACAGCAGGGGGATCCGTGTGTGTTTGAAGCTTTTGTGGGAGAAAATTGTTTGTGTGTGTCTTATTTTGACTGTGTCTCTGCCTGGCTCTATGCAATTGTGTTTGTGTGTAACTATGTTTGTGTGTAACAGTGTGTGTGTGTGTGTGTGTGTGTGTGTACAGTCATGGTCAAAAGTTTTGAGAATGACACAAGTATTGGTCTCCACAAAGTTTGCTGCCTCAGTGTTGATGATGGCAATTTGCATATACTCCAGAATGTCATGAAGAGTGATCAGATGAATTGCAATTAATTGCAAAGTCCCTCTTTGCCATGAAAATGAACTTAATCCCAAAAAAACATGTCCACTGCATTTCAGCCCTGCCACAAAAGGACCAGCTGCCATCATGTCAGTGATTGTCTCGTTAACACAGGTGAGAGTGTTGACGAGGACAAGACTGGAGATCACTCTGTCATGCTGATTGAGTCAGAATAACAGACTGGAAGCTTTAAAAGGAGGGTGGTGCTTGAAATCATTGTTCTTCCTCTGTCAACCATGGTTACCTGCAAGGAAACACGTGCTGTCATCATTGCTTTGCACAAAAAGGGTTTCACAGGCAAGGATATTGCTGCTGGTAAGATTGCACCTAAATCAACCATTTATGCGGGATCAGGGCACCACCAGTGCAGAGCTTGCTCAGGAATGGCAGCAGGCAGGTGTGAGTGCATCTGCATACCTCGACCAAGACGCAGCGCAGGGATTACAGTTCGACATTCTTTTTAATATACTATGTATATAAATTTACAAATGAAGAACGAACTATACAACACAAACAAACACACGATGTACAAAACGTCCCGTTCCCAAAAACAAACACGAAAGGAACGGACGTAACAAATAGCACACTTACTTTCACCGTGACTGCGTGTGTGGGGTTGCTTCTCAGCCTGTAGGTTTTAACTACAACCCTGTTCCTGGAGAGCTACTGTCCTGTAGGTTTTCCCTAAGAACACAGCCATGAATAAAGAATGGTACCAACACATCCTCCGAGAGCAACTTCTCCCAACCGTCCAAGAACAGTTTGGTGACGACCAATGCCTTTTCCAGCATGATGGAGCACCTTGCCATAAGGCAAAAGTTATAACTAAGTGGCTCGGGGAACAAAACATTGACATTTTGGGTCCATGGCCAGGAAACTCCCCTGACCGTAATCCCATTGAGAACTTGTGGTCGATCCTCAAGAGGCGGGTGGACAAACAAAAACCCACAACTTCTGACAAACTCCAAGCATTGATTATGCAATAATGTCCTGCCGTCAGTCAGGATGTGGCCCAGAAGTTAATTGACAGCATGCCAGGGCGGATTGCAGAGGTCTTGAAAAAGAAGGGTCAACACTGCAAATATTGACTCTTTGCATAAACTGAATGTCATTGTCAGTGAAAGCCTTTGACACTTATGGAATACTTGTAATTATACTTCAGGTTACCATAGTAACTACTGACATTAAGATCTAAGAACACTGAAGCAGCAAACTTTGTGGAGATCAATACTTGTGTCATTCTCAAAACTTTTGACCAGGACTGTACGTGTACGGCGGGGTACTGGGGTGCTTACTGTTTGAAGAGCTGTAACTGTCACAACGGAGCCCAATGCACGGCCAGTGATGGGGAGTGTAGGTGCAGCTCAGGCTGGACGGGACTCTAATGCACACAGCGGAAGTTTCCTAGTGTGTGTGTGTGTTTCTGTGTGTTTGTCTGTCTCTGTCCCTGTGTGCCTCTGTCTGTCTTGTGTGTGTGTCTGTCTTTGTGTGTGTCTGTCTGTGTGTGTGTGTGTGTGTGTGTGTGTGTGTGTGTGTGTGTGTGTGTGTGTGTGTGTGTGTGTGTGTGTGTGTGTGTGTGTGTGTGTGTGTGTGTGTGTGTCTGTCTGTGTGTGTGTGTCTGTCTGTGTGTGTGTCAGTTAGTGAGTGCAAGTGTAGTCCTGGTGTAGGTCTCATAGCACACAGCACATCCATCAGCTCACACACAGACACACAGTGACATCTACTGGCAGTCCAATGGTACTGCAGCAAACAGACACACAGTGACATCTACTGGCAGTCCAATGGTACTGCAGCAAACAGACACACAGTGACATCTACTGGCAGTCCAATGGTACTGCAGCAGACAGTACTGCAGTGTGTACAGTGTAATAGTCTAGTGGGATGTAAATATTGCACAAAGATTGTAAATAGTTTTACTAGTAGGTCACACATGGTATATTATATAACTGTGAATGCATCATTTAATAAACTAAGGCCATTGGTTTGGTGGAGTTCTCTGTGGTTTGGTGGAGTTCTCTGTGGTTTGGTGGAGTTCTCTGTGGTTTGGTGGAGTTCTCTGTGGTTTGGTGGAGTTCTCTGTGGTTTGGTGGAGTTCTCTGTGGTTTGGTGTGTATGTGGTACATGTAGTGAAGCAATGTCTCTGTTGAATCTCACCCAGTGCTTTATGATGCATTATGATGAATGAGCTCTTTTCCTGCATTATGATTTGTTGGATCAGTGACACTGAAGCTGACTCGGATGACTCTGCTATTGTAGGGAGCATCAGGGGTGGGCAGGAGGAGGAGTACAGGAGCACAATCAGTGACTTTGTGTTGTGGTGTGAGCAGAACCACCTTCAGCTCAACATCAGCAAAACAAAGGAGATGGTGGTGGACTTCAGGAGAACCAAGGCACAACTGACTGCAGTCCCTATACAGGGGATGGATGTGGAAATGGTTGGGTCATACAAGATCCTGGGAGTCCATATGGACAACAGGCTGGAATGGGCTGGTAACACCGGGGCTCTGTACAAAAAGGGCCAGAGCCGACTCTACTTTCTGAGGAGGCTCAGGTCCTTCAACGTGTGCAGTAAACTACTGCATACCTTCTACCAGTCTGTGGTGGCCAGTGACATCTTTTTTGCAGTGGTGTGCTGGGGAGCAAACATCAAAGCCGGTGATGCTTCTCGGGTAAATAAGCTGATCAGGAAGGCTAGCTCTGTCCTGGGGATGAGCCTTGACACTCTAGAGGAGGTGGCGGAGAGACGGATCCTGGCCAAACTGCTGGCCATCATGGACAACGTCACCCACCCTCTGCACGCTATGGTTATGACGCAGAGGAGCACTTTCAGTCACAGACTGATCCCACCACGGTGTGCCAGAGAGCGCTACAGGAGGTCCTTCCTGCCGGCGGCTATTAGACTATATAATGCCTCACCGGGGTGCCGTGCCGTCGGCAACATAGATCTGGAACTGTTGGGGTGCTAGGACCTAGTTTAACAATTATGCATCCATCCGTGAGTAACTCTGGTCCATCAGCACTCATCCACTCAGGACCTATTTATTCATACAGGTCTGTATATACATACTCATGTACAGTTGTTATATCATATCACATGCAATATTGTAAGTAATTATTGGACTTAACTTACGTAGGCATTCACTCAGGAATGCATATTAGTATCCTGCCAGTTGCACCTTTTCTCATTGCTTTTAGTATATCGAATGTGCAATACGTGCAGTTGTCTGTAATTAAACCCTGCGCACTAAGGACTGTATTTTAAGGGAATTACTATTATTACCCCAAATTATATCATACACACATTTAGCTATTAAAGTATCTCTTCCTGTCATTTACCTGTACAGTTTGTGTAGCCATGCTAATATTCACTTACCTGTAAATATAACTGTATATTTACCTGTACAGTTTATGTAACCATGCAAGTATTCACTTATCTGTAAATATAACTGTATATTTACCTGTACAGCTAATTTAACCATGCAAAATATTCACTTACCTGTTCATTTAACCAGTCTGTCTATTAAGTAAACTATTATTACCCTCACTCATATCATACGCACTTTTAGCTACTGAAGTATTTCTCTGCCATCAACCTGTATAGTATAGTTAACCATCCAACATCCACCAATGTATAGTGTACATATTCAGCCAACCACTCATACTATGCAATGTCTTTTTATAGCTTATTGGCACTCCAGATATCTTGTATTTTTATACTTTTTCATACTGCCGCTCTATGTATCATGTACCGTGTATCTGTCTTTTGTGTACTTTCGTTGTGGCATTTTGCACCTGCCCTGTGTTTTGTTGTAGCTGCTTGACAATGAAATTTCCCCCCCGGGGGATCAATAAAGTACCTATCTATCTATCTATCTATCTATCTATCTATCTATCTATCTATCTATCTATCTATCTATCTATCTATCTATCTATCTATCTATCTATCTATCTATCTATCTATCTATCTATCTCCCGGTCTCTCTGAAGCTGACTATCTCTCGGTCTCTCTGAAGCTGACTATCTCCCGGTCTCTCTGAAGCTGACTATCTCCCGGTCTCTCTGAAGCTGACTATCTCTCTGTCTCTCTGATGCTGGCTATCTCTCTGTCTGAATATCTCTCAATTTTTGTATATCTCACTGTCTATCTCTTTGATGCTGACTATCTTTCTCTCTGACTATCTTTCTCTCTGACTATCTTTCTCTCTGTCTGACTATTTCTCTGTCTCTCCCTCTCCCCTCACTACCCCCCCCCCCCCCTCTCTGTCTCTCTCTCCCTAACCCATCCCCTCACTCTCCCCCCGTCTCTCTCTCGGCCTCACCCTTCTCCTAACCCCCCCCCCCCTCCCTGTCTCTCTCTCGGCCTCACCCCTCCCCTCTCTCTGTTTCTCTATCTCACCATCGCTCACTCCCCCGCTCTCTCTCTCTCCCTCACCCCTCCCCTCACTCCCCCCTCTCTATGCCTCCCCCCCCCCCCCCCCCACCCCCCCAGGTTGTCCATTAGGGTTCTATGGTAGAGACTGTACTGAGGTGTGTAGTTGTCAGAATGGCGGAAACTGTGATCACATGACAGGACAGTGTGCCTGTCTCACCGGCTTCATTGGGACCAGCTGTGAACAAAGTAAGTGAAACAACATCTATACATGTCTCCTTAATCTGTTAGGGGGCTTTTGGTGCTGGTCCTCATTGAACTGAATGCATCAGGAAATGAATTGACCAATCAGTCTTACTCTGTCTCCTCCTGTATGTCGGACTTGCTTTGGTAAGAAGTCAGCTCTCTGAGTAGTACCCTCTCTGAGTAGTACCCACTCTGAGTAGTACCCTCTCTGAGTAGTACCCTCTCTGAGTAGTACCCTCTCTGAGTAGTACCCTCTCTGAGTAGTACCCTCATGTGCTCTGTGTCAGTGAGTGAGTGTGTCCCCTTCTAGAGCACTACCCATTCTCTCACTCTGTCACTACTTTACAGTGTGTGGGATTTCTTTGTCCTCCTGTCCCCCTCTCAGAGTGTCCCCCTGGTACGTTTGGTTACGGCTGCCAGCAGCTGTGTGAGTGTATGAACAACGCCACCTGTGACTATGTGACTGGAACCTGCTACTGCAGCATCAGATTCAAAGGCATCCGCTGTGACCAGGGTGAGGAGAACAGACATACTACTCAGCAAACCAGGAACATTCCCAGAACATTCTATTCTAGTTAGGGTTTTATCTCAGGTTAGGATGATAACATACAAGCTCCAACAGTGCAGGTCAAAGAAAAAGTACAATGTTTGGTAGGAACTCGTGGAAAGGCTACCATGTTCTTCGGCGCCATCTTGCCTGAGGTTCACCTGATGTTACAAGAATGTTCCCAGAACAAATGTGTTTGTCCTTTA
>CM042392.1:36475858-36583358 GCA_023634145.1 Thymallus thymallus
CTGACTAGTATCCCCCTTTACCTTTACAACTGACTAGTATCCCCCTTTACCTTTACAACTGACTAGTATCCCCCTTTACCTTTACAACTGACTAGTATCCCCTTTACCTTTACAACTGACTAGTATCCCCCTTTACAACTGACTAGTATCCCCTTTACCTTTACAACTGACTAGTATCCCCCTTTACCTTTACAACTGACTAGTATCCCCCTTTACCTTTACAACTGACTAGTATCCCCTTTACCTTTACAACTGACTAGTATCCCCCTTTACCTTTACAACTGACTAGTATCCCCCTTTACCTTTACAACTGACTAGTATCCCCTTTACCTTTACAACTGACTAGTATCCCCTTTACCTTTACAACTGACTAGTATCCCCCTTTACCTTTACAACTGACTAGTATCCCCTTTACCTTTACAACTGACTAGTATCCCCCTTTACAATTGACTAGTATCCCCCTTTACCTTTACAACTGACTAGTATCCCCCTTTACCTTTACAACTGACTAGTATCCCCCTTTACAATTGACTAGTATCCCCCTTTACCTTTACAACTGACTAGTATCCCCCTTTACCTTTACAACTGACTAGTATCACCTTTACCTTTACAACTGACTAGTATCCCCCTTTACCTTTACAACTGACTAGTATCCCCCTTTACCTTTACAACTGACTAGTATCCCCCTTTACCTTTACAACTGACTAGTATCCCCCTTTACAATTGACTAGTATCCCCCTTTACCTTTACAACTGACTAGTATCCCCCTTTACCTTTACAACTGACTAGTATTCCCCTTTACAACTGACTAGTATCCCCTTTACAACTGACTAGTGTCCCCCTTTACCTTTACAACTGACTAGTATCCCCCTTTACCTTTACAACTGACTAGTATCCCCTTTACCTTTACAACTGACTAGTATCCCCCTTTACAACTGACTAGTATCCCCTTTACCTTTACAACTGACTAGTATCCCCCTTTACCTTTACAACTGACTAGTATCCCCCTTTACCTTTACAACTGACTAGTATCCCCTTTACCTTTACAACTGACTAGTATCCCCCTTTACCTTTACAACTGACTAGTATCCCCCTTTACCTTTACAACTGACTAGTATCCCCCTTTACCTTTACAACTGACTAGTATCCCCCTTTACCTTTACAACTGACTAGTATCCCCTTTACCTTTACAACTGACTAGTATCCCCCTTTACAACTGACTAGTATCCCCTTTACCTTTACAACTGACTAGTATCCCCCTTTACCTTTACAACTGACTAGTATCCCCCTTTACCTTTACAACTGACTAGTATCCCCTTTACCTTTACAACTGACTAGTATCCCCCTTTACCTTTACAACTGACTAGTATCCCCCTTTACCTTTACAACTGACTAGTATCCCCTTTACCTTTACAACTGACTAGTATCCCCTTTACCTTTACAACTGACTAGTATCCCCCTTTACCTTTACAACTGACTAGTATCCCCTTTACCTTTACAACTGACTAGTATCCCCCTTTACAATTGACTAGTATCCCCCTTTACCTTTACAACTGACTAGTATCCCCCTTTACCTTTACAACTGACTAGTATCCCCCTTTACAATTGACTAGTATCCCCCTTTACCTTTACAACTGACTAGTATCCCCCTTTACCTTTACAACTGACTAGTATCACCTTTACCTTTACAACTGACTAGTATCCCCCTTTACCTTTACAACTGACTAGTATCCCCCTTTACCTTTACAACTGACTAGTATCCCCCTTTACCTTTACAACTGACTAGTATCCCCCTTTACAATTGACTAGTATCCCCCTTTACCTTTACAACTGACTAGTATCCCCCTTTACCTTTACAACTGACTAGTATTCCCCTTTACAACTGACTAGTATCCCCTTTACAACTGACTAGTGTCCCCCTTTACCTTTACAACTGACTAGTATCCCCTTTACCTTTACAACTGACTAGTATCCCCATTTACCTTTACAACTGACTAGTATCCCCTTTACCTCTACAACTGACTAGTATCCCCCTTTACCTTTACAACTGACTAGTATCCCCTTTACCTTTACAACTGACTAGTATCCCCCTTTACCTTTACAACTGACTAGTATCCCCTTTACCTTTACAACTGACTAGTATCCCCGTTTACCTTTACAACTGACTAGTATCCCCCTTTACCTTTACAACTGACTAGTATCCCCTTTACCTTTACAACTGACTAGTATCCCCCTTTACCTTTACAACTGACTAGTATCCCCCTTTACCTTTACAACTGACTAGTATCCCCCTTTACCTTTACAACTGACTAGTATCCCCCTTTACCTTTACAACTGACTAGTATCCCCTTTACCTTTACAACTGACTAGTATCCCCTTTACCTCTACAACTGACTAGTATCCCCCTTTACCTTTACAACTGACTAGTATCCCCTTTACAACTGACTAGTATCCCCCTTTACAACTGACTAGTATCCCCCTTTACCTTTACAACTGACTAGTATCCCCCTTTACCTTTACAACTGACTAGTATCCCCTTTACCTTTACAACTGACTAGTATCCCCCTTTACCTTTACAACTGACTAGTATCCCCCTTTACCTTTACAACTGACTAGTATCCCCCTTTACCTTTACAACTGACTAGTATCCCCCTTTACCTTTACAACTGACTAGTATCCCCCTTTACCTTTACAACTGACTAGTATCCCCCTTTACCATTACAACTGACTAGTATCCCCCTTTACCTTTACAACTGACTAGTATCCCCATTTACAACTGACTAGTATCCCCATTTACAACTGACTAGTATCCCCCTTTACCTTTACAACTGACTAGTATCCCCCTTTACCTTTACAACTGACTAGTATCCCCCTTTACCTTTACAACTGACTAGTATCCCCCTTTACCTTTACAACTGACTAGTATCCCCCTTTACCTTTACAACTGACTAGTATCCCCCTTTACCTTTACAACTGACTAGTATCCCCCTTTACCTTTACAACTGACTAGTATCCCCCTTTACCTTTACAACTGACTAGTATCCCCCTTTACCTCTACAACTGACTAGTATCCCCCTTTACCATTAGAACTGACTAGTATCCCCCTTTACCTTTACAACTGACTAGTATCCCCTTTACCTTTACAACTGACTAGTATCCTCCTTTACCTTTACAACTGACTAGTATCCCCCTTTACCTTTACAACTGACTAGTATCCCCCTTTACCTTTATAACTGACTAGTATCCCCCTTTACCTTTACAACTGACTAGTATCCCCTTTACCTTTACAACTGACTAGTATCCCCTTTACCTTTACAACTGACTAGTATCACCTTTACCTTTACAACTGACTAGTATCCCCCTTTACCTTTACAACTGACTAGTATCCCCTTTACCTTTACAACTGACTAGTATCCCCCTTTACAACTGACTAGTATCCCCCTTTACCTTTACAACTGACTAGTATCCCCCTTTACCTTTACAACTGACTAGTACCCCCTTTACCTTTACAACTGACTAGTATCCCCCTTTACCTTTACAACTGACTAGTATCCCCCTTTACCTTTACAACTGACTAGTATCCCCCTTTACCTTTACAACTGACTAGTATCCCCTTTACCTTTACAACTGACTAGTACCCCCCTTTACCTTTACAACTGACTAGTATCCCCCTTTACCTTTACAACTGACTAGTATCCCCCTTTACAACTGACTAGTATCCCCCTTTATCTTTACAACTGACTAGTATCCCCCTTTACCTTTACAACTGACTAGTATCCCCCTTTACCTTTACAACTGACTAGTATCCCCCTTTACCTTTACAACTGACTAGTATCCCCCTTTACCTTTACAACTGACTAGTATCCCCCTTTACCTTTACAACTGACTAGTATCCCCCTTTACCTTTACAACTGACTAGTATCCCCCTTTATCTTTACAACTGACTAGTATCCCCCTTTACCTTTACAACTGACTAGTATCCCCCTTTACCTTTACAACTGACTAGTATCCCCTTTACCTTTACAACTGACTAGTATCCCCCTTTACCTTTACAACTGACTAGTATCCCCTTTACCTTTACAACTGACTAGTATCCCCCTTTACCTTTACAACTGACTAGTATCCCCCTTTACCTCTACAACTGACTAGTATCCCCTTTACCTTTACAACTGACTAGTATCCCCTTTACCTTTACAACTGACTAGTTTCCCCCTTTACCTTTACAACTGACTAGTATCCCCCTTTACCTTTACAACTGACTAGTATCCCCTTTACCTTTACAACTGACTAGTATCCCCCTTTACCTTTACAACTGACTAGTATCCCCCTTTACCTTTACAACTGACTAGTATCCCCCTTTACCTTTACAACTGACTAGTATCCCCCTTTACCTTTACAACTGACTAGTATCCCCTTTACCTTTACAACTGACTAGTATCCCCCTTTACAACTGACTAGTATCCCCTTTACCTTTACAACTGACTAGTATCCCCCTTTACCTTTACAACTGACTAGTATCCCCCTTTACCTTTACAACTGACTAGTATCCCCTTTACCTTTACAACTGACTAGTATCCCCCTTTACCTTTACAACTGACTAGTATCCCCCTTTACCTTTACAACTGACTAGTATCCCCTTTACCTTTACAACTGACTAGTATCCCCTTTACCTTTACAACTGACTAGTATCCCCCTTTACCTTTACAACTGACTAGTATCCCCTTTACCTTTACAACTGACTAGTATCCCCCTTTACAATTGACTAGTATCCCCCTTTACCTTTACAACTGACTAGTATCCCCCTTTACCTTTACAACTGACTAGTATCCCCCTTTACAATTGACTAGTATCCCCCTTTACCTTTACAACTGACTAGTATCCCCCTTTACCTTTACAACTGACTAGTATCACCTTTACCTTTACAACTGACTAGTATCCCCCTTTACCTTTACAACTGACTAGTATCCCCCTTTACCTTTACAACTGACTAGTATCCCCCTTTACCTTTACAACTGACTAGTATCCCCCTTTACAATTGACTAGTATCCCCCTTTACCTTTACAACTGACTAGTATCCCCCTTTACCTTTACAACTGACTAGTATTCCCCTTTACAACTGACTAGTATCCCCTTTACAACTGACTAGTGTCCCCCTTTACCTTTACAACTGACTAGTATCCCCCTTTACCTTTACAACTGACTAGTATCCCCTTTACCTTTACAACTGACTAGTATCCCCCTTTACAACTGACTAGTATCCCCTTTACCTTTACAACTGACTAGTATCCCCCTTTACCTTTACAACTGACTAGTATCCCCCTTTACCTTTACAACTGACTAGTATCCCCTTTACCTTTACAACTGACTAGTATCCCCCTTTACCTTTACAACTGACTAGTATCCCCCTTTACCTTTACAACTGACTAGTATCCCCCTTTACCTTTACAACTGACTAGTATCCCCCTTTACCTTTACAACTGACTAGTATCCCCTTTACCTTTACAACTGACTAGTATCCCCCTTTACAACTGACTAGTATCCCCTTTACCTTTACAACTGACTAGTATCCCCCTTTACCTTTACAACTGACTAGTATCCCCCTTTACCTTTACAACTGACTAGTATCCCCTTTACCTTTACAACTGACTAGTATCCCCCTTTACCTTTACAACTGACTAGTATCCCCCTTTACCTTTACAACTGACTAGTATCCCCTTTACCTTTACAACTGACTAGTATCCCCTTTACCTTTACAACTGACTAGTATCCCCCTTTACCTTTACAACTGACTAGTATCCCCTTTACCTTTACAACTGACTAGTATCCCCCTTTACAATTGACTAGTATCCCCCTTTACCTTTACAACTGACTAGTATCCCCCTTTACCTTTACAACTGACTAGTATCCCCCTTTACAATTGACTAGTATCCCCCTTTACCTTTACAACTGACTAGTATCCCCCTTTACCTTTACAACTGACTAGTATCACCTTTACCTTTACAACTGACTAGTATCCCCCTTTACCTTTACAACTGACTAGTATCCCCCTTTACCTTTACAACTGACTAGTATCCCCCTTTACCTTTACAACTGACTAGTATCCCCCTTTACAATTGACTAGTATCCCCCTTTACCTTTACAACTGACTAGTATCCCCCTTTACCTTTACAACTGACTAGTATTCCCCTTTACAACTGACTAGTATCCCCTTTACAACTGACTAGTGTCCCCCTTTACCTTTACAACTGACTAGTATCCCCTTTACCTTTACAACTGACTAGTATCCCCATTTACCTTTACAACTGACTAGTATCCCCTTTACCTCTACAACTGACTAGTATCCCCCTTTACCTTTACAACTGACTAGTATCCCCTTTACCTTTACAACTGACTAGTATCCCCCTTTACCTTTACAACTGACTAGTATCCCCTTTACCTTTACAACTGACTAGTATCCCCGTTTACCTTTACAACTGACTAGTATCCCCCTTTACCTTTACAACTGACTAGTATCCCCTTTACCTTTACAACTGACTAGTATCCCCCTTTACCTTTACAACTGACTAGTATCCCCCTTTACCTTTACAACTGACTAGTATCCCCCTTTACCTTTACAACTGACTAGTATCCCCCTTTACCTTTACAACTGACTAGTATCCCCTTTACCTTTACAACTGACTAGTATCCCCTTTACCTCTACAACTGACTAGTATCCCCCTTTACCTTTACAACTGACTAGTATCCCCTTTACAACTGACTAGTATCCCCCTTTACAACTGACTAGTATCCCCCTTTACCTTTACAACTGACTAGTATCCCCCTTTACCTTTACAACTGACTAGTATCCCCTTTACCTTTACAACTGACTAGTATCCCCCTTTACCTTTACAACTGACTAGTATCCCCCTTTACCTTTACAACTGACTAGTATCCCCCTTTACCTTTACAACTGACTAGTATCCCCCTTTACCTTTACAACTGACTAGTATCCCCCTTTACCTTTACAACTGACTAGTATCCCCCTTTACCATTACAACTGACTAGTATCCCCCTTTACCTTTACAACTGACTAGTATCCCCATTTACAACTGATTAGTATCCCCATTTACAACTGACTAGTATCCCCCTTTACCTTTACAACTGACTAGTATCCCCCTTTACCTTTACAACTGACTAGTATCCCCCTTTACCTTTACAACTGACTAGTATCCCCCTTTACCTTTACAACTGACTAGTATCCCCCTTTACCTTTACAACTGACTAGTATCCCCCTTTACCTTTACAACTGACTAGTATCCCCCTTTACCTTTACAACTGACTAGTATCCCCCTTTACCTTTACAACTGACTAGTATCCCCCTTTACCTCTACAACTGACTAGTATCCCCCTTTACCATTAGAACTGACTAGTATCCCCCTTTACCTTTACAACTGACTAGTATCCCCTTTACCTTTACAACTGACTAGTATCCTCCTTTACCTTTACAACTGACTAGTATCCCCCTTTACCTTTACAACTGACTAGTATCCCCCTTTACCTTTATAACTGACTAGTATCCCCCTTTACCTTTACAACTGACTAGTATCCCCTTTACCTTTACAACTGACTAGTATCCCCTTTACCTTTACAACTGACTAGTATCACCTTTACCTTTACAACTGACTAGTATCCCCCTTTACCTTTACAACTGACTAGTATCCCCTTTACCTCTACAACTGACTAGTATCCCCCTTTACCTTTACAACTGACTAGTATCCCCTTTACAACTGACTAGTATCCCCCTTTACAACTGACTAGTATCCCCCTTTACCTTTACAACTGACTAGTATCCCCCTTTACCTTTACAACTGACTAGTATCCCCTTTACCTTTACAACTGACTAGTATCCCCCTTTACCTTTACAACTGACTAGTATCCCCCTTTACCTTTACAACTGACTAGTATCCCCCTTTACCTCTACAACTGACTAGTATCCCCCTTTACCTTTACAACTGACTAGTATCCCCCTTTACCTTTACAACTGACTAGTATCCCCCTTTACCATTACAACTGACTAGTATCCCCCTTTACCTTTACAACTGACTAGTATCCCCATTTACAACTGACTAGTATCCCCATTTACAACTGACTAGTATCCCCCTTTACCTTTACAACTGACTAGTATCCCCCTTTACCTTTACAACTGACTAGTATCCCCCTTTACCTTTACAACTGACTAGTATCCCCCTTTACCTTTACAACTGACTAGTATCCCCCTTTACCTTTACAACTGACTAGTATCCCCCTTTACCTTTACAACTGACTAGTATCCCCCTTTACCTTTACAACTGACTAGTATCCCCCTTTACCTTTACAACTGACTAGTATCCCCCTTTACCTTTACAACTGACTAGTATCCCCTTTACCTTTACAACTGACTAGTATCCCCCTTTACCTTTACAACTGACTAGTATCCCCCTTTACCTCTACAACTGACTAGTATCCCCCTTTACCATTAGAACTGACTAGTATCCCCCTTTACCTTTACAACTGACTAGTATCCCCTTTACCTTTACAACTGACTAGTATCCTCCTTTACCTTTACAACTGACTAGTATCCCCCTTTACCTTTACAACTGACTAGTATCCCCCTTTACCTCTACAACTGACTAGTATCCCCCTTTACCATTAGAACTGACTAGTATCCCCCTTTACCTTTACAACTGACTAGTATCCCCTTTACCTTTACAACTGACTAGTATCCTCCTTTACCTTTACAACTGACTAGTATCCCCCTTTACCTTTACAACTGACTAGTATCCCCCTTTACCTTTATAACTGACTAGTATCCCCCTTTACCTTTACAACTGACTAGTATCCCCTTTACCTTTACAACTGACTAGTATCCCCTTTACCTTTACAACTGACTAGTATCCCCCTTTACCTTTACAACTGACTAGTATCCCCTTTACAACTGACTAGTATCCCCCTTTACAACTGACTAGTATCCCCCTTTACCTTTACAACTGACTAGTATCCCCCTTTACCTTTACAACTGACTAGTATCCCCTTTACCTTTACAACTGACTAGTATCCCCCTTTACCTTTACAACTGACTAGTATCCCCCTTTACCTTTACAACTGACTAGTATCCCCCTTTACCTTTACAACTGACTAGTATCCCCCTTTACCTTTACAACTGACTAGTATCCCCCTTTACCTTTACAACTGACTAGTATCCCCCTTTACCATTACAACTGACTAGTATCCCCCTTTACCTTTACAACTGACTAGTATCCCCATTTACAACTGACTAGTATCCCCATTTACAACTGACTAGTATCCCCCTTTACCTTTACAACTGACTAGTATCCCCCTTTACCTTTACAACTGACTAGTATCCCCCTTTACCTTTACAACTGACTAGTATCCCCCTTTACCTTTACAACTGACTAGTATCCCCCTTTACCTTTACAACTGACTAGTATCCCCCTTTACCTTTACAACTGACTAGTATCCCCCTTTACCTTTACAACTGACTAGTATCCCCCTTTACCTCTACAACTGACTAGTATCCCCCTTTACCATTAGAACTGACTAGTATCCCCCTTTACCTTTACAACTGACTAGTATCCCCTTTACCTTTACAACTGACTAGTATCCTCCTTTACCTTTACAACTGACTAGTATCCCCCTTTACCTTTACAACTGACTAGTATCCCCCTTTACCTTTATAACTGACTAGTATCCCCCTTTACCTTTACAACTGACTAGTATCCCCTTTACCTTTACAACTGACTAGTATCCCCTTTACCTTTACAACTGACTAGTATCACCTTTACCTTTACAACTGACTAGTATCCCCCTTTACCTTTACAACTGACTAGTATCCCCTTTACCTCTACAACTGACTAGTATCCCCCTTTACCTTTACAACTGACTAGTATCCCCTTTACAACTGACTAGTATCCCCCTTTACAACTGACTAGTATCCCCCTTTACCTTTACAACTGACTAGTATCCCCCTTTACCTTTACAACTGACTAGTATCCCCTTTACCTTTACAACTGACTAGTATCCCCCTTTACCTTTACAACTGACTAGTATCCCCCTTTACCTTTACAACTGACTAGTATCCCCCTTTACCTCTACAACTGACTAGTATCCCCCTTTACCTTTACAACTGACTAGTATCCCCCTTTACCTTTACAACTGACTAGTATCCCCCTTTACCATTACAACTGACTAGTATCCCCCTTTACCTTTACAACTGACTAGTATCCCCATTTACAACTGACTAGTATCCCCATTTACAACTGACTAGTATCCCCCTTTACCTTTACAACTGACTAGTATCCCCCTTTACCTTTACAACTGACTAGTATCCCCCTTTACCTTTACAACTGACTAGTATCCCCCTTTACCTTTACAACTGACTAGTATCCCCCTTTACCTTTACAACTGACTAGTATCCCCCTTTACCTTTACAACTGACTAGTATCCCCCTTTACCTTTACAACTGACTAGTATCCCCCTTTACCTTTACAACTGACTAGTATCCCCCTTTACCTTTACAACTGACTAGTATCCCCTTTACCTTTACAACTGACTAGTATCCCCCTTTACCTTTACAACTGACTAGTATCCCCCTTTACCTCTACAACTGACTAGTATCCCCCTTTACCATTAGAACTGACTAGTATCCCCCTTTACCTTTACAACTGACTAGTATCCCCTTTACCTTTACAACTGACTAGTATCCTCCTTTACCTTTACAACTGACTAGTATCCCCCTTTACCTTTACAACTGACTAGTATCCCCCTTTACCTCTACAACTGACTAGTATCCCCCTTTACCATTAGAACTGACTAGTATCCCCCTTTACCTTTACAACTGACTAGTATCCCCTTTACCTTTACAACTGACTAGTATCCTCCTTTACCTTTACAACTGACTAGTATCCCCCTTTACCTTTACAACTGACTAGTATCCCCCTTTACCTTTATAACTGACTAGTATCCCCCTTTACCTTTACAACTGACTAGTATCCCCTTTACCTTTACAACTGACTAGTATCCCCTTTACCTTTACAACTGACTAGTATCACCTTTACCTTTACAACTGACTAGTATCCCCCTTTACCTTTACAACTGACTAGTATCCCCTTTACCTCTACAACTGACTAGTATCCCCCTTTACCTTTACAACTGACTAGTATCCCCTTTACAACTGACTAGTATCCCCCTTTACAACTGACTAGTATCCCCCTTTACCTTTACAACTGACTAGTATCCCCCTTTACCTTTACAACTGACTAGTATCCCCTTTACCTTTACAACTGACTAGTATCCCCCTTTACCTTTACAACTGACTAGTATCCCCCTTTACCATTACAACTGACTAGTATCCCCCTTTACCTTTACAACTGACTAGTATCCCCATTTACAACTGACTAGTATCCCCATTTACAACTGACTAGTATCCCCCTTTACCTTTACAACTGACTAGTATCCCCCTTTACCTTTACAACTGACTAGTATCCCCCTTTACCTTTACAACTGACTAGTATCCCCCTTTACCTTTACAACTGACTAGTATCCCCCTTTACCTTTACAACTGACTAGTATCCCCCTTTACCTTTACAACTGACTAGTATCCCCCTTTACCTTTACAACTGACTAGTATCCCCTTTACCTTTACAACTGACTAGTATCCCCCTTTACCTTTACAACTGACTAGTATCCCCCTTTACCTCTACAACTGACTAGTATCCCCCTTTACCATTAGAACTGACTAGTATCCCCCTTTACCTTTACAACTGACTAGTATCCCCTTTACCTTTACAACTGACTAGTATCCTCCTTTACCTTTACAACTGACTAGTATCCCCCTTTACCTTTACAACTGACTAGTATCCCCCTTTACCTTTATAACTGACTAGTATCCCCCTTTACCTTTACAACTGACTAGTATCCCCTTTACCTTTACAACTGACTAGTATCCCCCTTTACCTTTACAACTGACTAGTATCCCCTTTACAACTGACTAGTATCCCCCTTTACAACTGACTAGTATCCCCCTTTACAACTGACTAGTATCCCCCTTTACCTTTACAACTGACTAGTATCCCCTTTACCTTTACAACTGACTAGTATCCCCCTTTACCTTTACAACTGACTAGTATCCCCCTTTACCTTTACAACTGACTAGTATCCCCCTTTACCTCTACAACTGACTAGTATCCCCCTTTACCTTTACAACTGACTAGTATCCCCCTTTACCTTTACAACTGACTAGTATCCCCCTTTACCATTACAACTGACTAGTATCCCCCTTTACCTTTACAACTGACTAATATCCCCATTTACAACTGACTAGTATCCCCATTTACAACTGACTAGTATCCCCCTTTACCTTTACAACTGACTAGTATCCCCCTTTACCTTTACAACTGACTAGTATCCCCCTTTACCTTTACAACTGACTAGTATCCCCCTTTACCTTTACAACTGACTAGTATCCCCCTTTACCTTTACAACTGACTAGTATCCCCCTTTACCTTTACAACTGACTAGTATCCCCCTTTACCTTTACAACTGACTAGTATCCCCCTTTACCTTTACAACTGACTAGTATCCCCTTTACCTTTACAACTGACTAGTATCCCCCTTTACCTTTACAACTGACTAGTATCCCCCTTTACCTCTACAACTGACTAGTATCCCCCTTTACCATTAGAACTGACAAGTATCCCCCTTTACCTTTACAACTGACTAGTATCCCCTTTACCTTTACAACTGACTAGTATCCTCCTTTACCTTTACAACTGACTAGTATCCCCCTTTACCTTTACAACTGACTAGTATCCCCCTTTACCTCTACAACTGACTAGTATCCCCCTTTACCATTAGAACTGACTAGTATCCCCCTTTACCTTTACAACTGACTAGTATCCCCTTTACCTTTACAACTGACTAGTATCCTCCTTTACCTTTACAACTGACTAGTATCCCCCTTTACCTTTACAACTGACTAGTATCCCCCTTTACCTTTATAACTGACTAGTATCCCCCTTTACCTTTACAACTGACTAGTATCCCCTTTACCTTTACAACTGACTAGTATCCCCTTTACCTTTACAACTGACTAGTATCACCTTTACCTTTACAACTGACTAGTATCCCCCTTTACCTTTACAACTGACTAGTATCCCCTTTACCTCTACAACTGACTAGTATCCCCCTTTACCTTTACAACTGACTAGTATCCCCTTTACAACTGACTAGTATCCCCCTTTACAACTGACTAGTATCCCCCTTTACCTTTACAACTGACTAGTATCCCCCTTTACCTTTACAACTGACTAGTATCCCCTTTACCTTTACAACTGACTAGTATCCCCCTTTACCTTTACAACTGACTAGTATCCCCCTTTACCATTACAACTGACTAGTATCCCCCTTTACCTTTACAACTGACTAGTATCCCCATTTACAACTGACTAGTATCCCCATTTACAACTGACTAGTATCCCCCTTTACCTTTACAACTGACTAGTATCCCCCTTTACCTTTACAACTGACTAGTATCCCCCTTTACCTTTACAACTGACTAGTATCCCCCTTTACCTTTACAACTGACTAGTATTCCCCTTTACCTTTACAACTGACTAGTATCCCCTTTACCTTTACAACTGACTAGTATCCCCCTTTACCTTTACAACTGACTAGTATCCCCCTTTACCTCTACAACTGACTAGTATCCCCCTTTACCATTAGAACTGACTAGTATCCCCCTTTACCTTTACAACTGACTAGTATCCCCTTTACCTTTACAACTGACTAGTATCCTCCTTTACCTTTACAACTGACTAGTATCCCCCTTTACCTTTACAACTGACTAGTATCCCCCTTTACCTTTATAACTGACTAGTATCCCCCTTTACCTTTACAACTGACTAGTATCCCCTTTACCTTTACAACTGACTAGTATCCCCCTTTACCTTTACAACTGACTAGTATCTCCCTTTACCTTTACAACTGACTAGTATCCCCCTTTACCTTTACAACTGACTATTGTCCCCCTTTACCTTTACAACTGACTAGTATCCCCTTTACCTTTACAACTGACTAGTATCCCCTTTACCTTTACAACTGACTAGTATCCCCCTTTACCTTTACAACTGACTAGTATCCCCCTTTACCTTTACAACTGACTAGTTGCCCCCTTTACCTTTACAACTGACTAGTATCCCCCTTTACCTTTACAACTGACTAGTATCCCCCTTTACCTTTACAACTGACTAGTATCCCCCTTTACCTTTACAACTGACTAGTATCCCCTTTACCTTTACAACTGACTAGTATCCCCCTTTACAACTGACTAGTATCCCCCTTTACCTTTACAACTGACTAGTATCCCCCTTTACCTTTACAACTGACTAGTATCCCCCTTTACAACTGACTAGTATCCCCTTTACCTTTACAACTGACTAGTATCCCCCTTTACCTTTACAACTGACTAGTATCCCCCTTTACCTTTACAACTGACTAGTATCCCCTTTACCTTTACAACTGACTAGTATCCCTCTTTACCTTTACAACTGACTAGTATCCCCCTTTACCTTTACAACTGACTGGTATCCCCTTTACCTTTACAACTGACTAGTATCCCCCTTTACCTTTACAACTGACTAGTATCCCCCTTACCTTTACAACTGACTAGTATCCCCTTTACCTTTACAACTGACTAGTATCCCCCTTTACCTTTACAACTGACTAGTATCCCCCTTTACCTTTACAACTGACTAGTATCCCCCTTTACCTTTACAACTGACTAGTATCACCTTTACCTTTACAACTGACTACTATCCCCCTTTACCTTTACAACTGACTAGTACCCTCCTTTACAACTGACTAGTATCCCCCTTTACCTTTACAACTGACTAGTATCCCCCTTTACCTTTACAACTGACTAGTATCCCCCTTTACCTTTACAACTGACTAGTACCCTCCTTTACAACTGACTAGTATCCCCCTTTACCTTTACAACTGACTAGTGTCCCCCTTTACCTTTACAACTGACTAGTATCCCCTTTACCTTTACAACTGACTAGTATCCCCCTTTACAACTGACTAGTATCCCCTTTACCTTTACAACTGACTAGTATCCCCTTTACCTTTACAACTGACTAGTATCCACCTTTACCTTTACAACTGACTAGTATCCCCTTTACCTTTACAACTGACTAGTACCCCCTTTACCTTTACAACTGACTAGTATCCCCCTTTACCTTTACAACTGACTAGTATCCCCCTTTACCTTTACAACTGACTAGTATCCCCTTTACCTTTACAACTGACTAGTATCCCCCTTTACCTCTACAACTGACTAGTATCCCCTTTACCTTTACAACTGACTAGTATCCCCCTTTACCTTTACAACTGACTAGTATCCCCCTTTACCTCGACAACTGACTAATATCCCCTTTACCTTTACAACTGACTAGTATCCCCTTTACCTTTACAACTGACTAGTATCCCCCTTTACCTTTACAACTGACTAGTATCCCCCTTTACCTTTACAACTGACTAGTATCCCCTTTACCATTAGAACTGACTAGTATCCCCCTTTACCTCTACAACTGACTAGTATCCCCTTTACCTTTACAACTGACTAGTATCCCCCTTTACAACTGACTAGTATCCCCCTTTACCTTTACAACTGACTAGTATCCCCCTTTACCTTTACAACTGACTAGTATCCCTCTTTACCTTTACAACTGACTAGTATCCCCCTTTACCTTTACAACTGACTAGTATCCCCTTTACCTTTACAACTGACTAGTATCCCCCTTTACCTTTACAACTGACTAGTATCCCCCTTTACCTTTACAACTGACTAGTATCCCCCTTTACCTCCTCAGCGCTGTGGTAAGTTATCTCTCTCAGCTCCTGGACAGAGTTCTTCAGCTGGTCCTGTAGTAGCTCTGTGTCTGGGCTGGAGGTGGTGTAGCTGAGGGGCCTCTAACAGAGCCAGCCTGTCTCTCAGCAGGCTGATGGTGGTGTGTTCATGGCTCTGGTGGTCGTAGGCAGGCAGGGGGGAGGACAGACCTGTTGTGTGGTTCTGGGCTCCTGCTGTTGGAGTGCCTGAGGTGAGGGGAGAGGTTGAGGTGCTGTCCTTGCCCTTTTTAGTTTCCGCTATTTTCCTGCATAAAAGAGCTGAGTGCTGGACCATGACAGTGCCGTTCTGGTACATGTTGACCGTCACAAACCTGTTTCCTGCTCCAGTCCTAAACATGTGGATTTGCCTTCCCTTGCAGATGCCCTTCTTTGTTGTATAGCTGAAATGCCTGGTTACAGCTGTATGCCAAGCAGCAGTGTGGTCTGTGTAAAATAACAGGTTTGTAACAGTCCTGTTGTGTGAGCAGTCGCTGCCTCCATCGCATGTTGCTATGGTTACCACCAGTAAACAGCTGGAGCTAGACGGTAGGCTAACTGACCAATATGAATTTGGCTAGCTAGCACGATTAAGATTGGTCTTTTAACTCACTCTCTGTCAATGTGTTCCTCCTGTGTTGATCTAAAGTTGTACATTTTGATTACCTTTACCTTTTTTTGCTAATATCATCTTTTTAATCTCACTCTTAACAACCAGTAAATTATAACAAGTCAGGAGATGTTCTTCTGTATGACTTCACTCTCTCTCTCTCTCTCTCTCTCTCTCTCTCTCTCTCAGAGTGTGGCAGTACGGTAGCAATGCGTCCCTCCACCCTGGATGTGTCCCAGACTCTAACCCAGAGTGGTAGCAGTGTATCAGGAAGCTGTTCCTCCAACCCTTCCTACCACACTGTGTCTGTAGCCCAATGTAATGACACTACCAACCCTTCCTACCACACTGTGTCTGTAGCCCAATGTAATGACACTACCAACCCTTCCTACCACACTGTGTCTGTAGCCCAATGTAATGACACTACCAACCCTTCCTACCACACTGTGTCTGTAGCCCAATGTAATGACACTACCAACCCTTCCTACCACACTGTGTCTGTAGCCCAATGTAATGACACTACCAACCCTTCCTACCACACTGTGTCTGTAGCCCAATGTAATGACACTACCAACCCTTCCTACCACACTGTGTCTGTAGCCCAATGTAATGACACTACCAACCCTTCCTACCACACTGTGTCTGTAGCCCAATGTAATGACACTACCAACCCTTCCTACCACACTGTGTCTGTAGCCCAATGTAATGACTCTACCAACCCTTCCTACCACACTGTGTCTGTAGCCCAATGTAATGACACTACCAACCCTTCCTACCACACTGTGTCTGTACCTCAGTGTAACCTGGCCTCAACCACCAACCTGGATGGCACGCTCACTCTCAAGGTAACACACAACAACACTCAGATGATCAAAATGGTTTTAATCAGACATGCAAAATGCAATACAGATTCTCAATGGATCACCATCATATCTGTATACCATCATATCTCTATCACATCATATCTCTATGCCATCATATCTATATACCATCATATCTCTATGCCATCATATCTATATACCATCATATCTATATACCATCATATCTAAAGTAAATACCATCATATTTCTACACCATCATATCTACAGTAAATACCATCATATGTATATACCATCATATCTCTATCACATCATATCTCTATCCCATCATTTATCTACACCATAATATCTCTATACCATCATAACTCTATACCATCATATGTATATACCATCATATATCTACACCATCATCATCATATCTCTATACCATCATATATCTACACCATCATCATCATATCTCTATACCATCATATATCTACACCATCATCATCATATCTCTATACCATCATATATCTACACCATCATCATCATATCTCTATACCATCATATCTATATACCATCATATCTCTATACGATCATATCTCTACACCATCATATCTCTATACCATCATATCTCTATACCATCATATCTCTATGCCATCATATCTCTATAACATCATATCTCTATAACATCATATCTATATACTATCATATATCTATACCATCATATCTACATGAAATACCATCATATCTCTATACCATCATATCTCTATACCATCATATCTCTATACCATCACATCTCTATACCATCTTATCTCTATCCCATCATATCTATATACCATCATATCTATATACCATCATATCTATATACCATCATATCTCTATACCATCATATCTACAGTAAATACCATCATATCTATATACCATCATATCTACAGTAAATATCATCATATATCTATAGCATCATATCTCTATAGCATCATATCTACAGTAAACACCATCATATCTCTATACCATCATGTCGACAGTAAATACCAACATATCTCTATACCATCATATCTCTATACCATATCTCTATACCATCATATCTCTATACCATCATATCTATAGTAAATACCATCATATCTCTAAAGCATCATATCTCTATCCCATCATATCTCTATCCCATCATATATCTATACCATTATATAGCTATAGCCTCAAATCTATATACCATCATATGTATGTACGATCATATCTCTATACCATCATATCTACAGTAAATACCATCATATCTATATACAATCATATCTCTATAGCATAATATCTCTATACCATCATATCTACAGTAAATACCATCATATCTATAAACCATCATATCTACAGTAAATATCATCATATATCTATAGCATCATATCTCTATAGCATCATATCTACAGTAAACACCATCATATCTCTATACCATCATATATCTACAGTAAATACCATCATATCTCTAAAGCATCATATCTCTATCCCATCATATCTCTGTCCCATCATATATCTATACCATTATATATCTATAGCCTCAAATCTATTTACCATCATATCTCTATACCATATCTACAGTAAATACCATCATATCTATATACAATCATATCTCTATAGCATAATATCTCTATACCATCATATCTACAGTAAATACCATCATATCTATATACCATCATATCTACAGTAAATATCATCATATATCTATAGCATCATATCTCTATAGCATCATATATCTACACCATCATCATCATATCTCTATACCATCATATCTATATACCATCATATCTCTATACCATCATATCTCTATACCATCATATCTCTATCCCATCATATATCTATAGCATCATATCTCTATATCATCATATCTCTATCCCATCATGTCTCTATCCCATCATATATCTATACCATTATATATCCATTGCATCATATCTATATACCATCATATCTCTGTACCAATATATCTACACCATCATATGTACTGTATATACCATCATATCTCTATCCCATCATATCTCTATACCATATATCTATACCGTCATATCTATATACCATCATAGCTACAGTAAATACCATCATATCTCTATAGCATCATATCTCTATAGTAGCATATCTCTATAGCATCATGTATAATGCCTCACCGGGGTGCCGTGCTGTCGGCAACATAGATCTGGAACTGTTGGGGTGCTAGGACCTAGTTTAACAATTATGCATCCATCCGTGAGTAACTCTGGTCCGTCAGCACTCATCCACTCAGGACCTATTTATTCATACAGGTCTGTATATACATACTCATGTACAGTTGTTATATTATATCACATGCAATATTGTAAGTAATTATTGGACGTAGGCATTCACTCAGGAATGCATATTAGTTTCCTGCCAGTTGCACCTTTTCTCATTGCTTTTAGTATATCGAATGTGCAATAAGTGCAGTTGTCTGTAATTAAACCCTGCGCACTAAGGACTGTATTTTAAGGGAATTACTATTATTACCCCAAATGATATCATACACACATTTAGCTATTAAAGTATCTCTTCCTGTCATTTACCTGTACAGTTTGTGTAAACATGCAAGTATTCACTTATCTGTAAATATAACTGTATACCTAACTGTACAGCTAATTTAACCATGCAAAATTTTCACTTACCTGTTCATTTACCCAGTCTGTCTATTAAGTAAACTATTATTACCCTCGCTCATATCATACGCATTTTTAGCTACTGAAGTATTTCTCTGCCATCGACCTGTATAGTATAGTTAACCATCCAACATCCACCAACGTATAGTGTACATATTCAGCCAACCACCCATACTATGCAATGTCCTTTTTATAGCTTTTTTTTGCACTCCAGATATCTTGTATTTCTATACTTTTTCATACTGCCGCTCTATGTATCATGTACCGTGTATCTGTCTTTTGTGTACTTTCGTTGTGGCATTTTGCACCTGCCCTGTGTTTTGTTGTAGCTGCTTGACAATGAAATTTCCCCCCCGGGGGATCAATAAAGTACCTATCTATCTATCTATCTATCTATACAATCAAATCTACAGTAAATGCCATCATATCTATATACCATCATATCTACAGTAAAAATCATCATATCTCTATAGCATCATATTTATACCATCATATCTCTATCCCATCATATCTCTATGCCATCATATCTCTATAGCATCATATCTCTATTCCATCATGTCTCTATCCCATCACATATCTATACCATTAGATATCTATAGCATCATATCTATATACCATCATATCTATGTACGATCATATCTCTATACCATCATATCTCTATACCATCATATATCTATACTATCATATGTATATACCATCATATCTCTTTACCATCATATCTACAGTAAATACCATCATATATACAGTAAATACCATTATATCTACAGTAAATACCATCATATATACAGTGGTGCTTGAAAGTTTGTGAACCCTTTATAATGTTCTATATTTCTGCATCAATATGACCTAAAACATCACCATCAATATGACCACATCATCATCAATACGACCTAAAACATCATCATCAATATGACCTAAAACATCATCATCAATATGACCTAAAACATCATCATCAATACGACCTAAAACATCATCATCAATACGACCTAAAACATCATCATCAATACGACCTAAAACATCACCATCAATACGACCTAAAACATCATCATCAATACGACCTAAAACATCATCATCAATACGACCTAAAACATCATCATCAATACGACCTAAAACATCATCATCAATACGACCTAAAACATCATCATCAATACGACCTAAAACATCATCATCAATACGACCTAAAACATCATCATCAATACGACCTAAAATATCACCATCAATACGACCTAAAACATCATCATCAATACGACCTAAAACATCATCATCAATACGACCTAAAACATCATCATCAATATGACCTAAAACATCATCATCAATACGACCTAAAACATCATCATCAATACGACCTAAAATATCACCATCAATACGACCTAAAACATCATCATCAATACGACCTAAAACATCATCATCAATACGACCTAAAACATCATCATCAATACGACCTAAAACATCACCATCAATACGACCTAAAACATCATCATCAATACGACCTAAAACATCATCATCAATACGACCTAAAATATCACCATCAATACGACCTAAAACATCATCATCAATACGACCTAAAACATCATCATCAATACGACCTAAAACATCATCATCAATACGACCTAAAACATCATCATCAATACGACCTAAAACATCATCATCAATACGACCTAAAACATCATCATCAATACGACCTAAAACATCATCATCAATACGACCTAAAACATCATCATCAATACGACCTAAAATATCACCATCAATACGACCTAAAACATCATCATCAATACGACCTAAAACATCATCATCAATACGACCTAAAACATCATCATCAATATGACCTAAAACATCATCATCAATACGACCTAAAACATCATCATCAATACGACCTAAAATATCACCATCAATACGACCTAAAACATCATCATCAATACGACCTAAAACATCATCATCAATACGACCTAAAACATCATCATCAATATGACCTAAAACATCATCATCAATACGACCTAAAACATCATCATCAATACGACCTAAAACATCATCATCAATACGACCTAAAACATCATCATCAATATGACCTAAAACATCATCATCAATATGACCTAAAACATCATCATCAATACGACCTAAAACATCATCATCAATACGACCTAAAACATCACCAGGTCGTATTGATGATGATGTTTTAGGTCATATTGATGGTGATGTTTTAGGTTGATGGTGACATTGTTGGTAATGACAGCTTCAAGACGCCTCCTGTATGGAGAAACTAGTTGCATGCATTGCTCTGGTGTGATTTTGGCCCAAATCTTGAAGGTTCCGTGGGCCTCTTCTATGAATCTTGATCTTCAGTTCTTTCCATAGATTTTCAATGGGATTTAAGTCAGGTGATTGGCTGGGCCATTCTAGCAGCTTTATTTTCTTTCTTTGAAACCAATTGAGAGTTTCCTTGGCTGTGTGTTTGGGATCATTGTCTTGCTGAAATGTCCACCCTCGTTTCATCTTCATCATCCTGGTAGATGGCAGCAGATATTTGTCAAGAATGTCTCTGTAAATTCGCCCATTCATCCTTCCTTCAATTATGTGAAGTTTGCCAGTACCATTTGCTGAAAAGCAGCCCCACACCATGATGTTCCCACCTCCAAACTTCACTGTTGGTATGGTGTTTTTAGGGTGATGTGCAGTGCCATTTCTCCTCGAAACATGGTGTGTATTATGACATCTAAACAGTTCAATTTTGCTCTCATCTGACCACACTATATTCTCCCAGTATTTCACTGGCTTTTCCAAATGTTGTGCAGCAAACTTTAAACGAGCTTCAACATGCTTTTTTTTTCAGCAATGGAGTCTTGCGTGGTGAGCGTGCATACAGGCCATGGCGGTGGAGTGCATTACTTACTGTTTTCTTTGAGACAACAGTACCTGCTAATTGCAGGTCTTTTCGAAGCTCTCCACAAGTGGTCCTTGGCTCTTGGACAACTCTTCTGATTATTCTTTTCACTCCTCTGTCAGAAATCTTGCGAGGAGCACCTGGTCGAGGCAAATTTATGGTGAAATGATTGTCTTTCCACTTCCGTATTATGGCCCCAACAGTGCTCACTGGAACATTCAGAAGCTTAGAAATGCGCCTATAACCAATGCCATCATTATGTTTTGCAACAATTAGGTTGCGAAGGTCTTGAGACAGCTCTTTGCTTTTACCCATCATGAGATGTGTCTTGTGTGACACCTTGGCAATGAGACCTTTTTGTAGGCCATCAGTTGGGACTGAACCAGCTGATATTAATTTGCACTGACAGGGAGCTGGATGGGACCATGCAGCCGTCATACCGCTCAGGAAGGAGACGCGTTCTGTCTCCTAGAGATGAACGTACTTTGGTGCAAAAAGTGCAAATCAATCCCAGAACAACAGCAAAGGACCTTGTGAAGATGCTGGAGGAAACAGGTACAAAAGTATCTATATCCACAGTAAAACAAGTCCTATATCGACATAACCTGAAAGGCTGCTCAGCAAGAAAGAAGCCACTGCTCCAAAACCGCTATAAAAAAGCCAGACTACGGTTTGCAACTGCACATGGGGACAAAGATCATACTTTTGGGAGAAATGTCCTCTGGTCTGATGAAACAAAAATAGAACTGTTTGGCCATAATGACCATCATTATCTTTGGAGGAAAAAGGGTGAGGCTTGCAAGCCGAAGAACACCATCCCAACCGTGAAGCACGGGGGTGGCAGCATCATGTTGTGGGGGTGCTTTGCTGCAGGAGGGACTGGTGCACTTCACAAAATAGATGGCATCATGAGGAAGGAAAATTATGTGGATATATTGAAGCAACATCTCAAGACATCAGTCAGGAAGTTAAAGCTTGGTTGCAAATGGGTCTTCCAAATGGACAATGACCCCAAGCATACTTCCAAAGTTGTGGCAAAATGGCTTAAGGACACAAAGTCAAGGTATTGGAGTGGCCATCACAAAGCCCTGACCTCAATCCTATAGAACATTTGTGGGCAGAACTGAAAAGGCGTGTGCGAGCAAGGAGGCCTACAAACCTGACTCAGTTACACCAGTTCTGTCAGGAGGAATGGACCAAAATTTACCCAACTTATTGTGAGAAGCTTGTGGAAGGCTACCCAAAACGTTTGACCGAAGTTAAAAAATTTAAAGGCAATGCTACCAAATACTAATTGAGTGTATGTAATCTTTTGACCCACTGGGAATGTGATGAAAGAAATAAAAGCTGAAATAAATCACTCTACTATTATTCTGACATTCTTAGAATAAAGTGGTGATCCTAAATGACCTAAAACAGGGAATTTTTACTAGGATTAAATGTCAGGAATTGTGAAAAACTGAGTTTAAATGTATTTGGCTAAGGTGTATGTAAACTTCCGACTGTACATACATGTGTTACATATGAATTAGCCATAATGTTAATCATGTTTGTTGTTTCTTTTATCAGTCCAGCTCCCTGAAAGGATCAGAGTGGAGAGCCTACTGCAACCTCAACCACCTGGGTATGGCTCCTTCTATCTCCTCCACTCTCCTCTCCTCCTCTCTTCTCTCTCTCTCTCTCTACCCCTACTGCAACCTCAACCACCTGGGTATGGCTCCTTCTATCTCCTCCACTCTCCTCTCCTCCTCTCTTCTCTCTCTCTCTCTCTACCCCTACTGCAACCTCAACCACCTGGGTATGGCTCCTTCTATCTCCTCCTCTCCTCCTCTCTTCTCTCTCTCTCTCTACCCCTACTACAACCTCAACCACCTGGGTATGGCTCCTTCTATCTCCTCCACTCTCCTCTCCTCCTCTCTTCTCTCTCTCTCTCTCTACCCCTACTGCAACCTCAACCACCTGGGTATGGCTCCTTCTATCTCCTCCACTCTCCTCTCCTCCTCTCTTCTCTCTCTCTCTCTCTACCCCTACTGCAACCTCAACCACCTGGGTATGGCTCCTTCTATCTCCTCCTCTCCTCCTCTCTTCTCTCTCTCTCTCTCTACCCCTACTGCAACCTCAACCACCTGGGTATGGCTCCTTCTATCTCCTCCACTCTCCTCTCCTCCTCTCTTCTCTCTCTCTCTCTACCCCTACTGCAACCTCAACCAACTGGGTATGGCTCCTTCTATCTCCTCCACTCTCATCTCCTCCTCTCTTCTCTCTCTCTTACTGTAGCCTGGCCAGACTAACTATAGTGTCAATGTAAACTGCCCTAAGCAGGAACTCTCATTCTCACCTGTATTTTGTATGATTTCATCCATTACCCTTCGACATGTATTATATTAAGACTCTGTTGTTCTGGCACCTTGGAGACAAGGATAAACAAAGAGCATGAAGAACTAGACATGTACTGATAACACCTACAGTACTGGCGTGAAGAACTAGCCATGTACTGATAACACCTACAGTACTGGCGTGAAGAACTAGCCATGTACTGATAACACCTACAGTACTGGCGTGAAGAACTAGCCATGTACTGATAACACCTACAGTACTGGCGTGAAGAACTAGCCATGTACTGATAACACCTACAGTACTGGCGTGAAGAACTAGCCATGTACTGATAACACCTACAGTACTGGCCCCATCGCTGAGCTATGGAAACTATTCCTAGCAATGCAAATAGTGAGCAGACCATATCAGCACTGGCTGGAATGGAGTTTTTCTACTTGAGTCAATGTCATTCAACTCCTCATCTTGTTGGTCTGCTAGAAGACAAGGGGAGGTTCATGACAAGTCTTACATTATAACTGCAAGCTTTACATCAAGTGTTACTAATCTTTCACTAAATACCATCAAGTCAAGCAGTATGCTTGGCGGACAGTGTCAGAGCAGTTCAGTACCACTGCCAAGGCCTGTGTCCTTCTCTCTGCAGATGTCTGTGATCATAAGATCACCATCACATTGAGTTATGGAAGCTAAGTGGGTTGAATTCTGTGAAGGAGCAGAGATAGGCAAGCCTGGAGGTATGAACACAGCAAAGATGTTCAGAAACAGAGAAAAACCAAGTTCATAAACACAGTTTGTGTGTGACCTAACAGTAATATACAACTGTCTTTGTTTCAGTTTTGTTATGCTACAGTTAAATCCTCAGGGCACATTGTATATTACAGTAATGACACATAATATTGTACTGTACATGTCACTATGAAAACATGTATCAAATGCAGTCCATGACCTGTCACATTATTTCAAAACAGAACTATGGGAAGTTCATGTGATGCTTGACATCTAACCTCTGACCTCTGACCTGTGTTCCAGACGTCCAGGGGGACACAGAGACACAGAAAATTGCCTCCAGGAAAACAGGTAGACATTTTACACACATTTTAAGCTTTACAGGTAGAAGTTTTACACACATTTTAAGCTTGACAGGTAGACATTTTACACACATTTTAAGCTTTAATATTTAATATTTAGAAATCGCTCCACCATTTCTTGGTTGATAAAATTAGAATATTTAGCCTAATTTCCGTTCATGTAACGAAACAAGCAATATATAGTTTAGAGAATCATTGTATGATCTAAACCTGAAATATATTTTCAATAACCAAAAATATTATATTCAGCTGTTTGAAGCTGATGTACAAAACTAAAGTAAAAGACGCAAAAACGAAACTTAACAACAGGAAGCATAGATATAGCGCACATAGAACATATCTAATGCTTCTTAGACTTGCTGTCAATGAGAATGACAGATCTATAACTCACATTTCTATGTGAATTTGGCCAGGTCGCCCAAAAAGTTACATATTGCAGCTTTAAAGCAGGAAATGAACTGAAAATGACAATGGATATTTAAGTATTTTTCTTCCTTGTTTGACACTGAGCTTTTCCCTGTCCTTTTTTCATCTCCTTGTCCCATCCTGTGTGTTTGTGTCTTCTCTACAGATTACATGAAGGGCTCCATGTACAACAACAGTCAGTGGTCTCTAAGCGGTGAGAACCCTACCATCAGAGACCCCCTCTGGTGGCTATGGGCCCCTGTGAACACACTACTGGCGCCGGGGTACTGGTGGTGGCCCCTGGCTCTGGCCCTGGTCTGGTGTTGTGCCCCGGGTCACCATGCTGCTCACTGGGATGCCCTGTCCTCCTCCTGTCCCCCTGTTAGAGACACCATGTTCCCCTGGTGGAGACACCATGTCCTCCTTCTGTCTCCCTGGTGGAGACACCATATCCTCCTCCTGTCCCCCTGGTGGAGACACCATGTCCCCCTGGTGGAGACACCATGTCCTCCTTCTGTCCCCCTGGTGGAGACACCATATCCTCCTCCTGTCCGCCAATTGGAATTTGTGGTCTGTATAATTTATCATTTCATTGAGGATACCATCAACATCACAGGCCTTTTTGTGTTGTAGGGTTTGTGTTTTGTCCTGTAGTTCATTCAATGTAATTGGAGAATCCAGTGGGTTCTGGTCTTTAATAGTTGATTCTAGGATTTGTATTTGATCATGTATATGTTTTTGCTCTTTGTTCATTGTTATAGAGCCTTAACAGATTGGAGAAGTGGTTTATCCATCATCTCCATGTTGGATAGATAACTCTTCCTGTTGTTGTTTGTTTAGTGTTTTCCAATTTTCCCAGAAGTGGTTAGATTCTATGGATTCTTCAGTTACATTGAGCTGGTTTCTGGTTTGCTGTTCCTTATTTTTCCGTAGTGTATTTCTGTATTGTTTTAGTGATTCACCATAGTGAAGGTGTATTTCTGTATTGTTTTAGTGATTCACCATAGTGAAGGTGTATTTCTGTATTGTTTTAGTGATTCACCATAGTGAAGGTGTATTTCTGTATTGTTTTAGTGATTCACCATAGTGAAGGTGTATTTCTGTATTGTTTTAGTGATTCACCATAGTGAAGGTGTATTTCTGTATTGTTTTAGTGATTCTCCATAGTGAAGGTGTATTTCTGTATTGTTTTAGTGATTCACCATAGTGAAGGTGTATTTCTGTATTGTTTTAGTGATTCACCATAGTGAAGGTGTATTTCTGTATTGTTTTAGTGATTCTCCATAGTGAAGGTGTGTTTCTGTATTGTTTTAGTGATTCACCATAGTGAAGGTGTATTTCTGTATTGTTTTAGTGATTCACCATAGTGAAGGTGTATTTCTGTATTGTTTTAGTGATTCACCATAGTGAAGGTGTATTTCTGTATTGTTTTAGTGATTCACCATAGTGAAGGTATATTTCTGTATTGTTTAAGTGATTCACCATAGTGAAGGTGTATTTCTGTATTGTTTTAGTGATTCACCATAGTGAAGGTGTATTTCTGTATTGTTTTAGTGATTCACCATAGTGAAGGTGTATTTCTGTATTGTTTTAGTGATTCACCATAGTGAAGGTGTATTTCTGTGTTGTTTAAGTGATTCACCATAGTGAAGGTGTATTTCTGTATTGTTTTAGTGATTCACCATAGTGAAGGTGTATTTCTGTATTGTTTTAGTGATTCACCATAGTGAAGGTGTATTTCTGTGTTGTTTAAGTGATTCACCATAGTGAAGGTGTATTTCTGTATTGTTTTAGTGATTCACCATAGTGAAGGTGTATTTCTGTATTGTTTTAGTGATTCACCATAGTGAAGGTGTATTTCTGTATTGTTTAAGTGATTCACCATAGTGAAGGTGTATTTCTGTATTGTTTTAGTGATTCACCATAGTCAAGGCCTAAGCTCCGGTTTTCTGTGTCTCTATGTTTTAGGTTGGATAGGTTTCTCAATTTCTTTCTTAAGTTTTTGCATTCTTCATCAAATAATTTCTCTCCTCTCTCCTCTCTCTCTCTCTCTCTCGCTGTCTCTCTCTCTCTGTCTCTCTCTCTCCTCTCTCTTTCTGTCTCTCTCTCTCCTCTCTCTCCTCTCTCTGTCTCTGTCTCTGTCTCTCTCTCTCTCTCTCTCGTCTCTCTCTCTCTCTCTCTCTCTCTCTCTCTCTCTCTCTCTCTCTCTCTCTCTCTCACCCTCTCTCTCTCAGAGCCAACAGTTAGTGTTCTACAGGGACTCAACGGAATGGCCACCGGTTTCTCCCAGAATCCCTATGACCTTCCCCGGAGCAGCCACCTACCCAGCGGCCTCAACCTCATCCCCAGCCACTATG
The DNA here is from genome assembly GCA_023634145.1 of Thymallus thymallus. Taxonomy (NCBI): domain Eukaryota; kingdom Metazoa; phylum Chordata; class Actinopteri; order Salmoniformes; family Salmonidae; genus Thymallus; species Thymallus thymallus. The sequence continues at coordinate 36,504,894 of CM042392.1, forward strand.
ACATCCTGCCCATGCACCACAGCCCCACAGACACCCCACCCCCTCCCCCAGAGAGCCCTAGCTCCCTGCTCTAGATGAGAGGACAGGCCCTGGTCCCTCCACCCAGCCCCTGACATTGTGACAACGTTCTTCTAACATTGTTCTGACAACGTTTAGCTAACATCCAGCCATCCCCCTGTTTCCATGCATGATGACAATGTAATAGTGAGGATGCTATCAGAGATGGAGGGAGGGTTTACACCCTGCGGATGAGTAGGACAGAGAGGGATCGACTCCCTCTTAAAACCTGATGAGGAGAAAGAGAGAGAGAGAGAGAGAGAGAGAGAGAGAGCCCTCCTCTTCACCCCAGAGAGACTCACACACCAGCGACCATTCATCTGTCAGTGGGACGACTACAACTGTTCACTCTGGAGTGGATCATATTATTGATTTTAAACTGTACTAAGGTGACATCATGTTCCTAATATTCCCACTATAGACATGTGGTCACTGAGTTCCACAGAAGTTAGATCAATGTATGACCTGAGCTCTCTATGTGATGTGGCTGAGAGACCCAGGAACTGACCAGTGACCATGGTCACAATCTACTTCTGGGTAGACAGAGAGATCCACAGTGAACCGGAGATGTCCCCTATGACTTAGTACCACCTGTACAAGAGTATCCCATCCAATAGGATCCCAAGCCCCAAACTGATAAAGCATGGTTAAATACTAAGATATAGTAATGGTCTTGTAATTAGTCATGTAAAACTATGATCAATATGAATTATTGACCAGACTAGAGTTGTTTACTATGTGAAAGCATTTGATAAGTGATATTTCTGGCCTTCATGTTTTGTATTTATTATAATGTATTGAAGTATGTATTTATTGTTTACACTTGTAATAGTGATGAATTTCCTTATTGTGACACTAGAGACTAACAAAAAAAGCCAGCATTGATCAAATTAAGAAAACGCAATGTAAATAATAAGACAGGATTGATCAGTGTGATCAGTGTGATCAGTGTGATCAGTGTCATGTGTGCAGCGTTGTAGTAGAAGTTGAATCTGAAACTGTAGTAGCCTGATTACCAGTCTGTTTCTGCTGTCATTCTACCTCTTGTCCTGCTGATTACCAGTCTGTTTCTGCTGTCATTCTACCTCTTGTCCTGCTGATTACCAGTCTGTTTCTGCTGTCATTCTACCTCTTGTCCTGCTGATTACCAGTCTGTTTCTGCTGTCATTCTACCTCTTGTCCTGCTGATTACCAGTCTGTTTCTGCTGTCATTCTACCTCTTGTCCTGCTGATTACCAGTCTGTTTCTGCTGTCATTCTACCTCTTGTCCTGCTGATTACCAGTCTGTTTCTGCTGTCATTCTACCTCTTGTCCTGCTGATTACCAGTCTGTTTCTGCTGTCATTCTACCTCTTGTCCTGCTGATTACCAGTCTGTTTCTGCTGTCATTCTACCTCTTGTCCTGCTGATTACCAGTCTGTTTCTGCTGTCATTCTACCTCTTGTCCTGCTGATTACCAGTCTGTTTCTGCTGTCATTCTACCTCTTGTCCTGCTGATTACCAGTCTGTTTCTGCTGTCATTCTACCTCTTGTCCTGCCAAACATGACACAGAGTAAAGGGAGTGGAATGTTTGCACAAAACAGGTTCTGGATTTCAGGCTAAAACTGTACTATCTGTCACATGAGTTCCAGTTATTATAATATATATATTTTTTTATTTAACCTTTATTTAACTAGGCAAGTCAGTTAAGAACAAATCCTTATTTACAATGACAGCCTACCCCGGCCAAACCTGGACAACGCTGGGCCAATTGTGTGCCGCCCTATGGGACTCCCAATCACGGCCGGATGTGATACAGCCTGGATTCGAACCAATGTGAGACAGGACAGGAGGGAGAAACTGAAACCAGGTTGAATGCTTACTGTTGTCTTAGGTGTATTCACTAGGAACCAAACAGAACCAAACAGAACCAAATGGAACCAAACAGAACCAAACGGAACCAAACAGAACCAAACGGAATCAAACGGAACAAAAAGGGAGAGACCTACCTGAATTTGTCCAATAGAAACTTGTTTTAGTAGCAGGCTGGAAGTATCATGGTTTTCTGGCTTCCCTGCTTTACCCCTGAAAACACTGTGCTTGTTAACCCCGTTGAGGGTAGTAAAGCGTTTTCCCTTTCGAAAAGTTTCGGAACTGTGTGCAACTGTTTGCTACTGTGTGCACTAATGATTACACCCCTGAAATGAAACAACAATGAAATGTATCAAAATGAGCCAGACTAACAAACTAGCCCTTAAACAATGTGATGATTGCATTGGGAATAATGTGTACAAATGTTTTGTGATGATAATACTTTACTTTTATTATCTAATTTGTTAGAACCTTATAGATCTCTAGTTTTTCAAAAGTTATCTGATCGGATTTCGGCAATTGGATAGGATTAAATACATAGAAATAGAATGAACAGAATGGTATCATTGACTTGAATGGGGACACCCGTTCTATTCATTATATTTCTATGCATTTAATCCGATCTGATCAGATAACTTTTGAAAAACTGGGCCCTGGCATCCACTGTACATTACCAGCAAAAGGGTTAGTCTAGAGATCATATACATGGACCAGCTAAGGAACGACATCGACATCCACATTCATTTTAGAAAGACAATATTTTGCCGAAATGTCATAGGATTATACCAAATTATCTTTGTTGTAGCATATGATGTATGTTAGATATTTTGTGAAATGTTCTCATAAAATTGCATCCATCTGAAAGGGGAGCAGAATTTAACACTCTCTGTAGTGCACTCTCTTTGAGCAGGGCCCATAGGGCTACATAGTAGTGCACTCTCTTTGAGCAGGGCCCATAGGGCTACATAGTAGTGCACTCTCTTTGAGCAGGGCCCATAGGGCTACATAGTAGTGCACTCTCTTTGAGCAGGGCCCATAGGGCTACATAGTAGTGCACTCTCTTTGAGCAGGGCCCATAGGGCTACATAGTAGTGCACTCTCTTTGAGCAGGGCCCATAGGGCTACATAGTAGTGCACTCTCTTTGAGCAGGGCCCATAGGGCTACATAGTAGTGCACTACATAGGAAATAGGGAGCTAATTGGGACTCACACAGAGACAGACATAGTAATAGGACAGTAAGTCATTATCTCCAGCCAGTGTGTTGATCAGTAATAGGACAGTAAGTCATTATCTCCAGCCAGTGTGTTGATCAGTAATAGGACAGTAAGTCATTATCTCCAGCCGGTGTGTTGATCAGTAATAGGACAGTAAGTCATTATCTCCAGCCAGTGTGTTGATCAGTAATAGGACAGTAAGTCATTATCTCCAGCCAGTGTGTTGATCAGTAATAGGACAGTAAGTCATTATCTCCAGCCGGTGTGTTGATCAGTAATAGGAGAGTAAGTCATTATCTCCAGCCAGTGTGTTGATCAGTAATAGGACAGTAAGTCATTATCTCCAGCCGGTGTGTTGATCAGTAATAGGACAGTATGTCATTATCTCCAGCCGGTGTGTTGATCAGTAATAGAACAGTTAGTCATTATCTCCAGCCGGTGTGTTGATCAGTAATAGGACAGTAAGTCATTATCTCCAGCCGGTGTGTTGATCAGTAATAGGACAGTATGTCATTATCTCCAGCCGGTGTGTTGATCAGTAATAGGACAATATGTCATTATCTCCAGCCGGTGTGTTGATCAGTAATAGGACAGTATGTCATTATCTCCAGCCGGTGTGTTGATCAGTAATAGGACAGTATGTCATTATCTCCAGCCAGTGTGTTGATCAGTAATAGGACAGTAAGTCATTATCTCCAGCCGCTGTGTTGATCAGTAATAGGACAGTAAGTCATTGCCTCCAGCCGGTGTGTTGATCAGTAATAGGACAGTAAGTCATTATCTCCAGCCGGTGTGTTGATCAGTAATAGGACAGTAAGTCATTATCTCCAGCCGGTGTGTTGATCAGTAATAGGACAGTATGTCATTATCTCCAGCCGGTGTGTTGATCAGTAATAGGACAATATGTCATTATCTCCAGCCGGTGTGTTGATCAGTAATAGGACAGTATGTCATTATCTCCAGCCGGTGTGTTGATCAGTAATAGGACAGTATGTCATTATCTCCAGCCAGTGTGTTGATCAGTAATAGGACAGTAAGTCATTATCTCCAGCCGCTGTGTTGATCAGTAATAGGACAGTAAGTCATTGCCTCCAGCCGGTGTGTTGATCAGTAATAGGACAGTAAGTCATTATCTCCAGCCGGTGTGTTGATCAGTGATAGGACAGTAAGTCATTATCTCCAGCCGGTGTGTTGATCAGTAATAGGACAGTAAGTCATTATCTCCAGCCGGTGTGTTGATCAGTAATAGGACAGTAAGTCATTATCTCCAGCCGGTGTGTTGATCAGTAATAGGACAGTAAGTCATTATCTCCAGCCGGTGTGTTGATCAGTAATAGGACAGTAAGTCATTATCTCCAGCCGGTGTGTTGATCAGTAATAGGAAAGTAAGTCATTATCTCTAGCCGGTGTGTTGATCAGTAATAGGACAGTATATCATTATCTCCAGCCGGTGTGTTGATCAGTAATAGGACAGTATGTCATTATCTCCAGCCGGTGTGTTGATCAGTAATAGGACAGTATGTCATTATCTCCAGCCAGTGTGTTGATCAGTAATAGGACAGTATGTCATTATCTCCAGCCAGTGTGTTAATCAGTAATAGGACAATATGTCATTATCTCCAGCCGGTGTATTGATCAGTAATAGGACAGTATGCAATTATCTCCAGCCGGTGTGTTGATCAGTAATAGGACAGTATGCCATTATCTCCAGCCGGTGTGTTGATCAGTAATAGGACAGTATGTCATTATCTCCAGCCAGTGTGTTGATCAGTAATAGGACAGTATGTCGTTATCTCCAGCCAGTGTGTTAATCAGTAATAGGACAGTATGTCATTATCTCCAGCTAGTGTGTTAATCAGTAATAGGACAGTATGTCATTATCTCCAGCTAGTGTGTTAATCAGTAATAGGACAATATGTCATTATCTCCAGCCGGTGTATTGATCAGTAATAGGACAGTATGCCATTATCTCCAGCCGGTGTGTTGATCAGTAATAGGACAATATGTCATTATCTCCAGCCGGTGTATTGATCAGTAATAGGACAGTATGTCATTATCTCCAGCCAGTGTGTTGATCAGTAATAGGACAGTATGTCATTATCTCCAGCCAGTGTGTTGATCAGTAATAGGACAGTATGTCATTATCTCCAGCCAGTGTGTTGATCAGTAATAGGACAGTATGTCATTATCTCCAGCCAGTGTGTTGATCAGTAATAGGACAGTATGTCATTATCTCCAGCCGGTGTGTTGATCAGTAATAGGACAGTATGTCATTATCTCCAGCCAGTGTGTTGATAATAGTATGACTGACTGTTGTTCCTCTATAGAAGTGTCACTTTACGTTGCTGTTATTTACATGCTGCTTGATGTTTTAGTATACAAATGACTAATTAAAAGCCGATGCTGCCGTCAGATAATACATTCACTATAGACATGTAGTCTAACATGCTTTCCATCCAATTGGCAACAGGTTTTTCATGTGAATATTCTAAAATACTCAAAGAAAACATACACATTATCCCACCAGTGGTGTTTCCACCTAACAGACCTGCTGAGGATAGAAATCAGTGTGTGATGTAGCACACAATGTAAAAATCTAAAGTGCAATGTGTTTCCATCGCATTTTCAACTGTACAGATAGTTGTAGCAAATGTTCCCACTCTGGTCTTGGCACTTTCACTCTGGCCAACAGCTCAGATACAGTGCGGGTAGGCTAGCCTACATGAAGAGATTATTATGGATAAGAGTACAAATATTTTGATTTGTCAAAAGGCAGTCAAGCATGGATCATCATGTCACCAGAAATAAGACCCTCGATATTTATTGGAAAGCAGCATCAAGCTCATCACTGTGAAGTTCATCATAACTCATTTCATCTCTAGGTTAATAAACTGCATGGTTTCCTGAGTCGTAGTGGGAGGACCACACAACATATAATCTCCTGTCTCCAAGTTTACTTCCATATCATGGTTATTAGATCAATATTTGCTCATTGTGACGTGTGTGAATATGGAAGAGAGCCAGGCGCAGGAGATAGTGTGGAACAAACGTATAATTTAATACGTTACAGGTATATTCCACAATATAACAGGAACGGCACCACTGTGCCCGTAAACCACTAAAGGTGCTACTATCACTAAGCGACCGCCAAGAGCACAAAACCACCAGTAAATATAAACTCGGATGCGAATAACAAGAACCCACAAGGACCTGAGGGAACAGAGAGAACAGAGGGAACTGAGGGAACAGAGGGAACTGTCACGACTGGGTGTAAAATGACCAAGGTGCAGTGCAGTAGTTCCACATATTTATATTTAATATATATTCAATGTGAACTAAAACAAACACAAACAACGTAGATACACTTCCTCTTCAGACTGACATGAAGACAATGAACCACACAGGTGAGGAACATACTAACATAAGTAGGATCCCCAATTAGAGACAACGCAGAGCAGCTGCCTCTAATTGGGGACCCAACACAAAACACCACACAGAACTAGAATACTAGATCTGTCAGGCTCTGACCATGGCTAAATAGATGAGCCAAAGGCTTCTCTATGGCCAGAGCCTGACAGGAACATATAACGTGAAGTCATTGGGGGGAATGAGAACCAGGTGTGCGTAATGACAAGACAAAACTAATGGATAATGAAGGAGGGAGCGGCAGTGGCTAGAAAGACGGTGACGACGAAAGCCGAAGCCGGAACAAGGGGATGAGGCAACTTCAGATGGAGTCGTGACAGGAATCAATGTGTTTCCATTTCTCACATTATTATCCCACCATGTTGAACGAACACATTATCTGTCAGCATTTAGAAAATTGTACCGAAACTTCCTTTTTCCATCACAGGTGTTTTATACAGTATGACTTTACTGCATACAAACTGTGGATGGACCTTTTAACTCAGAGGAAAGTTTATTTATTAATTGTAATTAGTGGACAGAGATAACATTTTAATTATAAACAAAACAAATACAAATCAGAGTACAGCATGAATGACACACCATAGCAAAATGTTTTGCAACAGGAAAATAAACATGTGTTTGTTGTTGGACTACTAGTCCAGGTAGTCTCTCCCTATTTCAGTCATTTTTCTTCCGTTTGTTGCCTAATGAACACAACCCAGGTCATCACAGTATGATACAGGGCTGCAGTCATTCCCAGACAGGTACTGGTGTCAGGGGCCTGAACAGTCAGGTCCTACATATATCACAGCACATCACCAGCCATGGTGGTCCATAATAGCATATCAATATAGCATGCTAAATTATAAATCTTTATCATTGAGAATGTGTTTCAAAATCAGAAGTCAGCAGAAGCACTTACTTCACGGTAAGGTCTACGCTGTATTCGGCACATGTGACAAGGTTTGATTGCAGTGCAGGCTAATTTGTAGCGCTCTCAGTTTGATAGGGGGTTGTTGAAGTTCAGTGCAAAGACTAGTAATGAAGTTTATCTGGGCTAACTCCACACAGTGGGCTAGTAATGAAGTTTATCTGGGCTAACTCCACACAGTGGGCTAGTAATTAAGTTTATCTGGGCTAACTCCACACAGTGGGCTAGTAATGAAGTTTCTGGGCTAACTCCACACAGTGGGCTAGTAATGAAGTTTATCTGGGCTAACTCCACACAGTGGGCTAGTAATGAAGTTTATCTGGGCTAACTCCACACAGTGGGCTAGTAATGAAGTTTATCTGGGCTAACTCCACACAGTGGGCTAGTAATGAAGTTTATCTGGGCTAACTCCACACAGTGGGCTAGTAATGAAGTTTATCTGGGCTAACTCCACACAGTGGGCTAGTAATGAAGTTTATCTGGGCTAACTCCACACAGTGGGCTAGTAATGAAGTTTATCTGGGCTAACTCCACACAGTGGGCTAGTAATGAAGTTTATCTGGGCTAACTCCACACAGTGGGCTAGTAATGAAGTTTATCTGGGCTAACTCCACACAGTGGGCTAGTAATGAAGTTTATATGGGCTAACTCCACACAGTGGGCTAGTAATGAAGTTTATATGAGCTAACTCCAGACAGTGGCTCCTACCCACACTAATATTACCCTCTAGACCGTGGTAAGTTGTGAGTGTGATCTGCTTGACAAGAGTTGCTTGGAAGGAACTGCAGCGCTCCCTAGCTAGCTGGGGTAGGAACCTGTCCTGTCCACTAACTCAGAGAGATAGGTAAGCTGGGGTAGGAACCTGTCCTGTCCACTAACTCAGAGAGATAGGTAAGCTGGGGTAGGAACCTGTCCTGTCCACTAACTCAGAGAGATAGGTAAGCTGGGGTAGGAACCTGTCCTGTCCACTAACTCAGAGAGATAGGTAAGCTGGGGTAGGAACCTGTCCTGTCCACTAACTCAGAGAGATAGGTAAGCTGGGGTAGGAACCTGTCCTGTCCACTAACTCAGAGAGATAGGTAAGCTGGGCTTGAAGAGAAGGTGGTGCCTGAAAACTATCTACAGAAGTAGTAAGAAACGAAGGCATACCAACCAACAAGCCATTCTACCATATAGGCACTGAAACAAGCCACTACTCAGTACTCAAATCATTAAGCACTGAAACAAGCCACTGCTCAGTAATCATTAAGCACTGAAACAAGTCACTACTCAGTACTCATTAAGCACTGAAACAAGTCACTACTCAGTACTCATTAAGCACTGAAACAAGTCACTGCTCAGTAATCATTAAGCACTGAAACAAGTCACTACTCAGTACTCATTAAGCACTGAAACAAGTCACTACTCAGTACTCATTAAGCACTGAAACAAGTCACTACTCAGTACTCATTAAGCACTGAAACAAGTCACTACTCAGTACTCATTAAGCACTGAAACAAGTCACTACTCAGTACTCATTAAGCACTGAATCAAGTCACTACTCATTAAGCACTGAATCAGAGATAGACTCTAGAAGGCGGCTTGGTGCCGGGGTCAGGGGTTCAGGGGGTAGCAGGTGGTACTGGTGATGCTGTTAGATGCTCTGACAACACTACATCTTTGGTTTATTCTCCGTCGGCTGCACCTGGATGTTGACCATATTGTTGCTAGGCGACATGTTGTTGTCTTGCCGATCTGACATCTGTTTCTGAGACACGATGTGATAGATTTCTGCATGGAGGGAGGGGGGATGTGGAAGACAGGCAGGAGAGTGAGGAAGAGAAGAGGGAGACAGACAGGGGGGAGAGTGAGACAAACATGAGGATAGTGAGACAGACAGGGGGAGAGAGAGACAGACAGGGGGAGAGAGAGACAGACAGGAGGAGATTGAGACAGACAGGGGGAGAGGGAGACAGACAGGGGGAGAGAGATACAGACAGGAGGAGAGAGAGACAGAAAGGAGGAGATTGAGACAGACAGGGGGAGAGAGAGACAGACAGGAGGAGAGAGAGACAGACAGGAAGAAAGAGAGACAGACAGGGGGAGAGAGAGAAAGACAGGAGGAGATTGAGACAGACGGGGGAGAGAGACAGACAGGAAGAGAGAGAGACAGACAGGAGGAGAGAGAGACAGACAGGAAGAGAGAGAGACAGACAGGGGGAGAGAGAGAGAGACAGGAAGAGAGAGAGACACAGGAAGAGAGAGAGACAGACAGGGGGAGAGAGAGACAGACAGAGGGAGAGAGAGACAGACAGGAGGAGAGAGAGACAGACAGGAGGAGCGAGAGAGAGAGACAGACAGGAGGAGCGAGAGAGAGAGACAGACAGGAGGGAGATTACATGTTGCTACAGTACTTTACTCACATCTTAAAACAGGAAGCTTATCTAACACAATCACCAGAATCTGTTAGCGTTCCCTTTTAAACATTTCTTGTTTGACTACACTGAGTGTGTTAGTGCAGGCAGGGCAGAGCAGAGCAGAGCAGGGCAGGGCAGAGCAGGGCAGAGCAGGGCAGGGCAGAGCAGGGCAGAGCAGGGCAGGGCAGAGCAGGGCAGGGCAGAGCAGGGCAGGGCAGGGCAGGGCAGGGCAGAGCAGGGCAGGGCAGAGCAGGGCAGAGCAGGGCAGGGCAGAGCAGGGCAGAGCAGGGCAGAGCAGGGCAGGGCAGAGCAGGGCAGGGCAGGGCAGGGCAGAGCAGGGCAGGGCATAGCAGGGCAGAGAAGGGCAGGGCAGAGCAGAGCAGAGCAGAGCAGAGCAGGGCAGGGCAGAGCAGAGCAGAGCAGGGCAGAGCAGGGCAGAGCAGAGCAGAGCAGAGCAGTGGACCAAGGCTCCTTCTCAATTGTCTTTTCTTGATTCCTCATTACTTGCCTCCTTCACAATCGTATTGGAGGAGAAGATCCAAGGTCCATCCCTTCTGACGATCTACTCCAATTGGTTTTGAGAAGGAGGCGAGGAGATCGGATGGAAGGAATCAAGCTAAAATTATTAAGGAAAGAACTCCGGGCTGGTTCTGGATTATAGCCACGTCTTGTTAGTTAGAGGAAGTGGACTTCAGGAGGAGCCTCACATCTGGCCCCTGGCCCTCAGCTGTGATTATGTATTCAGGAAGACCATCTGGCCCCTGGCCCTCAGCTGTGATTATGTATTCAGGAAGACCATCTGGCCCCCGGCCCTCAGCTGTGATTATGTATTCAGGAAGACCATCTGGCCCCCGGCCCTCAGCTGTGATTATGTATTCAGGAAGACCATCTGGCCCCTGGCCCTCAGCTGTGATTATGTATTCAGGAAGACCATCTGGCCCCTGGCCCTCAGCTGTGATTATGTATTCAGGAAGACCATCTGGCCCCCGGCCCAGCGGAGATGATCACCCTGACCTATACAACACACACACTAATAATACAATACAGCCCATTTCAAATAGAAATTCAACCTTATATCAAAGAAATCAATCAATGCACACAGAGACAGAGCAAGAGAGGACCACTCACCAGATAGAATGGTCTGGAAGGATGTCTCCACGTTAGTAGAGTCCAGGGCTGAAGTCTCCAGGAAAGATAAACCCTTCTTCTCTGAGGGATAGAGGGAAACAGTAAACCATGTCAATCACTACTGTGTTAAGGTCTCTACCCTTATCCTGCTACATTACAGAGATGTCTTCCTGTTACATTACAGAGATGTCTTCCTGTTACATTACAAAGATGTCTTCCTGTTACATTACAAAGATGTCTTCCTGTTACATTACAAAGATGTCTTCCTGTTACATTACAGAGATGTCTTCCTGTTACATTACAGAGATGTCTTCCTGTTACAGGTTGGTTACTCCAGATATCTTGTATTTCTATACTTTTTCATACTGCCGCTCTATGTATCATGTACCGTGTATCTGTCTTTTGTGTACTTTCGTTGTGGCATTTTGCACCTGCCCTGTGTTTTGTTGTAGCTGCTTGACAATGAAATTTCCCCCCCGGGGGATCAATAAAGTACCTATCTATCTATCTATCTATCTATCTATCTATCTATCTATCTATTACAGAGATGTCTTCCTGTTACATTGCAGAGATGTCTTCCTGTTGCATTACAGAGATGTCTTCCTGTTACATTGCAGAGATGTCTTCCTGTTACATTACAGAGATGTCTTCCTGTTACATTACAGAGATGTCTTCCTGTTACATTACAAAGATGTCTTCCTGTTACATTACAAAGATGTCTTCCTGTTACATTACAAAGATGTCTTCCTGTTACATTACAGATATGTCTTCCTGTTACATTACAGAGATGTCTTCCTGTTACATTACAGAGATGTCTTCCTGTTACATTGCAGAGATGTCTTCCTGTTGCATTACAGAGATGTCTTCCTGTTACATTGCAGAGATGTCTTCCTGTTGCATTACAGAGATGTCTTCCTGTTACATTACAGAGATGTCTTCCTGTTACATTACAGAGATGTCTTCCTGTTACATTACAAAGATGTCTTCCTGTTACATTACAAAGATGTCTTCCTGTTACATTACAAAGATGTCTTCCTGTTACATTACAGAGATGTCTTCCTGTTACATTACAGAGATGTCTTCCTGTTACATTACAGAGATGTCTTCCTGTTACATTGCAGAGATGTCTTCCTGTTGCATTACAGAGATGTCTTCCTGTTACATTACAGAGATGTCTTCCTGTTACATTACAAAGATGTCTTCCTGTTACATTACAAAGATGTCTTCCTGTTACATTACAGAGATGTCTTCCTGTTACATTACAGAGATGTCTTCCTGTTACATTACAAAGATGTCTTCCTGTTACATTACAGAGATGTCTTCCTGTTACATTGCAGAGATGTCTTCCTGTTACATTACAGAGATGTCTTCCTGTTACATTACAGAGATGTCTTCCTGTTACATTACAGAGATGTCTTCCTGTTACATTGCAGAGATGTCTTCCTGTTGCATTACAGAGATGTCTTCCTGTTACATTACAAAGATGTCTTCCTGTTACATTACAGAGATGTCTTCCTGTTACATTACAGAGACGTCTTCCTGTTACATTACAAAGATGTCTTCCTGTTACATTACAGAGACGTCTTCCTGTTACATTGCAGTAAGTAAATAAGCAAACCACGATCACTAACAGCCACTCATGGGTAAGGAAAAAGTTAACACCACTACTCCTTTCTGTGGGAGTTGGGAGGCATGGTTGGTACTAGCCTGATGCCAGACCTGTACTGACCTACACAAATACATCTGAACCCACACCAGGTTGGTTCTGTACTTACCTGCACAAATACATCTGAACCCACACCAGGTTGGTTCTGTACTTACCTGCACAAATACATCTGAACCCACACCAGGTTGGTTCTGTACTTACCTGCACAAATACATCTGAAACCAGACCAGGTTGGTTCTGTACTGACCTGCACAAATACATCTGAACCCACACCAGGTTGGTTCTGTACTGACCTGCACAAATACATCTGAACCCACACCAGGTTGGTTCTGTACTGACCTGCACAAATACATCTGAAACCAGACCAGGTTGGTACTAAGTTATTAAACACTGATCTATGTTAGGTGGACCGGTTCATTCTGGTACTAAGTTATTAAACACTGATCTATGTTAGGTGGACCGGTTCATTCTGATACTAAGTTATTAAACACTGATCTATGTTAGGTGGACCGGTTCATTCTGATACTAAGTTATTAAACACTGATCTATGTTAGGTGGACCGGTTCATTCTGATACTAAGTTATTAAACACTGATCTATGTTAGGTGGACCGGTTCATTCTGGTACTAAGTTATTCAACACTGATCTATGTTAGGTGGACCGGTTCATTCTGGTACTAAGTTATTAAACACTGATCTATGTTAGGTGGACCGGTTCATTCTGGTACTAAGTTATTAAACACTGATCTATGTTAGGTGGACCGGTTCATTCTGATACTAAGTTATTAAACACTGATCTATGTTAGGTGGACCGGTTCATTCTGATACTAAGTTATTAAACACTGATCTATGTTAGGTGGACCGGTTCATTCTGATACTAAGTTATTAAACACTGATCTATGTTAGGTGGACCGGTTCATTCTGGTACTAAGTTATTAAACACTGATCTATGTTAGGTGGACCGGTTCATTCTGGTACTAAGTTATTAAACACTGATCTATGTTAGGTGGACCGGTTCATTCTGATACTAAGTTATTAAACACTGATCTCTGTTAGGTGGACCGGTTCATTCTGATACTAAGTTATTAAACACTGATCTATGTTAGGTGGACCGGTTCATTCTGGTACTAAGTTATTAAACACTGATCTATGTTAGGTGGACCGGTTCATTCTGATACTAAGTTATTAAACACTGATCTCTGTTAGGTGGACCGGTTCATTCTGGTACTAAGTTATTAAACACTGATCTATGTTAGGTGGACCGGTTCATTCTGATACTAAGTTATTAAACACTGATCTATGTTAGGTGGACCGGTTCATTCTGATACTAAGTTATTAAACACTGATCTATGTTAGGTGGACCGGTTCATTCTGGTACTAAGTTATTAAACACTGATCTATGTTAGGTGGACCGGTTCATTCTGGTACTAAGTTATTAAACACTGATCTATGTTAGGTGGACCGGTTCATTCTGGTACTAAGTTATTAAACACTGATCTATGTTAGGTGGACCGGTTCATTCTGATACTAAGTTATTAAACACTGATCTATGTTAGGTGGACCGGTTCATTCTGATACTAAGTTATTAAACACTGATCTATGTTAGGTGGACCGGTTCATTCTGATACTAAGTTATTAAACACTGATCTATGTTAGGTGGACCGGTTCATTCTGATACTAAGTTATTAAACACTGATCTATGTTAGGTGGACCGGTTCATTCTGGTACTAAGTTATTAAACACTGATCTATGTTAGGTGGACCGGTTCATAAATTAAATATAAATATAGGACAAAACACACAACAAGACAAGAGAGAAACACAACACTACATAAAGAGAGACACCACAACACTACATAAAGAGAGACATAACAACACTACATAAAGAGAGACAAAACAACACTACATAAAGAGAGACACCACAACACTACATAAAGAGAGACAAAACAACACTACATAAAGAGAGACACCACAACACTACATAAAGAGAGACAATACAACACTACATAAAGAGAGACAAAACAACACTACATAAAGAGAGACAAAACAACACTACATAAAGAGAGACAACACAACACTACATAAAGAGAGACAAAACAACACTACATAAAGAGAGACACCACAACACTACATAAAGAGAGACACCACAACACTACATAAAGAGAGACAAAACAACACTACATAAAGAGAGACAACACAACACTACATAAAGAGAGACAAAACAACACTACATAAAGAGAGACACCACAACACTACATAAAGCGAGACACCACAACACTACATAAAGAGAGACAACACAACACTACATAAGAGACACCACAACACTACATAAAGAGAGACACCACAACACTACATAAAGAGAGACACCACAACACTACATAAAGAGAGACAAAACAACACTACATAAAGAGAGACACCACAACACTACATAAAGAGACACCACAACACTACATAAAGAGAGACAAAACAACACTACATAAAGAGAGACAACACAACACTACATAAAGAGAGACAAAACAACACTACATAAAGAGAGACACCACAACACTACATAAAGAGAGACACCACAACACTACATAAAGAGAGACAACACAACACTACATAAGAGACACCACAACACTACATAAAGAGAGACACCACAACACTACATAAAGAGAGACACCACAACACTACATAAAGAGAGACAAAACAACACTACATAAAGAGAGACACCACAACACTACATAAAGAGACACCACAACACTACATAAAGAGAGACACCACAACACTACATAAAGAGAGACACCACAACACTACATAAAGAGACACCACAACACTACATAAAGAGAGACACCACAACACTACATAAAGAGAGACACCACAACACTACATAAAGAGAGACAAAACAACACTACATAAAGAGAGACACCACAACACTACATAAAGAGACACCACAACACTACATAAAGAGAGACAAAACAACACTACATAAAGAGAGACACCACAACACTACATAAAGAGACACCACAACACTACATAAAGAGAGACACCACAACACTACATAAAGAGAGACACCACAACACTACATAAAGAGACACCACAACACTACATAAAGAGAGACACCACAACACTACATAAAGAGAGACACCACAACACTACATAAAGAGAGACAAAACAACACTACATAAAGAGAGACACCACAACACTACATAAAGAGAGACAACACAACACTACATAAAGAGACACCACAACACTACATAAAGAGAGACACCACAACACTACATAAAGAGAGACAAAACAACACTACATAAAGAGAGACAACACAACACTACATAAAGAGAGACACCACAACACTACATAAAGAGAGACAAAACAACACTACATAAAGAGAGACACCACAACACTACATAAAGAGAGACAAAACAACACTACATAAAGAGAGACAACACAACACTACATAAAGAGAGACACCACAACACTACATAAAGAGAGACAAAACAACACTACATAAAGAGAGACACCACAACACTACATAAAGAGAGACACCACAACACTACATAAAGAGAGACACCACAACACTACATAAAGAGAGACACCACAACACTACATAAAGAGAGACAAAACAACACTACATAAAGAGAGACACCACAACACTACATAAAGAGAGACACCACAACACTACATAAAGAGAGACACCACAACACTACATAAAGAGAGACAAAACAACACTACATAAAGAGAGACAACACAACACTACATAAAGAGAGACAACACAACACTACATAAAGAGACACCACAACACTACATAAAGAGAGACCTAAGACAACAACATAGCAAGGCAGCAACACATGACAACATAGCAAGGCAGCAACACAACATGGTTTGGATGGGTTTGGGTTCTGTGGACCGATGCAGTTTTACCTTAAACATTTGAATCGGGGACTGATGCGTATCATATCGGTAAATCATTACATCCCTGTGTGTGTGTGTGTGTGTGTGTGTGTGTGTGTGTGTGTGTGTGTGTGTGTGTGTGTGTGTGTGTGTGTGTGTGTGTTGGTACTCACGCTGATGTAATAGCCCGGTATCTCTCCTGACCAGCTGTGTCCCAGATCTGAGCCTTCACTGTCTTCCCGTCCACCTGGATACTGCGGGTGGCAAACTCCACTCCGATGGTGCTCTTACTCTCCAGGTTAAACTCATTCCAGTTGAAATGAGACAACAGGTTACTCTTCCCCACACCAGTCTCCTATCAACACCACTGGGACAGAGAGAAAGAGACAGGTTAGAGTCAATTCAATGCAACTTTGTTGATCTCCTCAGGCACAATCATTGTTAGATTACAAATATCAATATCAAAATCCTCTACATTCACATAAAGGCAGTGTAGAACCAGGCGATACAATCCATCCCAATAAATACACTGTCTCAAACAATGTGCTTTGTCAAGGTTGCCATCGTATGCTAACTACTACCAAGCAGGCACCCATTCATTACGATGTAGAATAGGAAGTTCAATAGGAAACTCTTCTACAGTGTTCCGAGGCTGGTGCAGAGCAGAGATCTTCAGATCCAGACCTGGGCTAATGTAACGTCATCGTTCATTTATACTTAGCAGCAACAGAACAGTCACTGAACTGAGATCTAACTCTGTTAGCTGGAAACATCACCATGTGTCATAAGTATCCATCCATCCTATCTATCTATCTATCTATCTATCTATCTATCTATCTATCTATCTATCTATCTATCTATCTATCTATCTATCTATCTATCTATCTATCTATCTATCTATCTATCTATCTATCTATCTATCTATCTATCTATCTATCTATCTATCTATCTATCTATCTATCTATCTATCTATCTATCTATCTATCTATCTATCTATCTATCTATCTATCTATCTATCTATCTATCTATCTATCTATCTATCTATCTATCTATCTATCTATCTATGGGAGGTTCTATTATTCCTGTTCTCAACAATCACCAACAATGTTTACACACTGGCTCCAGACAGTTATAGGCTACCCTGAAGCCGTAAGCACTAAAATCTCTAGGCTAATTCAAATTCTAGAACAATAGCCCACACAAGTCAATGAGAGATGCACACTTATACCTACGTTGATGAATAAGGTGTGTTTGTTGGGCTATATGGGCCCCTGAGTGGTGCAGTGGTCTAAGGCACTGCATCTCAGTGGAAGAGGTGTCACTGGTTCAAATCCAGGCTGTATCACATCCAGCTGTGATTGGGGTGGTGCACAATTGTCCTGATTTGGCTGGGGTAAGCCATCATTGTAAATAAGAATTTGTTCTTTAGTTAGTAAAATAAAAGTGATATTTAAAAAAATAATAAGGTGTGTTTGTTGGGCTATACGTGTGGTATGATGAATAAGGTGTGTTTGTTGGGCTATACGTGTGGTATGATGAATAAGGTATGTTGGGCTATACGTGTGGTATGATGAATAAGGTGTGTTGGGCTATACGTGTGGTATGATGAATAAGGTGTGTTTGTTGGGCTATATGTGTGGTATGATGAATAAGGTGTGTTGGGCTATACGTGTGGTATGATGAATAAGGTGTGTTTGTTGGGCTATACGTGTGGTATGATGAATAAGGTGTGTTGGGCTATACGTGTGGTATGATGAATAAGGTGTGTTTGTTGGGCTATATGTGTGGTATGATGAATAAGGTGTGTTGGGCTATACGTGTGGTATGATGAATAAGGTGTGTTTGTTGGGCTATACGTGTGGTATGATGAATAAGGTGTGTTTGTTGGGCTATACGTGTGGTATGATGAATAAGGTGTGTTTGTTGGGCTATACGTGTGGTATGATGAATAAGGTGTGTTGGGCTATACGTGTGGTATGATGAATAAGGTGTGTTTGTTGGGCTATATGTGTGGTATGATGAATAAGGTGTGTTGGGCTATACGTGTGGTATGATGAATAAGGTGTGTTTGTTGGGCTATACGTGTGGTATGATGAATAAGGTGTGTTTGTTGGGCTATACGTGTGGTATGATGAATAAGGTGTGTTGGGCTATACGTGTGGTATGATGAATAAGGTGTGTTTGTTGGGCTATATGTGTGGTATGATGAATAAGGTGTGTTGGGCTATACGTGTGGTATGATGAATAAGGTGTGTTTGTTGGGCTATACGTGTGGTATGATGAATAAGGTGTGTTGGGCTATACGTGTGGTATGATGAATAAGGTGTGTTTGTTGGGCTATATGTGTGGTATGATGAATAAGGTGTGTTGGGCTATACGTGTGGTATGATGAATAAGGTGTGTTTGTTGGGCTATACGTGTGGTATGATGAATAAGGTGTGTTTGTTGGGCTATACGTGTGGTATACGGGTCATACAATAAGTGAGTAATAAAGTACACAGCATGTAGCTCCAGTTCCATGGTTTGTGACATCTGACACATTCCTCTGTGCTTGACATCTCAACTTGTATCCTCAGTCGATAACATGCTCTGACTAGACATCAAGTGGGTCTAGCCTGTACTAAGAGACATGGCCTATGTTCCTAGTAGTTACTCCACAATGGGAAGAACCTATTTTATTCATGTCATGATGAGCATGTTGTTGTGTTTGAAGCACAGGCAGGATATGGTAGATATGTAGTTCAGTAGACATGTCTTCTGTAAGAAAACATTTCAATGAATGACATCACATAACGTTATAAAAAGGTAACGTGGTCATTTGACCAAGTATCTGGTAATCTAGCTAGCTAGCTGAGGATGTTTAGGTACCTGGTAGTCTCTCCCTCCCTTCTCATTTCCTTCACATACACGCTACTGATCTACATGAATATATGTATATAATACAATAATATCCAAACGCACTCATTTTAGTTAATAAGAAATCAAGCTAACATTAACTTTGCTGCTAGCAGCTAACTAGATGAGCATCGAGCCTGACGACCACTGGTACCAGCTAGTGGGTTTAACACCATGAGGAATGACATGTTATGGACAGGTAACCTTAGGTCTGATTTAGCATATATGTACCTTTAATCAAGTAATCATACTCGTCATCTCTGTTCCCCATCCCGAATCAAACTTAATGCGAGGTTGGATCCATTTGGCACCGTCCCTTTTCACCTCGGTCCCATCCTGCCTGACCCAGTCTGCACCTCGGTCCCATCCTGCCTGACCCAGTCTGCACCTCGGTCCCATCCTGCCTGACCCAGTCTGCACCTCGGTCCCATCCTGCCTGACCCAGTCTGCACCTCGGTCCCATCCTGCCTGACCCAGTCTGCACCTCGGTCCCATCCTGCCTGACCCAGTCTGCACCTCGGTCCCATCCTGCCTGACCCAGTCTGCACCTCGGTCCCATCCTGCCTGACCCAGTCTGCACCTCGGTCCCAGTCAGTCCAACCGCTATGTTGGGAACCCGTCTCAGTTTATACATTTACTGAACCAATTCATACATTATGTCAAATGGGATTTTCTTGACAACCATGTATAATGTGAAAAAACATATTACATACTAATACATTACATTTGGTTGATTCCTATACAGTTCTATGGTGTAATGGTTAGCACTCAGGACTCTGAATCCTGCGATCCGAGTTCAAATCTCGGTAGGACCTGAGCTTTTTGAGGTTCGTAGCTTCATGTTGCAGCAGTGTGGTTGAGGTTGACTCCAAATTGTGGGAAGTGTTCAGGAGGGCATGGGACAGATTATTATGTTGGATAAAGTTGTGTATGTTAACTGTTGGGGTGCACATGTTGCTGGGGATCGGAAGTGTCCGGTGCGAGAGAGGCAGATAGAAGTAGCCAGAGTCACAGTAGTCCAGTGGTCCAAGGCACTGCATCTCAGTGTCATCCAGGTTATGGGAGGGGTAGGCCGTCATTGTAAGAAACAATAGCAGGAGCCATTGAGAGAATATTTGCAATTTATTTAGCCAGTGGGAAATGCATAAGTGTTTTATTTTTCACTATGATCAGCTTGTCAAAATGTGAAGGATACAAACTTGAAACCACCGATCATGACAATGGGGTGAAACTCCTCGACAAAAGTTGTGATTGTCCATATTGAGTGTAGGTGGCAACTGCAGAGAAGTAACATTTTAGGAACAGTAATAATGAAGATACTTGTGTATGCCGTGACTGGCCTCACAGAACTCTGAAATCTCAGACTTCAGTGTGTTCAAGACAACTGGGAACTCTGAGAAAACACTCCCACTGGGATTTCCTTTTAACACTCATCCAATTTGGGAACGCTCTCTTTCTACAGCTCTGATTTTCCGACATCTCGGGAAAAAAACACTTTAAATCTGAGAAAAAAACACTTTAAATCGGAGTTGTGTCGAGACGGCTATGCATATTCATGATATGAGGCTAGTAGCATAGCATCTCTCTCCACTGAATACAGGCGGATGACGTCAACAACCCTCATCGAATATTCAAAAACGGATTACAATAATGAGATGTATCCACCAATCCAAAGGATAGACGGGAGCTAGACGACTCCCACTGTATCTTGTCAGTATTTCCATAATCTTTGTTTCAACCGAAGACAGTTCCGACTAGGATGTGAACGCGGAACAAGCGCATGCGTAGAGACACGTCATCGGGTCTAATGGTCGTCTCGCGCTGAACTGCGCATGTGCAGGCCATGAAATCTTCGATATAAAGTCGTTTTGACGAAAATGACAACGTGTCAGTTTGTCAATCACGACCGCTGTGAAATATATTTTCCATAACGAAAAATATTGTATTTTATATTGTATCAGCTGTTTGAAGCTGGTGCACAAAACCGAAAGTAAAAGATGCGAACAGGAAGTATTGAAAGAGCACAGATCTACTGCTTCTTTGACTTGCTTTCAATGACCAAACCCTCCCCTAACCCGGACGACGCTGGGCCTATTGTGCGGCAGGTTGTGATACAGCCCGGGATCGAACCAGGGTCTGTAGTGATGCCTCTAGCATTGAGATGTCGTGCCTTAGACCGCTGGGCCACTCAGGAGCCCAACATGTAATGGTTTGTTATCAAAGGAAATGTAAACACACATTTTATTGTCTCAAAACATGTTTAAAACTATAGTTTTGATATCATGGATGGTCAGTCCTTGTATCCATAGCTCTGTCTATGAATTTGAGTGGTTAAATGTCATACTGGATTGCTTGGCCCTGACAAGCTCTCTTACTCATAGAAAGAGAATGCCATGGCAACATGAACACTGCCAAAATTAAATACTGTAGTAAAAAAGTATTGCACTACCCAGTAATAACCACACGGGTGCGGTAGAGCGCCGCTTTTATAATAATATATTTTTTATTTATTTAACCTTTAATTAGGCAAGTCAGTTAAGAACAAATTCTTATTTACAATGACGGCCTATTAAAATGCAAAAGGCCTCCTATATAAAGTCACAACCTCTATTACAAGTTTTTATATTGGAAATATTTTCTAATGGAAATTTGCTAAATTAACATAAATTGTTTTAAATGTGAGGCAGTGAGTAGACCTAAAGAGTTGCCTGGTTGCCTCTCTTGTCAGCTATAAGATTCCACTCCTGTCATGTGCAGTCTAACGTGGATCGCTAAAATAATGACTAGGATCAAATTCCCTCACTTTAAATATTATACTTATGGAACACCTATACATTTGGCAGCGAAGCACGAGTGATCAGTGTAGCCTTTTATAGTCTAGACATGATGTGGAATTATCTTCACGACTAAAATAAAAAACACCAGGCTTTCTGCATAAAATAATAAATGCATGATTACTGGGGGCAGTTTGGAAAAATGAATATCGTGCAAATGTTCCTCTGCAATAAGGCACATGCTGGGATAATAATTACATAATTAATGTCTCTAGTAATCCTATAGCCCCTCCCCCATTCACATGCTGGGATAATAATTACAGTATAGTAATCCTATAGCCCCTCCCCCATTCACATGCTGGGATAATAATGACAGTATAGTAATCCTATAGCCCCTCCCCCATTCACATGCTGGGATAATAATTACAGTATAGTAATCCTATAGCCCCTCCCCCATTCACATGCTGGGATAATAATTACAGTATAGTAATCCTATAGCCCCTCCCCCGTTCACATGCTGGGATAATAATGACAGTATAGTAATCCTATAGCCCCTCCCCCATTCACATGCTGGGATAATCATTAGAATATAGTAATCCTATAGCCCCTCCCCCATTCACATGCTGGGATAATAATTACAGTATAGTAATCCTATAGCCCCTCCCCCATTCACATGCTGGGATAATAATTACAGTATAGTAATCCTATAGCCCCTCCCCCATTCAAACTGTCCTTGTCAATTCATTTGATATGCTAGCTACATTATTATACTATAGGCCTAAATATAACGTTTCATAAAGTAGCCTGTCTGGAATACATCTCTTAATAAGAGAAGAGGGACAAATAATATAACAGAACTGAGCATAATACATTGTACAAATGTAAGCAAGTCATGTTGATCAGTATAATGTCAGAGGAAAGAGGACAAGTATCTTTCCTCTCATTAATGGGATGCAGTTTGAACAAACGTAGTTCGATTGAATCTTGTAGGTTAATATTCTTCATATTATTTCTCTCGTTATGAAGTCCTGTAGCCACTTTGTACAACATTATCTTGCATTGACACTTTTCACAAGGGAATTACTGCAGCGAGTCGTAATGTAATGTTTGTTGTCGTTCTTACAATTTGAATTGTAGATGTTGATTTTGTCATGGAAAAGATGAAATGTTATACCAATCAGCAACTGCACCGTAAATCCGGCTGCATATTGAACGTTGAGATTGCCGAAAGGCCAGTCTCTTTGGGAAATGAAAGGAGTGGCAAGGGGTGGAATGTATGGTACCCAGACTAAAGAGATGCATGATAATCCTAAATCGTCCATCTTCCTCTGTGTCGCAAATGACGTTCGTGCGCGTTCGTGTGAATTGTGAGCGGTCACGTGGATAACGGGTCTGGGATCAAGCGCAGCTCCGGACAAGTGTATTTATTTCGTTGGATGCGTGTTATTTTGGTCATTTCTTATACGAGAGAAGGGAAAATAATTAAGCTCAAATGGCGAATAAATTGTTGTAAAATTGTAGGTTTATTTTGAGATAGTGTCCAGTTCAGTGAGCTTTTGACAACAATCGTCGTGTGATCCTGTGATGTGAGTAGGAGGGTCATCCTCATTTCATTGGATTAACATGCATGTTTTTGACCGCTATAACATTTTGCTTTCCAGAGATAATCTCTCCTGCAGGATATATTTTCGTCTAAAATGTTCTCCATGATCGCCTTATTTACTGTTTATGTCTAAGCATCGATCTCTGGTGTTGTTTAAATTAAATGGATCCTATTTTGATGTGGGCTGGTCACATTTAGATTATCATGCTTCTATGTAATCTCATTGATAGTGTTCAACTGTCACTGGGTAAAATCACACGGTGATACACACCCATCAATGAATGAACGAACTCCGTTCCCTTTTGGACCTAGTGTCAGTCACTGGCACCACTATTATAATGCATCCTGTTATGTGTACTCTGTTTACTAGTAGGGGATACATTGTATCAGGGCCGACGGGGATAGGTTACCTTTGTAGCAACCCATCTCTCCTTTCGTGTCCAGTAATATTGCCAGCAAGACAATTTATTAGACAGAAAGTAACACTTAATTTTACAATTCCAATTAAGTTAGATATGTAATAATTGGTTATAATAAGGCCCAGCCTATTTGTTTTTGATAGATGGTAGGCCTAATTATTAAGAACTTGGTCCACCTGTGTCTGGTGTTCTCTCTCCCTGGGCTTGCTTGGTGCTCCATCACTCTTCTGTCAAACAGATGTCTTTAGTTTTTGCCTGTAATAGTCTGTTATGGCAGTCGCAGAATTTATATTCAACCACAATGTTACGAAAGCTTCCAGGGAAAACAATTTGGTTATCACACCAATAGGATTAATTACAAACACATGTGTGTATGGACCTTTCCCCCAAAAAGTATTACAGGAATCCACTGCATGTTATGTGGTATGACTGAGATGTAACTGAGGTCTGTCTGCTTGCCTGTTTGTCTGCTTGCCTGTGTCTGCCTACCTGTTTGCTGTCTGGCAGCCTGCCTGCCTACCTACCTAGCTTCATGGCTAAGAGAGACCAGATACTACATAGTGAAGTGTTTTGGTGTACCCTCCTGCCCAGATCGGCCTGTTCATTCTCCCCTAAACCCCTGCTGCCCCTCCTGCTGTTAACAGGAGTCCCTGTAATCCAGGGTCCCTGGCACAGCTCTGGTACTGCCATAGAAGTACAATTATATAGAATTGTATACGCAATACATTATACATAGAGCGGCAGTATGAAAAAGTATCAAAATACAAGAAGTCTGGAGTGGTAAAAAAGCTATAAAAAGACATTGCATAGTATGGGTGGATGGCTGAATATGTACAATATACATTGTTACAGACTAGGAGTGGGACAACATTCCACAGGCCACAATCAACAGCCTGATCAACTCTATGTGAAGGAGATGTGTCGTGCTGCTTGAGACAAATGGTGGTCATACCAGATACTGACTGGTTTTTCTGATCCATGACCCTACCTTTTTTTAAGGTATCTGTGACCAACAGATGCATATCTGTATTCCCAGTCATGTGAAATCCATAGATTAGGGCCTAATGAATTTATTTCAATTGACTGATTCCCTTATATGAACTGTAACTAATTGTTACATGTTTCTTCAGTGTAACTCTTAGGGACACTGGGATGTGACTCAGGGTTGTCATGGATGGTGGTGATGAAATAGGGTTTTAATTCCGAGGATGAATCACTACATCGGGAAATTTTGCAATGATTGACAGGAAATCCATCACAGTGTCTTGGTGACAACATAACCAAGGAGTTCCTCTTTCTGGTCTGATTACCACCCCAAGGGAGGGTGTTGCTCTGCTCACGTAATTCAGGCAAATTTCTGTTTTGGAAGTGGATGGTTCAGGAGGAAATCCAATGTGCGTCATTAACCTATCCTCCACACTGCCTGGTGATGAAAGAGCCTCCGCCTGCTGCTTGATGAATGTGGAAATTGCAGAAAGATTGCATACAGAGAGTTCTGGGGAGTTTCTGAGTGTGAGCTTTCATGGTGTGTCATGAAAAGGGAGGGACAAGAGATTACATCTATATGTGATGGAGCCAGGGATGGCATGGTTGTAGGAGCAGGAGATGAAGTCTATATGTGATGGAGGCAGGGATGGCATGGTTGTAGGAGCAGGAGATGAAGTCTATAAGTGATGGAGGCAGGGATGGCATGGTTGTAGGAGCAGGAGATGAAGTCTATATGTGATGGAGGCAGGGATGGCCTGTTTGTAGGAGCAGGAGATGAAGTCTATATGTGATGGAGGCAGGGATTAAGGCAGGGATGGCCTGTTTGTAGGAGCAGGAGATGAAGTCTATATGTGATGAAGGCAGGGATTGAGGCAGGGATGGCCTGTTTGTAGGAGCAGGAGATTAAGTCTATATGTGATGGAGGCAGGGATTGAGGCAGGGATGGCCTGTTTGTAGGAGCAGGAGATGAAGTCTATATGTGATGGAGGCAGGGATTGAGGCAGGGATGGCCTGTTTGTAGGAGCAGGAGATTAAGTCTATATGTGATGGAGGCAGGGATTGAGGCAGGGATGGCCTGTTTGTAGGAGCAGGAGATTAAGTCTATATGTGATGGAGGCAGGGATTGAGGCAGGGATGGCCTGTTTGTAGGAGCAGGAGATGAAGTCTATATGTGATGGAGGCAGGGATGGCCTGTTTGTAGGAGCAGGAGATTAAGTCTATATGTGATGGAGGCAGGGATTGAGGCAGGGATGGCCTGTTTGTAGGAGCAGGAGATTAAGTCTATATGTGATGGAGGCAGGGATTGAGGCAGGGATGGCCTGTTTGTAGGAGCAGGAGATTAAGTCTATATGTGATGGAGGCAGGGATTGAGGCAGGGATGGCCTGTTTGTAGGAGCAGGAGATGAAGTCTATATGTGATGGAGGCAGGGATTGAGGCAGGGATGGCCTGTTTGTAGGAGCAGGAGATGAAGTCTATATGTGATGGAGGCAGGGATTGAGGCAGGGATGGCCTGTTTGTAGGAGCAGGAGATGAAGTCTATATGTGATGGAGGCAGGGATTGAGGCAGGGATGGCCTGTTTGTAGGAGCAGGAGATGAAGTCTATATGTGATGGAGGCAGGGATTGAGGCAGGGATGGCCTGTTTGTAGGAGCAGGAGATTAAGTCTATATGTGATGGAGGCAGGGATTGAGGCAGGGATGGCCTGTTTGTAGGAGCAGGAGATTAAGTCTATATGTGATTGAGGCAGGGATTGAGGCAGGGATGGCCTGTTTGTAGGAGCAGGAGATGAAGTCTATATGTGATGGAGGCAGGGATTGAGGCAGGGATGGCCTGTTTGTAGGAGCAGGAGATTAAGTCTATATGTGATGGAGGCAGGGATTGAGGCAGGGATGGCCTGTTTGTAGGAGCAGGAGATTAAGTCTATATGTGATGGAGGCAGGGATTGAGGCAGGGATGGCCTGTTTGTAGGAGCAGGAGATGAAGTCTATATGTGATGGAGGCAGGGATTGAGGCAGGGATGGCCTGTTTGTAGGAGCAGGAGGTTTCAGGAAACGGAGGGGTTCGGTTCATTATGGTCTGGAGGTTTCAGGAAACGGAGGGGTTCGGTTCATTATGGTCTGGAGGTTTCAGGAAACGGAGGGGTTCGGTTCATTATGGTCTGGAGGTTTCAGGAAACGGAGGGGTTCGGTTCATTATGGTCTGGAGGTTTCTACTCTTCTCTCTACTCCTCTTCTTTGAGTTTCTCCATTTCTCCCAAAGCTTTTTTTTGTGTGATGGTCGCAACGACTTTATAGTAAATGTTTCAACGTCCCTCTTGATTTCTTCTGTTGAATCTGAGGGAAGGGATTGGGAGAAAAAAATTACAACTAATTGAATTAGGACAATCATTTAGATTCACAATGAATTATAACTTTTTAACCATTTCCTGGTTGCTAAAATACTAATAGTTCACCTAATTTCAGTTTATGTTACTAAACAAGCCATATAGTGTAGAGATGCATTGTACCATCTAAACCACTGTGAAATGTATTTTCCAAAACCAAAAATATTGTATTTTCAGCTGTATGAAGCTGGTCTACCGCTTCTTAGACTTGCTTTTTAGACTTGGGGCTCCCAAGTCGCGCAGTGGTCTAAGCTACTGCATCTCAGTGCTAGAGGAGTCACTACAGACAACCTGGTTCAGTGGTCTAAGACACAGCATCTCAGTGCTAGAGGAGTTACTACAGACAACCTGGTTCAGTGATCTAAGACACAGCATCTCAGAGCTAGAGGAGTCACTACAGACAACCTGGTTCAGTGGTCTAAGACACTGCATCTCAGTGTTAGAGGAGTCACTACAGACAACCTGGGTCAGTGGTCTAAGACACAGCATCTCAGTACTAGAGGAGTCACTACAGACAACCTTGTTCAGTGGTCTAAGACACTGCATCTCAGTGCTAGAGGAGTCACTACAGACAACCTGGTTCAGTGGTCTAAGAAACTGCATCTCAGTACTAGAGGAGTCACTACAGACAACCTGGTTCAGTGGTCTAAGCTACTGCATCTCAGAGCTAGAGGAGTCACTACAGACAACCTGGTTCAGTGGTCTAAGACACTGCATCTCAGAGCTAGAGGAGTCACTACAGACAACCTGGTTCAGTGGTCTAAGACACTGCATCTCAGAGCTAGAGGAGTCACTACAGACAACCTGGTTCAGTGGTCTAAGACACTGCATCTCAGTGTTAGCAGAGTCACTACAGACACCCTGGTTCAGTGGTCTAAGACACTGCATCTCAGTACTAGAGGCATCACTACATACACCCTGGTTCAGTGGTCTAAGACACTGCATCTCAGTACTAGAGGAGTCACTACAGACAACCTGGTTCAGTGGTCTAAGACACTGCATCTCAGTACTAGAGGAGTCACTACAGACAACCTGGTTCAGTGCTCTAAGACACTGCATCTCAGTGCTAAAGGAGTCACTACAGACAACCTGGTTCAGTGGTCTAAGACACTGCATCTCAGTGCTAGAGGAGTCACTACAGACAACCTGGTTCAGTGGTGTCACGTTCGGGTGTGTAGAGAGACCAAGGCGCAGCGTATCCATAGTTCGACATATTTATTAAATGAACTGACGAACTATACAAATATAACAACTAATAATAATGATGATAACACACGTAGCACGACACGAGACAATATACAACAATGAACCACGCCAACGGAGTGGAACACAGACATATAAGTAAGATCCCTAATTAGAGGTAATGCCTAGCAGCTGCCTCTAATTAGGGATCCCACACACAACACCACACAGACGTAGAAATAATAGATCTGCCAGACTCTGACCATAGAAATATAGAGAAGCAAAGCTATGGCCAGAGCCTGACAGTACCCCCCCCCAAAGGCGCGGACTCCCGGCCGCAAGAAAAACAACCATAAAAACATGAGGGAAGGGTCAGGGAGGGAAAAACATCAAACATAAACCATCGCCGGTGGCGGTTCCGGCCCCGGCGAAGTGGATGTCCTCCTCCTTATTTCTACTGGGCCCGGACTGGGCCCCGGTGTGGCTGGCGAATCAGGCCATTTAAAGGGGCAACCCACCGGTCCTGGAAATGACCATGGTGGGGCAAAAGGCTCAGGCCATGGAGCGGGGCAAATAACCGGGCCAGGACTGGGCACCGGTGTGGCAGGCGACTCCGGCCATATAAAGGGGCAACCCACCGGTCCTGGTAACAACAATGGTGGGGAAAAAATCTCAGGCCTTGGAGCGGGGCAAATAACCGGGCCAGGACTGAGCACCGGTGTGGCAGGCGACTCCGGCCATGTAAAGGGGCAACCCACCGGTCCTTTAAATAACAATGGTGGGGGAACAAGTTCAGGCCATGGAGCGGGGCAAATAACCGGGCCAGGACTGAGCACCGGTGTGGCAGGCGACTCCGGCCATATAATTATCACGGGAGGCTCCGGGCTGTCGAGCGTCACGGGAGGCTCCGGGCTGTCGAGCGTCACGGGAGGCTCCGGGCTGTCGACCGTCACGGGAGTCTCCGGGCTGTCGACCATCACGGGAGTCTCCGGGCTGTCGACCATCACGGGAGTCTCCGGGCTGTCGACCATCACGGGAGTCTCCGGGCTGTCGACCATCACGGGAGTCTCCGGGCTGTCGACCATCACGGGAGTCTCCGGGCTGTCGACTATCACGGGAGTCTCCGGGCTGATGAGGCGCACCGACGGTCTGGTGCGTGGAGCCGGCACTGGAGGTACCTGGCTGGGCACACGCACTGGAGGTCGAGTGCGGGGAGTCGGCACGGGACGTACCGGACTGGAGAGGCGCACTGGAGGCCTGGTGCATGGAGCCGGCACTGGAGGAACCTGGCTGGGCACACGCACTGGAGGTCGAGTGCGGGGAGTCGGCACGGGACGTACCGGACTGGAGAGGCGCACTGGAGGCCTGGTGCGTGGAGCCGGCACTGGAGGAACCTGGCTGGGCACACGCACTGGAGGTCGAGTGCGGGGAGTCGGCACGGGACGTACCGGACTAGAGACGCGCACTGGAAGCCTGATGCGTGAAGTCGGCACAGGTGGCACTGGACTACTAACACGCACCTCAGGGCGAGTGCGGGAAGCAGGCACAGGACGTACCTGACTGGAGACGCGCACTGGAAGCCTGGTGCGTGGAGTCGGCACATGTGGCACAGGACTAATAACACGCACCTCAGGGCGAGTGCGAGGAGCAGGCACATGACGTACCGGACTGGAGAGGCGCACTGGAGGCCTGGTGCGTGGAGTCGGCACTGATGGCACCGGACTGGTGACACGCACCTCAGGGCGAGTGCGAGGAGCAGGCACATTACGTACCGGACTGGAGAGGCGCACTGGAGGCCTGGTGCGTGGAGTCGGTACGGATGGCACCGGACTGGTGACACGCACCTCAGGGCGAGTGCGAGGAGCAGGCACATGACGTACCGGACTGGA
Organism: Thymallus thymallus; assembly: GCA_023634145.1. Classification (NCBI taxonomy): domain Eukaryota; kingdom Metazoa; phylum Chordata; class Actinopteri; order Salmoniformes; family Salmonidae; genus Thymallus; species Thymallus thymallus. Next base: position 36,535,546 of record CM042392.1, read on the forward strand.
GAGGCGCACTGGAGTGTAGCAGACGGCCAGACCCAGACTGGGCACCGGTGGAGCGGACTGCTCTGGCACTGGAGTAGAGCAGACGGCCGGACCCCGACTGGGCACCGGTAAAGCGGACTGCTCTTTCATGGGAGTGGAGTAGGCGACTGGACACGGATTATTCAGCTCCGACATTTCCTCTTCAACCTCCTCTGCTATCTCCCACATTTCCTCCAGAACATCTCCAAAATGGCTCTCCAAATAATCCTCCTCTTCTTCACTTTGCGCCCCCCATTTATATGTCGGGCACAGTGTATCCCACATGGAAAGTGGTACTGGTGCATCCTCTTCATTACCAGACCACCCCCATAGCCCCCCCCCCGAAATTTTCCTGGGGTTGACTACGGGCTCCTTTACCTCCATATCCACGATTACGCCGCTGTCTTCCTTTTTTCTCCTTTGCTCCAGTATATCGCTGCTTGGTCGGGTGGTGGTTCATTCTGTCACGTTCGGGTGTGTAGAGAGACCAAGGCGCAGCGTATCCATAGTTCGACATATTTATTAAATGAACTGACGAACTATACAAATATAACAACTAATAATAATGATGATAACACACGTAGCACGACACGAGACAATATACAACAATGAACCACGCCAACGGAGTGGAACACAGACATATAAGTAAGATCCCTAATTAGAGGTAATGCCTAGCAGCTGCCTCTAATTAGGGATCCCACACACAACACCACACAGACGTAGAAATAATAGATCTGCCAGACTCTGACCATAGAAATATAGAGAAGCAAAGCTTCTCTATGGCCAGAGCCTGACAAGTGGTCTAAGACACTGCATCTCAGTGCTAGAGGAGTCACTACAGACAACCTGGTTCAGTGGTCTAAGACACTACATCTCAGTGCTAGAGGCGTCACTACAGACAACCTTGTTTGAATCCAGGCTGTATCACAATCGGCTGTGATTGGGAGTCTCATAGGGCGGCGCATAATATGCCCAGTGTCGTCCGAGTTTGTATTTAAGAATTTGTTCTTAACTGACCTGCCTATTTAAGGGGTGCGTGCTCAGTCCCTTCCTGTACTCCCTGTTCACCCATGACCGCATGGCCAGGCACGACTCCAACACAATTAAGTTTGCAGACGACACAACAGTGGTAGGCCTGATCACAGACAACGATGAGACAGCCTATAGGGAGGAGGTCAGATTCATATTTCGTCGTGTGGTATTTCGTTGTGTGGTATTTCGTCGTGTGGGCCCAGGATAACCTCTCCCTCAATGTGATCAAGACGAAGGAGATGATTGTGGACTACAGGAAAAGGAGGACTGAGCACGCCCCCATTCTCATTGACAGGGCTGTAGTGGAGCAGGTTGAGAGATTCAAGTTCCTTGGTGTCCACATCACTATCATGGTCCAAACACACCAAGACAGTCGTGAAGTGGACATGACAAAGCCTATTCCCCCTCAGGAGACTATATTTGGAATGGGTCCTCAGATACTCAAAAAGTTTTACAGCTGCACCATTGAGAGCATCCTGACTGGTTGCATCACTGCCTTCCAGGACCTCTATACCAGGCGGTGTCAGAGGAAGTCCCTAAAAATGGTCAAAGACCCTATCCACCTTAGTCATAGACTGTTCTCTGCTACCGCACGGCAAGCGGTACTGGAGCGGCAAGTCTAGGTTGAAAAAGGCTTCTTAACAGCTTCTATTCTACAATTTTATTTTATTTGTAGTGAACTACTTTTTCAAAAGTAACTTTAGTTAAGTAAGCTATATTTTTCTTAAGGGTAGCTTTAGTGTAGTTTAAATTCTTCCAGTGGGAAGTAATGGTAGCTTGAAAAACTATATTTTCAGAGTTGCTTACCCAACACTCGTGTAACAGACTATTTCATACTGTATTTCTTTGTAAATAAACTAAGCTGAACTCTCTCTCCTCCCTCCCATTCCCTCCCTCGCTCTCTCGCTCTCTCCCCCTCCCCCTCTTCCCCTCCCCTCTCTCTCTCTCTCTCTCTCTCTAGCCCATGGTTGATGATGGAGGAGACAGGTCCTCGTATAGCAGACTACTTTGTGGTAGCGGGGCTCACTGACTCCTCCAAGCCCTTAGAGGAGGAGCTGCAGCTGGACGATGTTCCAGGTCGCTTTCCCCGCTCAGCCCCTGGTGGTCGGCCCCTGGCCCCCATCACAGACATAGCTGTGGTTATACGCTCCCTTGGGGAAGAGGTACAGTAGTATAGTACTAGCCTTTTTTTTAGCTTTTTGTAAGATTGAAACATTCTGGTAACTTTCCCAAAATTCCCAGGCTTTCCAGAAATCCTGGTTGGGGTGATTTCTGGATTTCCTACTTATCCACTCCTGATTCTGGGATCTTCCAACAAGGATTTCTGGAAAACCTGGACATTTTGTGAAAGTTACAGGAATTTTTCACCCTAACTTTCAGCCTTCTTAAAGCATTTGTAAAGTTGTTTTTAATGTACAGAGCTTTGTGATTTCTGCATTTAATGAAAAGCACTAAAAGGGTGTCCCCCAAGGTTCTATTCCGGGTTCTGTGCTTTTCAACAACCCCCAATCCTTGGCATTGCAAGTGCCATGCTCTACCAACTGAGGCACACAGGATCACATATCCCATATACCCTGTATCTGCACTATGAATGTTGGAGCTTTGCCTCATGGAGCTTTGCCTCATTAAAGTGGTGACTGCTATTTATTGAATAATTACCTACTACGTCTAATTATTGGATTAAATTAATCCTGCAATAATTAGCTCATCAGGAATCCTGGGGAACCACGGAATCCGCACAAATCCCAGCCAAACTAATCCTTCCCTAATACACAAATTGGTTTAATTATTTATTTACTAACTAAATGATAATACAGGATACACACAGTAATGGGTTATAGAATATGGTTCTCACACAATGAAACTTAATATGATAACGGGTCCCTAGCGGACCAACACAATATGACGCTTGTTAAACACGATGGAGGTAGAGAGCGAGGGAGAGAGAGAGAGAGAAAGAGATATCTAGGAAGAGAAAACAAAAATTTGGAGACTATGCATAGTTAGCCCTAATACCTTGCCCGCACTGCCGCTTCATGGGTCGAAATGTAATATATGTATTTACTTTGTTGAAGGTCTTCGTTGATTATCTCTGTTGGCCAACATCAGGTGGCCTGGTCTCCGGTTCTCTGGTAGAAGTCTGATTGTCCACATATGTCCCAATGTCCTTTTCATTTGTTGTCTGCTTCCTAGAACTCGTTCCTGAATACGGCTAATCAGCTGTGTAGATACTCCCCTTGATGGGGATGAAAGCAGTGTAGACAGCAATGACTTAGAAGAGAGTGAACGTGGTGATTCTGCTCGAATCCACCGACTAAGATACAGTTCTCGACTGTAGCATTGATTGTTCAAAAGTTCCTTTGTTCTAGAAACCTTGTGTTTTCTTTTGGGGGTCGTGACCTTATCGTAGACCTTCGTCTGCAGCTCCAAGTCCTCCTAGTCAAGAAAGTAAATTCGAGGCTCACATGCTTTATACCTTTTGGGCGGAACAACGTGTTTCTGTCTTTTATGACCTGCTCCATGAACTCCCTGAGCGTAGCTTGGCAAGGCAAGGCATTAGGGTTAACTATGATCTTGTGTAAACAGCTAAACTCGTAGTCTTATCACCTCAATCCACTCAACCCCCCCTCCCTTTGGGGGGAAGATGATTCCATCACATCACCTGTTTAACCTCAAGTCTTGACAATGTATTGTTCTGATGTTTTGTCTTTATGTATAATTATTCCTAGGTTCCTCAGGGGTACACCTGCCTAGAGTCTACCCCGTCTGGTCTGTCTGCAGAGCTGAACGGAGCCAGTCTCAGAGGGCCTCAGATCTACCTCTGCTACAAGAGAGGCCGAGATAAACCTCCTCTCACTGATCTGGGGTCAGTCATCTCCTGCTAATCACAACACTACACTACTCCTGACCTTTATTAATGCTGGTCTAGGAACAGTTCTTAAATGGTCATACACAGCAACACTACACTAATCACTGTCCGCATCCCAAATAGCACCCCTATGGACCCTGGTCAAAAGTAGTGCACTATATAGGCAATAGGGTGCCATTTGGGATGCACTCTAATCCCCTGTTCCTTCTAATACTGATCTGAAATCAGTTCTTATCCTGTGAATTACAACACTACACTAATCCCCATTTTCTAGAAGGACTGGTCTAGGATCAGTACTTAAACTGTCACCCACACCACTACACTAATCCTATAGCAGACTCTTAGGACTGGTTTAGGAACAGTTCTCATAACACTACACTAATCCTTATTTTACTTCTAGGACTGAACTAGGAACAGTTACTGGCCCATCACTAACACCACTACACTAATGCCCTTTTCCTAAGACTGGTCTAGGAACAGTGCTTATCCTGTCACTTACCCAAAACACACACTACAGCACTCAATCACCTATTCCTTTAGATCTGACCTAGGACCAGTTCTGCCCTATATCTCACACAACAACCCTAATCCCGTCTCCTAGCGTTGACCTTAGGTCAGTACTTACACTTTCTTGGGTCAGTAGTCCAGTAATCTTTTTTTACTGTCTATCTAACATTACCATAATCAAGGCTTATCCCAACTATGATTTATATGCACTTAAGGCTTAGGAGTGAGTTAGATCATTTGCACATTATTGTTTCAAAGGAAAACAACATGTTGTGGATATTGTTTACTATGTAAACACACTTAAAGCCTTTTCCCTCTATCATGCCGACCCCAACTGTACAGTGCCGACCCCATCATGCCGACCCCAACTGTACAGTGCTGTCTCTATCATGCCGACCCCAACTGTACAGTGCTGTCTCTATCATGCCGACCCCAACTGTACAGTGCCGACCCCATCATGCCGACCCCAACTGTACAGTGCTGTCTCTATCATGCCGACCCCAACTGTACAGTGCCGACCCCATCATGCCGACCCCAACTGTACAGTGCTGTCTCTATCATGCTGACCCCAACTGTACAGTGCCGACCCCATCATGCCAACCCCAACTGTACAGTGCTGTCTCTATCATGCCGACCCCAACTGTACAGTGCTGTCTCTATCATGCCGACCCCAACTGTACAGTGCTGTCTCTATCATGCCGACCCCAAATGTACAGTGCTGTCTCTATCATGCCGACCCCAACTGTACAGTGCTGTCTCTATCATGCCGACCCCAACTGTACAGTGCTGTCTCTATCATGCCGACCCCAACTGTACAGTGCTGTCTCTATCATGCCGACCCCAACTGTACAGTGCTGTCTCTATCATGCCGACCCCAACTGTACAGTGCTGTCTCTATCATGCCGACCCCAAATGTACAGTGCTGTCTCTATCATGCCGACCCCAACTGTACAGTGCTGTCTCTATCATGCCGACCCCAACTGTACAGTGCTGTCTCTATCATGCCGACCCCAACTGTACAGTGCTGTCTCTATCATGCCGACCCCAACTGTACAGTGCTGGCTCAGATATTTTCTTTCCAGGCAGCATCCAATGTCTGTGCCCCAATCCAAAGGCAGCATCCAATGGTGTATGAGTAACCAGGCCAGTGCAGTACAGCTAGGCTAGGCTAGGCTAGGCTAGGCTTGGCTAGGCTTGGCTAGGCTTGGCTAGGCTAGGCTAGGCTAGGCTTGGCTCAGCTGTGTATTGTGAATCAGTCCTAACGTTCCCTCCTCTGTCTCCTCTCTCTGTATCTCAGGGTTCTGTATGAGTGGAAGGAGAAGCTGAAGCATGGCTGTCACATTGTCCAGACCACGCCCTCTGGTCGCCCTGCCAACATCAGTAGCTCCTCCTCCCAGCGCATCTACATCACCTATCGCCGCGCCCCGCAGAGCCAGCCTCACACATCATTGGCTGTCACAGATGTCTGCATCATCATCCCGGGCAAAGGGGAGACACCCCCTCATACCTTCTGCAAGGTGGACAAGAACCTCAACAGTAGTATGGTGAGCAAAATCAACGCATACAATACTATACAATACAATACTATACAATACAATGCTATACTATACAATACTATACAATATTATACTATACAATACTATACAATACAATGCTATACTATACTATATTATACTATACAATACAATACAATACTATACTATACAATACTATACAATATAATACTATACAATACAATGCTATACTATATTATACTATACAATACAATACTATACAATACAGCGGTATACTATACAATACTATACAATTTTATACTATGAAATACCATACAATACAATACAATGCTGTACTATACAATATTATACTATACTATACAATACTATACATTATTATGCTATACAATACTATACAATAATATTATATACTATACAATACAATACTATACAATATAATGCTATACTATACAATACTATACAATATTATACGATACAATACTATACAATACAATGCTATAGTATACAATACAAAATTAATCAATATAATACAATACTATTCAATACAATACTATACAATATACTATATTGTATACTATACAATACTATACAATACTATACAAAACAATACTATACAATACAATGCTGTACTATACTATACAATACTATACAATGCTATACTATACAATACTATACAATACTATACAATACTATACAATAATATACAATATTATACTATACTATACAATACCATACAATATAATGCTGTACTATACAATACTATGCAATATTATACTATACAATACTATACAATATTATACTATACTATACAATATAATGCTATACAATACTATACAATAGTATTATATACTATACAATACTATACAATATAATACTATACAATACTATACAATATTATACTATACAATACTATACAATAGTATTATATACTATACAATACTATACAATATAATGCTATGCAATACTATACAATATTATACTATACAATACTATACAATACAATGTTATACAACACTATACAATATTATACAATATAATACAATACTATACAATACTATACAATATAATGCTATACAATACTATACAATACAATACTATACAATATAATGCTATACATACAATATTATAATATACTATACAATACTATACAATACTATACAATATTATATAATACAATACTATACAATATAATGCTATACATACAATATTATACTATACAATACAATACAAAGCTATACTATACAATACAATATTATATAATACAATACAATACAATACTATATAATACAATGCAATACCGTTTTTTGGGGGGGGCTATGGGGACTGTCGGAGGGGCGGGAATGAGAGCCCCTGCCATTCAAGTCATGGGAGCTCTTTGATGAGCCCCTGCCGTTCAAGTAGTGGGAGCTCTTTGATGAGCCCCTGCCGTTCAAGTCGTGGGAGCTCTTTGATGAGCCCCTGCCGTTCAAGTCGTGGGAGCTCTTTGATGAGCCCCTGCAGACTCCCGACCAGGGTAAAGAGGAGGAGGACGAATTCAGGAGAAGTTGGGCAGAGCGTCTGAGGGTCCTATTCCCGGACATGGGGACGGCAGAGTGCCGTACGTCCAGTGCCGGTACGTCCAGTGCCGGCTCCTCGCACCAGGGTCCCGGTGTCAATCCCCAGCCCGGTACCTCCAGTGCCGGTCCCCAGCCCGGTACCTCCAGTGCCGGCTCCTCGCTCCAGGGTCTCGGTGTCAATCCCCAGCCCGGTACCTCCAGTGGCGGTCCCCAGCCCGGTACCTCCAGTGCCGGCTCCTCGCTCCAGGGTCCCGGTGTCAATCCCCAGCCCGGTACCTCCAGTGCCGGTCCCCAGCCCAGTACCTCCAGTGCCGGCTCCTCGCACCAGGGTCCCACTGTCGATCCCCAGCCCGATGCCTCCAGTGCCGGTCCCCAGCCCGGTACCTCCAGTGCCGGCTCCTCGCACCAGGGTCCCGCTGTCGATCCCCAGCCCGGTACCTCCAGTGCCGGCCCCAGTCCTGCTCCAGGGGCGGAGCCTCTCCCTGCTCCGCAAGATCAGGTGGCCAATCCTGTTCCGCCCAACACGGTGCCACGTCCTGCTCCGTTGCAGGAGCCTCCGCCCTACACGGTGACACACCTGCTCCAGGGCCGGAGCCTCCGCCTGACCCGGAGTCTCCACTGACACCGGCGTCCCGCCACTCCCCCCCCCTTGGTGTACTGTCAGGTCCTGACTGTGGGGAAGCCACCAGGCATCTCTATGTTTGTCTGGTGTCTTGGTCAGGGCATGACTAGTCGTGGTTGCAGTTTCTCCTTATTTGTTGTTTTGGAAACCAAATTAAAGGAATGTCTTTATACTTTGGCTCTGCGCCTCATGTCCTGCCTTCGCACCATGACACCCAGATTTGTCCGTCAGACTGCCAGATGGTGAAGCGTGATTCATCACTCCAGAGAACACGTTTCCACTGTTCCAGAGTCCACAGCTCTAGCATGGCAGACATTTGACGAACAGACTTGTTGGAAAGATGGCATCCTATGACGGTGTTGAAAGTCACTGAGCTTTTCAGTAAGGCCATTCTACTGCCAATGTTTGAGATTGCATGGCTGTGTGCTTGATTTTATACACCTGTCAGCAACAGGTGTGGCTGAAATAACCAAATCCACTAATTTTAAAGGGAATTGCCATAACAAAGGGATTGAATACTTATTGACTCAAGACATTTCAGCTTTTCATTTTTAATTATTGTAAATAATTTTAATTGTAAAAAAGAATAAAAACATAATTCCCCTTTGACATTATGGGGTATTGTGTGTGAAGGCCTGTGACACAAAATCGCAATTGAATCCATTTTAAAGTCAGGCTTTAACACAACAAAATGTGGAAAAAGTCAAAGGGTGTGAATACTTTCTGAAGGCACTATAGAGTTATGTAGCGTCCTGTCCAGGGGTTGTACTGTACATCAAGCTGCCTCACCTTACAGAAACAGGAGATGGGCTCCTGCCCTATTGGCCGTTCTGGCTCGGACAAGGCTTACTTACGAGGAGTTGACAAGTGGTGTCCCCCAAGGTTCTATTCTAGGTCCTATGCTTTTCACCAAATACAGTCCTGAGGACCAAATACAGTCCTTTAGCCCTCAGAACAGCCTCAGTTCATCAGGACATGGACTCTACAAGGTGTTGAAAGTGTTCCACAGGGATGCTGGCCCATGTTGACTCCAATGCTTCCCACAGTTGTGTCAAGTTGGCTGGATGTCCTTTGGGTGGTGGACCATTCTTGATACACACGGGTAACTTTTGCGCGTGAAAAACCCAGCAGTGTTTCAGTTCTTGACACAAACCGTGCGCCTGGCACCTACTACCATACCCTGTTACCTACTACCATACCCTGTTACCTACTACCATACCCTGTTACCTACTACCATACCCTGTTACCTACTACCATACCCTGCCACCTACTACCATACCCTGCCACCTACTACCATACCCTGTTACCTACTACCATACCCTGTTACCTACTACCATACCCTGTTACCTACTACCATACCCTGCCACCTACTACCATACCCTGCCACCTACTACCATACCCTGTTACCTACTACCATACCCTGTTACCTACTACCATACCCTGCCACCTACTACCATACCCTGTTACCTACTACCATACCCTGCCACCTACTACCATACCCTGCCACCTACTACCATACCCATTCAAAGGCCCTTTCCTGTTCCTAATGTTTTGTACACTCAGTGTATATCTGTTGTACCTTCACTAGTAAAATGCATATTACCTGTCTTTACCCATTTCAATCTAATGTTGTGAATATTTGTTTGTCCCTGTCAGTGGGGATCCTCAGTGTACCTGTGTTACAAGAAGTCACTGGCTAAAACCAACACAATCGCATACAACGCAGGTAAAGTACTTAGATTCTCTAATGAACAGACAGTTTAATAGGACAGAACATTGAACAGACAGTTTAATAGGACAGAACATTGAACAGACAGTTTAATAGGACAGAACATTGAACAGACAGTTTAATAGGACAGAACATTGAACAGACAGTTTAATAGAACAGAACATTGAACAGACAATTTAATAGGACAGAACATTGAACAGACAGTTTAATAGAACAGAACATTGAACAGACAATTTAATAGGACAGAACATTGAACAGACAGTTTAATAGGACAGAATATTGAACAGACAGTTTAATAGGACAGAATATTTTTTATTTCAACCAGGTAGGCCAGGACAGAACATTGCGAGTCAATGTGTTAGTACTGTACCATTCTGAACAGATAGCTGTTAATCAAGTTGGGTTAAAAATGTACAGACACTATTGGACACAATCGGACACTATTGGACACTCCAGCCCTAACCATAAACACAACACTATTAGCAGTGATTGGATACGTGCTGTGAAGACACTGTACTGTATGCTACTATCATGAATCAGAACATTGTAAAAAACAAGTATTGATAGTATTATATCTGTTTTCTCTCTGTAGGTCTGTTGTGTCGGTACCCAGAGGAGGATAATGACTCTTTTCCACTGCCAGAGTCTGTTCCTCTGTTCTGTCTGCCCATGGGAGCTAGCATCGAGTTCTGGCCAGCTCACACCAAACACTCCCTGCCTGTCTTCTCTACCTTTGTACTGACTGGGGCCTCTGGGGACAAGGTGGGGACAAGTACACACACACACACACACACACACACACACACACACACAAACACTCTCCAGAGGAGGCTGGTAGAATAAGCTATAGGAGGAAGGGGTCATTGAAATGGCTGGAATGGAAACTTGGCTTCCGCACGTGTGATACCGTTCCATTTATTACATTCCAGCCATTACAATGAAACCATCCTCCTAAAGCTCCCCCACTAGCCTCCTCTGACATACATATAGACTTACACAATATTGATGTGACTGAATATAACTACTCTACTCTACTCTACTACTCTACTACTCTACTACTCTACTACTCTACTCTACTACTCTACTACTCTACTCTACTACTCTACTACTCTACTACTCTACTCTACTACTCTACTACTCTACTACTCTACTACTCTACTCTACTACTCTACTCTACTACTCTACTCTACTACTCTACTACTCTACTCTACTACTCTACTCTACTCTACTCTACTACTCTACTACTCTACTACTCTACTACTCTACTCTACTACTCTGCTCTACTACTCTGCTCTACTACTCTACTACTCTACTCTACTCTACTCTACTACTCTACTACTCTACTACTCTACTCTACTACTCTACTACTCTACCCTACTACTCTACTCTACTCTACTACTCTACTACTCTACTCTACTACTCTACTACTCTACTCTACTACTCTGCTCTACTACTCTACTACTCTACTCTACTACTCTACTACTCTACTCTACTCTACTCTACTACTCTACTACTCTACTACTCTACTCTACTACTCTACTCTACTCTACTCTACTCTACTACTCTACTACTCTACTCTACTACTCTACTCTACTCTACTCTACTCTACTACTCTACTACTCTACTCTACTCTACTCTACTACTCTACTACTCTACTACTCTATTACTCTACTCTACTACTCTACTACTCTACTCTACTACTCTACTACTCTACTCTACTACTCTACTACTCTACTCTACTACTCTACTCTACTCTACTCTACTACTCTACTACTCTACTACTCTACTCTACTACTCTACTACTCTACCCTACTACTCTACTCTACTCTACTACTCTACTACTCTACTACTCTACTACTCTACTCTACTCTACTCTACTACTCTACTACTCTACTCTACTACTCTACTACTCTACTCTACTACTCTACTACTCTACTCTACTACTCTACTACTCTACTCTACTACTCTACTACTCTACTACTCTACTACTCTACTCTACTACTCTACTACTCTACTCTACTACTCTACTACTCTACTCTACTACTCTACTACTCTACTCTACTCTACTACTCTACTACTCTACTACTCTACTCTACTACTCTACTACTCTACTACTCTACTCTACTACTCTACTCCGCTACTACTCTACTACTCTACTACTCTACTACTCTACTCTACTCTACTACTCTACTACTCTACTACTCTACACTACTCTACTCTACTACTCTACTACTCTACTACTCTACTACTCTACTCTACTACTCTACTACTCTACTCTACTACTCTACTCTACTACTCTACTCTACTACTCTACTACTCTACTCTACTCTACTCTACTACTCTACTACTCTACTACTCTACTACTCTACTCTACTACTCTACTACTCTACTACTCTACTCTACTACTCTACTACTCTACTCTACTACTCTACTCCTCTACTACTCTACTACTCTACTACTCTACTACTCTACTCTACTCTACTACTCTACTACTCTACACTACTCTACTCTACTACTCTACTCTACTACTCTACTCTACTCTACTACTCTACTCTACTCTACTACTCTACTACTCTACTCTACTACTCTACTACTCTACTCTACTCTGCTACTCTACTACTCTACTCTACTCTATTCTACTCTACTACTCTACTACTCTACTCTACTCTACTCTACTCTACTACTCTACTACTCTACTACTCTACTCTACTCTACTACTCTACTCTACTACTCTACTACTCTACTCTACTCTACTCTACTCTACTCTCTACTCTACTACTCTACTCTACTCTACTCTATTCTACTCTACTACTCTACTCTACTCTACTCTACTCTACTACTCTACTCTCTACTCTACTACTCTACTCTACTCTACTCTATTCTACTCTACTACTCTACTCTACTACTCTACTCTACTCTATTCTACTCTACTACTCTACTACTCTACTCTACTACTCTACTCTACTACTCTACTACTCTACTCTACTCTACTCTACTCTACTCTATTCTACTCTACTACTCTACTACTCTACTCTACTCTACTACTCTACTACTCTACTACTCTACTACTCTACTCTACTACTCTACTCTACTACTCTACTCTACTACTCTACTCTACTCTCTACTCTACTACTCTACTCTACTCTACTCTACTACTCTACTCTACTCTCTACTCTACTACTCTACTCTACTCTACTCTATTCTACTCTACTACTCTACTCTACTCTACTCTACTACTCTACTACTCTACTACTCTACTCTACTACTCTACTACTCTACTACTCTACTCTACTCTACTACTCTACTACTCTACTCTACTACTCTACTACTCTACTACTCTACTCTACTCTACTACTCTACTACTCTACTACTCTACTACTCTCTACTCTACTACTCTACTCTACTCTACTACTCTACTCTACTACTCTACTCTACTACTCTACTCTACTACTCTACTCTACTCTACTACTCTACTACTCTACTACTCTACTACTCTACTCTACTACTCTACTATACTACTCTACTACTCTACTACTCTACACTACTCTACTCTACTACTCTACTCTACTACTCTACTCTACTCTACTCTACTACTCTACTCTACTCTACTCTACTACTCTACTACTCTACTACTCTACTCTACTACTCTACTTCTCTACTACTCTACTCTACTCTACTACTCTACTACTCTACTACTCTACTCTACTACTCTACTACTCTACTACTCTACTACTCTCTACTCTACTACTCTACTCTACTCTACTACTCTACTCTACTACTCTACTACTCTACTACTCTACTCTACTCTACTACTCTACTCTACTCTACTCTACTCTACTACTCTACTACTCTATTCTACTCTACTCTACTACTCTATTCTACTACTCTACTCTACTCTACTACTCTACTACTCTACTACTCTACTCTACTACTCTACTCTACTCTACTACTCTACTCTACTACTCTACTCTACTCTACTACTCTACTCTACTCTACTCTACTACTCTACTCTATTCTACTCTACTACTCTACACTACTCTACTCTACTACTCTACTCTACTCTACTACTCTACTCTACTACTCTACTCTACTACTCTTCTACTCTACTACTCTACTCTACTACTCTACTACTCTACTCTACTCTACTACTCTACTCTACTCTACTCTACTACTCTACTCTACTACTCTTCTACTCTACTCTACTACTCTACTCTACTCTACTACTCTACTCTCTACTCTACTACTCTACTCTACTACTCTACTCTACTCTACTACTCTACACTACTCTACTCTACTACTCTACTCTACTACTCTACTCTACTACTCTACTCTACTCTACTCTCTACTCTACTACTCTACTCTACTCTATTCTACTCTATTCTACTCTACTACTCTACTACTCTACTCTACTCTACTACTCTACTCTACTCTACTCTACTACTCTACTACTCTTCTACTCTACTCTACTACTCTACTCTACTTACTCTACTACTCTACTCTACTCTACTCTCTACTCTACTACTCTACTACTCTACTCTACTCTACTACTCTACTCTCTACTCTACTACTCTACTCTACTCTCTACTACTCTACTACTCTATTCTACTACTCTACTCTACTACTCTATTCTACTACTCTACTCTACTCTACTACTCTACTCTACTCTCAACTACTCTACTCTACTACTCTACTCTCTACTCTACTCTACTACTCTACTCTACTCTCTACTACTCTACTCTACTACTCTACTCTACTACTCTACTCTCTACTCTACTACTCTACTCTACTCTACTACTCTACTCTACTCTATTCTACTACTCTACTACTCTATTCTACTACTCTACTCTACTACTCTACTCTACTCTACTACTCTACTCTACTCTCTACTCTACTACTCTACTCTACTACTCTACTCTATTCTACTCTACTACTCTACTCTACTCTACTACTCTACTCTACTACTCTACTACTCTACTACTCTACTCTACTACTCTAGTCTATTCTACCCTACTACTCTACTCTACTCTACAATACTCTACTACTCTACTCTACTCTACTACTCTACTCTACTCTACTACTCTACTACTCTACTACTCTACTCTACTACTCTAGTCTATTCTACCCTACTACTCTACTCTACTCTACAATACTCTACTACTCTACTCTACTACTCTACTACTCTACTACTCTACTACTCTACTCTATTCTACTCTACTACTCTACTCTACTCTATTCTATTCTACTACTCTACTCTACTACTCTACTCTACTCTATTCTATTCTACTACTCTACTCTACTACTCTACTCTACTCTATTCTACTCTACTACTCTACTACTCTACTCTATTCTACTACTCTACTCTACTACTCTAGTCTATTCTACTCTACTCTACTACTCTACTCTACTACTCTACTCTACTCTACAATACTCTACTACTCTACTCTACTACTCTACTCTACTCTATTCTACTCTACTACTCTACTACTCTACTACTCTACTCTACTCTATTCTACTCTACTCTACTACTCTATTCTACTACTCTACTCTACTACTCTACTCTATTCTACTACTCTACTCTACTCTACTACTCTACTCTACTCTACTACTCTACTACTCTACTCTACTCTACTCTACTCTACTCTACTACTCTACTCTCTACTCTACTCTCTACTCTACTACTCTACTACTCTACTCTACTCTACTCTCTACTCTACTACTCTACTCTACTCTACTCTACTACTCTATTCTACTACTCTACTCTACTACTCTACTCTATTCTACTACTCTACTCTACTCTACTACTTTACTCTACTACTCTACTACTCTACTCTACTCTACTCTACACTCTACTACTCTACTCTACTCTACTCTCTACTCTACTCTACTACTCTACTCTACTACTCTACTCTACTACTCTACTACTCTACTCTACTCTCTACTCTACTACTCTACTCTACTCTACTACTCTACTCTACTCTACTCTACTCTACTCTACTCTACTCTACTCTACTACTCTACTCTACTACTCTACTCTACTACTCTACTTTACTACTCTACTCTACTCTCTACTCTACTACTCTACTCTACTCTACTACTCTACTCTACTCTACTCTACTACTCTACTCTACTCTACTCTACTACTCTACTCTACTCTACTCTACTCTACTCTACTACTCTACTCTCTACTCTACTCTACTCTACTCTACTACTCTACTACTCTACTCTACTCTACTACTCTACTCTACTCTACTACTCTACTACTCTACTCTACTACTCTACTACTCTACTACTCTACTACTCTACTCTACTCTACTACTCTACTCTACTCTCTACTCTACTCTACTACTCTACTACTCTACTCTACTACTCTACTCTACTCTACTCTACTACTCTACTCTACTCTACTACTCTACTCTACTCTACTTTACTCTGCCCTCCTTCACTCTACTTTACTCTGCTCTACTCTGCTTCCTCACAACCTCTCATTATGCTGCGCTGGCTATTCTCCTGGCACTATCATGCCACTATAGCATGTATTTTTTTAGGCTAATTTACTCCAAAGAGATTAGAATAATTGTTAATGATTTACTTTGACTACATATCCATAACACATTTAGTACACATCTATAAGCATTGAATGAACGTGTTATAACAGGTCCCAACAGCCTTATTAAATGTTAATTATATATAAATAGTACTGAAGTGTTGCCTGTTTGACTGCCTTATGGAGGGCAGAGCTGGACTGTTTATATTCATTCATATTCCCAGTCACCTATCCGTGGTTAAATGTGGTGGGTCGCGCTTTCAGTTTTACACGAATGATGCCATCTATCTAACGAGTTACGAAAGAGTTATGATATGACCCTCAACTACATGATTTGATCCGTAAAATGTACCCTGAGGATTCATTAAACCCTGTGGGGATGTTCATGCACCATCAACCTCAGTGAGAAGAAGAAGAAGAAGAAGAAGGAGAAGGAGAAGAAGAAGAAGGAGGAGAAGAAGGAGAAGAAGGAGAAGAAGGAGGAGAAGAAGGAGGAGGAGAAGAAGGAGAAGAAGGAGGAGAAGAAGGAGAAGAAGGAGGAGAAGAAGGAGTAGAAGAAGGAGAAGAAGAAGGAGAAGAAGGAGGAGAAGAAGGAGGAGAAGAAGGAGGAGAAGAAGGAGAAGAAGAAGAAGAAGGAGAAGAAGAAGGAGAAGAAGAAGGAGAAGAAGAAGAAGGAGGAGAAGAAGAAGGAGGAGAAGAAGAAGGAGAAGAAGGAGAAGAAGAAGAAGGTAAGTCACGGGCCTATACTGGCCGGTGGAATGAAATGGGGCTGGTGCAGTCTATACTGTATGTCATTGTAATGATGCATCTATTAAGAAACCTAAATATGAGTTCTTGCATAGCATGACATGAATGTACTATAGATATACTATGGATATATTTAATTAACCTGGGACCTGTTATAACACGCTCGTTAAGTGCTTATAGATGTGTAATAAATGAGTTATGCATATGCAGTCGAAGTAAATCATTAGTATAGAACTAATGGGGTATTCTGTGTTGGGAGTTTGTGGGGATTTGGGGATATGTTACTTACTGTTGTGTGCTTGTGTGTGTGTGTGTGTGTGTGTGTGTGTGTGTGTGTGTGTGTGCGTGTGTGTGTGTGTGTTTGTCCACCTCTCTCCAGGTGTATGGAGCAGCCATCCAGTTCTATGAGCCATACCCAGAGGACCACCTGAGTGACAGACAGCGTTCTCTTCTGGGGCTACTGGGCACGTGCAATAGCAGCCAGCGGACACAGAACGTTCATGCTAACAAGAGTATCTGTTTGCTGTCACACTGGCCCTTCTTTGACTCATTCAGGAACTTCCTGACATTCCTGTACAGATACTCCATCTCTGGACCACACGCTCTGCCCATAGAGAAGTGAGGAACACACACACACACACACACACACATTCACGCTCTGCCCATAGAGAAGTGAGGAACACACACACACACACACACACACACATTCACGCTCTGCCCATAGAGAAGTGAGGAACACACACACACACACACACACACATTCACGCTCTGCCCATAGAGAAGTGAGGAACACACACACACACACACACACATTCACGCTCTGCCCATAGAGAAGTGAGGAACACACACACACACACACATTCACGCTCTGCCCATAGAGAAGTGAGGAACACACACACACACACACACACATTCACGCTCTGCCCATAGAGAAGTGAGGAACACACACACACACACACACACACACACACACACACACACATTCACGCTCTGCCCATAGAGAAGTGAGGAACACACACACACACACACACACACATTCACGCTCTGCCCATAGAGAAGTGAGGAACACACACACACACACACACACACACACACACACACACATACACATAATATATTACTGTACTGTTGGGGCTAGGAACATAATATATTACTGTACTGTTGGGGCTAGGAACATAATATATTACTGTACTGTTGGGGCTAGGAACATAAGATATTACTGTACTGTTGGGGCTAGGAACATAATATATTACTGTACTGTTGGGGCTAGGAACATAATATATTACTGTACTGTTGGGGCTAGGAACATAATATATTACTGTACTGTTGGGGCTAGGAACATAATATATTACTGTACTGTTGGGGCTAGGAACATAATATATTACTGTACTGTTGGGGCTAGGAACATAAGATATTACTGTACTGTTGGGGCTAGGAACATAATATATTACTGTACTGTTGGGAACATAATATATTACTGTACTGTTGGGAACATAATATATTACTGTACTGTTGGGAACATAATATATTACTGTACTCTTGGGGCTAGGAACATAATATATTACTGTACTGTTGGGAACATAATATATTACTGTACTGGTGGGAACATAATATATTACTGTACTGTTGGGAACATAATATATTACTGTACTGTTGGGGCTAGGAACATAATATATTACTGTACTGTTGGGAACATAATATATTACTGTACTGTTGGGAACATAATATATTACTGTACTGTTGGGGCTAGGAACATAATATATTACTGTACTGTTGGGAACATAATATATTACTGTACTGTTGGGAACATAATATATTACTGTACTGTTGGGAACATAATATATTACTGTACTGTTGGGGCTAGGAACATAATATATTACTGTACTGTTGGGAACATAATATATTACTGTACTGGTGGGAACATAATATATTACTGTACTGTTGGGGCTAGGAACATAATATATTACTGTACTGTTGGGAACATAATATATTACTGTACTGTTGGGAACATAATATATTACTGTACTGTTGGGGCTAGGAACATAATATATTACTGTACTGTTGGGAACATAATATATTACTGTACTGTTGGGGCTAGGAACATAATATATTACTGTACTGTAGGAACATAAGATATTACTGTACTGTTGGGAACATAATATATTTAGGTCTTACAGTCTAACAGTGTACCTAACCTGTCATGTCTCTCTGTCCAACAGGCACATCTCCCACTTCATGCACAAGGTCCCGTTCCCGTCCTCACAGAGACCACGCATCCTACTACAGGTGAGACAGAGTGGTGTTTAACATTGCACAATATGACCTCACCATCTGATCATCTGTACAATGCAACTTCAATACAGTCAGCCATTGTCTCTGCTTTGGGTTGAGGTGTGAAATCACTGACTATGTGATCTCATGTGTAATCTGGTCATGTTGCCATAGCTACTATAGGGTATTGAGCTCTGCCACCTTTCTGCTGATGCCTATGTAAACTCTCTGTGCGCTCTACAGCTGTCTCCACATGATAGTCTGATGCTGAGCCAGCCTGTCTCCTCCCCTCTGCCTCTCAGGTAAGACAGACAGACAGACAGACAGACAGACAGACAGACAGACAGACAGACAGACAGACAGACAGACAGACAGACAGACAGACAGACAGACAGACAGACAGACAGACAGACAGACAGTAACCATGACAGTAACCGTAAACAACACACCTACTTCGCTTCATTATGAATATTACTCTCTCTCAGTGGTGGTCGTCTCTCCACTCTGCTCTTAAACCTGGGTCCTAAGAATGCGACCACTCTGCTGGTGCTGGCTGTAACAGAGCACAAGATCCTGGTCCACTCTCTCAGACCGGCCGTACTGACTAGTGTTACGGAGGCCCTGGTGTCGGTGAGTGTGTGCATGTGATCCCCATGGAAATTGAACCCATAAATTCAGCATTCCTAACACCAGGCTCTTACCCACTGAGCCACAAAGGTCCACATCAGAAACACTAGCAGTAATGCTCTCATATGGTTCTTGTACTGTAAAACATTTCTTATTGATTTGTAGTCGCAAAACCTTAATTCCATTCCAAATCAGAGTTGGACAATAAGTAGTTATTGTATGTGAGGGTATCCCATCAACTGTGTCCATCCCTACCTCCCTGCAGATGATCTTCCCCTTCCACTGGCCGTGCCCGTACATCCCTCTGTGCCCTCTGGCCCTGGCAGACGTCCTCTCTGCCCCCTGCCCCTTCATCGTGGGCGTCGACTCACGTTACTTTGACCTCTATGTGCCTCCGCCCGACGTCTGCTGTGTCGACCTGGACACCAACAACATATTACAGTAAGTCTGACCTCTGACCCCTGACTTCTGGCTCTGGAACCTGAACCCTAACCATGACGTCTGCTGTGTCGACAGTGAGTTATCTTTAACCCCTGACCTCTAGCTATGACCCTGACCCTAACCCTTACCCAGACATTTACAGTGTCAAAGTTAGTGTTTCCGTGCTATTCAGACAGGGAAACATGGAGACATGGAGACAGAGAGAGATAATATATGCTGCAGGCAGTGGTGTTACCGGCTAGACCAGCCTCAGTCATCTCTACATATGATCTATGTCCTCTACCAATACCAGTCTCCCATGGGTGATGGCCACCTTTAACCATAACCTCCCATATCTAACCTCTTGTCTCTTTGGTTTGTCCTACCAGACTTGTTATGTTCTTGTGTAACGATAATGACTCACTCAGGGAAAAATATGTCATCGTCCATTTTCTTTTCAGAGAACAGAAATTCAACTATCACAATACAATTTTCCATGTTGTGCTTAGTTACAGTTTATCCCAGTTGTTTATCCCACACATTTGCTATCAGAATCATGTACTCCCTGCTCAAAATGAAACACAGCTATCAGAATCATGTACTCCCTGCTCAAAATGAAACACAGCTATCAGAATCATGTACTCCTTGCTCAAAATGAAACACAGCTGTCAGAATCATGTACTCCTTGCTCAAAATGAAACACATCTGTCAGAATCATGTACTCCCTGCTCAAAATGAAACACAGCTATCAGAATCATGTACTCCCTGCTCAAAATGAAACACAGCTATCAGAATCATGTACTCCTTGCTCAAAATGAAACACAGCTATCAGAATCATGTACTCCCTGCTCAAAATGAAACACAGCTATCAGAATCATGTACTCCCTGCTCAAAATGAAACACAGCTATCAGAATCATGTACTCCCTGCTCAAAATGAAACACAGCTGTCAGAATCATGTACTCCCTGGTCAAAATGAAACACAGCTATCAGAATCATGTACTCCCTGCTCAAAATGAAACACAGCTGTCAGAATCATGTACTCCCTGCTCAAAATGAAACACAGCTGTCAGAATCATGTACTCCCTGCTCAAAATGAAACACAGCTGTCAGAATCATGTACTCCCTGCTCAAAATGAAACACAGCTGTCAGAATCATGTACTCCCTGCTCAAAATGAAACACAGCTGTCAGAATCATGTACTCCCTGCTCAAAATGAAACACAGCTATCAGAATCATGTACTCCCTGCTCAAAATGAAACACAGCTATCAGAATCATGTACTCCCTTCTCAAAATGAAACACAGCTATCAGAATCATGTACTCCCTGCTCAAAATGAAACACAGCTATCAGAATCATGTACTCCCTTCTCAAAATGAAACACAGCTATCAGAATCATGTACTCCCTGCTCAAAATGAAACACAGCTATCAGAATCATGTACTCCCTGCTCAAAATGAAACTCTGCATACAGATGAGACACACACACACATCAAATGAATCTAACTTAGTGACAACCAAGATCACACTAATGTGACATAACACTGCTATCAGAACCTAGTTCAGTGTAAAGACTAAGATGTTGTTGTTATACTGTATACTGTTTGTGTCCTCAAACAAGAAAGGAACAGAAATTCATAAATTAAAGTTGAATATTTCAACATGACTCAATACATGTTAAACAGCATCCTGTAAACACACATACAGTACACATGCAAACATACAGTCAATATATTCTGCATATGCAAAGGAAGAAAACAAGTTCTATTTGTACTACTGTACTGTATGTTAGATACATTGTAAAGAATAGATAATGAAACTGTCAAATCTAAATCATAAGTCAAGAAACAAATACTCCATTGCGAAAACAAAATCAGTCATGTCTGTTGTTTTGGTCCGGTCACAGATTTTCATCAACACAGGTGATATTCTCCTTGGCCAGACAGCGGGGGAAATATATTCTGGCATGATGCATCCACCCCTGACAGGAATGTCACCACAGGCCTCCTCCATTGCCTGGAGAAGGTCCATACGTTTGTGGGGTTTGCGATCATACACCTTCCACTGCCATGCTGAAAACAACTCCTCAATGGGGTTGAGAAACGGGGAATATGATG
This sequence comes from Thymallus thymallus, assembly GCA_023634145.1. Lineage (NCBI taxonomy): Eukaryota > Metazoa > Chordata > Actinopteri > Salmoniformes > Salmonidae > Thymallus > Thymallus thymallus. The sequence goes on from CM042392.1 coordinate 36,558,117, forward strand.
GGAGATAGAGAACCGTAATCCTGGGATGGTCATGGAACCAGTTGCGGACCTGAGCAGCCCCATGGAAACTCACGTTGTCCCAAATCAGAACATACAGTGCCTTCGGGAAATATTCAGACCCCTTGACTTTTTCTACATTTTGTTACGTTACAGCCTTATAAGGGCTCCCAAGTGGCGCAGCGGTCAAAGGCACTGCATCTCAGTGCTAGAGGCGTCACTACAGATCCTGGTTCGATCCTGGCCGTGATCGGGATTCCCATAGGGCAGCGCACAATTGGTCCAACGTCATCCGGGTAAGGGGAGGCCGGGGTAGGCCGTTATTGTAAGCAAGAATTTGTTCTTAACTGACTTGCCTAGTTAAAGAAAGGTTAAGCCTCAGACTGGGGCGAAGGTTCACCTTCCAACTGGACAACGACCCTAAGCACACAGCCAAGACAACGCAGGACTGGAATCGGGACAAGTCTCTGAATGTCCTTGAGTGGCCCAGCCAGAGCCTGGACTTGAACCCAATCTAACATTTCTGGAGAGACCTGAAAATAGCTGTGCAGCTAAAATCCGCATCCAACCTGACAGAGCTTGAGAGGATCTGCAGAGAAGAATGGGAGGAACTCCCTAAATACAGGTGTGCCAAGCTTGTAGCATCATACCCAAGAAGACTGAAGGCTGTAATCACTGCCAAAGGTGCTTCAACAAAGTACTGAGTAAAGGGTCTGAATACTTATGTAAATGTGATATTTCAGTTTTTTTATTTAAATACATTTGCAAAACTTTTCTACATTACTGATGTTTCTAGAGTGTAATACTAGTACATTACTAATGTTTCTACAGTGTAATACTAGTACATTACTAATGTTTCTAGAGTGTAATACTAGTACATTACTAATGTTTCTAGAGTGTAATACTAGTACATTACTAATGTTTCTAGAGTGTAATACTAGTACATTACTAATGTTTCTAGAGTGTAATACTAGTACATTACTAATGTTTCTACAGTGTAATACTAGTACATTACTAATGTTTCTACAGTGTAATACTAGTACATTACTAATGTTTCTACAGTGTAATACTAGTACATTACTAATGTTTCTACAGTGTAATACTAGTACATTACTAATGTTTCTACAGTGTAATACTAGTACATTACTAATGTTTCTACAGTGTAATACTAGTACATTACTAATGTTTCTAGAGTGTAATACTAGTACATTACTAATGTTTCTAGAGTGTAATACTAGTACATTACTAATGTTTCTAGAGTGTAATACTAGTACATTACTAAGTTTTCTAGAGTGTAATACTAGTACATTACTAATGTTTCTAGAGTGTAATACTAGTACATTACTAATGTTTCTAGAGTGTAATACTAGTACATTGGTGTTTCTGAGGAGTCTTTGGTCTGGTTTGATAACTACCTCTCTGAAAGAGTGCAGTGTATAAAGTCAGAACCTCTGCTGTCTCAGCCACTGCCTGTCACCAATGGTGTACCTCAAGGATCAATCCTAGGCCCCACGCTCTTCTCAATTTACATCAACAACATAGCTCAGGCAGCAGGAAGCTCTCTCATCCATTTAAATGCAGATGATACAGTCTTATACTCAGCTGGCCCCTCCCCAGATTTTGTGTTAAATGCTCTACAACAAAGCTTTCTTAGTGTCCAACAAGCTTTCTCTGCCCTTAACCTGGTTCAGAACACCTCCAAAACAAAGGTCATGTGGTTTGGTAAGAAGAATGCCACTCTCCCCACAGGTGTGATTACTACCTCTGAGGGTTTAGAGTACTTGGGAGTATGTGTCAGGATTAGGGTTCGGGGAGGTCTCTGGCCATCTCTATGGGACATGCAGGATGTGTGTTTAGAAGAGTTCTAGGTAACTCTATTAGTAATTGTGTTTGGTCGCCAATTAGTGACAGCTGCTATGCGTTGACGGCCTACAACGGCTAAACCCGGACAATTGTACGCCACCCTATGGGACTTCCAATCACAGCCGGTTGTGATTCTGGATTTAACCAAGGTGTCTGTAGTGACGCCTCTAGTACTGAGATGCAGTGTCTTAGACCACTGAACCAGGTTGTCTGTAGTGACTAGTCTAGTACTGAGATGTAGTGTCTTAGACCACTGAACCAGGTTGTCTGTAGTGACTCCTCTAGTACTGAGATGTAGTGTCTTAGACCACTGAACCAGGTTGTCTGTAGTGACTCCTCTAGTACTGAGATGCAGTGTCTTAGACCACTGAACCAGGGTGTCTGTAGTGACTCTGCTAACACTGAGATGCAGTGTCTTAGACCACTGAACCAGGTTGTCTGTAGTGACTCCTCTAACACTGAGATGCAGTGTCTTAGACCACTGAACCAGGTTGTCTGTAGTGACTCCTCTAACACTGAGATGCAGTGTCTTAGACCACTGAACCAGGTTGTCTGTAGTGACTCCTCTAACACTGAGATGCAGTGTCTTAGACCACTGAACCAGGTTGTCTGTAGTGACTCCTCTAGTACTGAGATGTAGTGTCTTAGACCACTGAACCAGGTTGTCTGTAGTGACTCCTCTAGTACTGAGATGTAGTGTCTTAGACCACTGAACCAGGTTGTCTGTAGTGACTCCTCTAGTACTGAGATGCAGTGTCTTAGACCACTGAACCAGGTTGTCTGTAGTGACTCCTCTAGCACTGAGATGCAGTGTCTTAGACCACTGAACCAGGTTGTCTGTAGTGACTCCTCTAGCACTGAGATGCAGTGTCTTAGACCACTGAACCAGGTTGTCTGTAGTGACTCCTCTAGTACTGAGATGCAGTGTCTTAGACCACTGAACCAGGTTGTCTGTAGTGACTCCTCTAGTACTGAGATGCAGTGTCTTAGACCACTGAACCAGGTTGTCTGTAGTGACTCCTCTAGCACTGAGATGCAGTGTCTTAGACCACTGAACCAGGTTGTCTGTAGTGACTCCTCTAGCACTGAGATGTAGTGTCTTAGACCACTGAACCAGGTTGTCTGTAGTGACTCCTCTAGCACTGAGATGCAGTGTCTTAGACCACTGAACCAGGTTGTCTGTAGTGACTCCTCTAACACTGAGATGCAGTGTCTTAGACCACTGAACCAGGTTGTCTGTAGTGACTCCTTTAGCACTGAGATGCAGCGTCTTAGACCACTGAACCAGGTTGTCTGTAGTGACTCCTCTAGCACTGAGATGTAGTGTCTTAGACCACTGAACCAGGTTGTCTGTAGTGACTCCTCTAGTACTGAGATGCAGTGTCTTAGACCACTGAACCAGGGTGTCTGTAGTGATGCCCCTAGCACTGAGATGCTGTGTCTTAGACCACTGAACCAGGTTGTCTGTAGTGACTCCTCTAGTACTGAGATGCAGTGTCTTAGACCACTGAACCAGGTTGTCTGTAGTGACTCCTCTAGTACTGAGATGCAGTGTCTTAGACCACTGAACCAGGTTGTCTGTAGTGACTCCTCTAGTACTGAGATGCAGTGTCTTAGACCACTGAACCAGGTTGTCTGTAGTGACTCCTCTAGTACTGAGATGCAGTGTCTTAGACCACTGAACCACTCTGGAGCATTATGTCTGGGGAGCATACCTATTCTCCTTTTGGAATGTCCAGATGATGGATGCTATGGTGAAGTGGCTCAAATTGGGCTGCACTCTCTGCCCAGCCTCTGTCAAGGTCAAACCATGGTTGACCACATGGTCCACCACAGTCGCCTGAAATTCATCAGAGATTACTCTCCTTGTTCTTGGTCTTCTTCTACCTCCACCCTACCTCCACCTCCACCTCCACCTCTACCTCTACCTCCACCACCTCCACATCTACACCCTACCTCCACCCATACCTCCACCTCCACCACCTCCATGTCTACACCCTACCTCCACCTCCACCTCTACCTCCACCTCCACCACCTCCACATCTACACCCTACCTCCACCTCCACCTCTACCTCCACCTCCACCACCTCCATGTCTACACCCTACCTCCACCTCCACCTCTACCTCCACCTCCACCACCTCCACATCTACACCCTACCTCCACCTCCACCTCTACCTCCACCTCCACCACCACGTCTACACCCTACCTCCACCTCCACCTCTATCTCCACCCATACCTCCACCTCCACGTCTACACCCTACCTCCACCTCCACCTCCACCACCTCCACATCTACACCATACCTCCACCTCCACCTCTACCTCCACCTCCACGTCTACACCATACCTTCACCTCCACCACCTCCATGTCTACACCCTACCTCCACCCATACCTCCACCCATATCTCCACCTCCACGTCTCTACACCCTACCTCCACCTCCACCTCTACCTCCACCTCCACCACCTCCACATCTACACCCTACCTCCACCCATATCTCCACCCATATCTCCACCTCCACGTCTACACCCTACCTCCACTTCCACCTCTACCTCCACCTCCACCTCTACATCCACCCCTACCTCCACCACCCATACCTCCACCTCCACCACCTCTACATCCACCCCTACCTCCACCTTCATCACCTCCATCTCCACCACCTCCACCTCTACATCCATCCCTACCTCCACCTCCACTACCCATACCTCCACCACCCCTACCTCCACCTCCACCTCCACCACCTCTACATCCACCCCTACCTCCACCTTCACCACCTCCATCTCCACGACCTCCACCCCTACATCTTAGAAAAAAAGGTGCTATCTCGAACCTAAAAGGGTTCTTCAGCTCTCTCCCCCGTTCTCTCTCTCTCTCTCTCTCTCTCTCTCCATCCCTCCCCCTCTCTCTCCCCCCTCTCTCTCTCCCTCCCTCCCTCTCCCAACACTCAGACATAATTTACAGATAGCCAGGGGAACACTCCAACACTCAGACATAATTTACAGATAGCCAGGGGAACACTCCAACACTCAGACATAATTTACAGATAGCCAGGGGAACACTCCAACACTCAGACATCATTTACAGATAGCCAGGGGAACACTCCAACACTCAGACATCATTTACAGATAGGCAGGGGAACACTCCAACACTCAGACATCATTTACAGATAGGCAGGGGAACACTCCAACACTCAGACATCATTACAGATAGCCAGGGGAACACTCCAACACTCAGACATCATTTACAGATAGTCAGGGGAACACTCCAACACTCAGACATCATTTACAGATAGCCAGGGGAACACTCCAACACTCAGACATCATTTACAGATAGGCAGGGGAACACTCCAACACTCAGACATCATTTACAGATAGCCAGGGGAACACTCCAACACTCCAACACTCAGACATCATTTACAGATAGCCAGGGGAACACTCCAACACTCAGACATCATTTACAGATAGCCAGGGGAACACTCCAACACTCAGACATCATTTACAGATAGCCAGGGGAACACTCCAACACTCAGATATAATTTACAGATAGCCAGGGGAACACTCCAACACTCAGACATCATTTACAGATAGCCAGGGGAACACTCCAACACTCAGACATCATTTACAGATAGCCAGGGGAACACTCCAACACTCAGACATCATTTACAGATAGGCAGGGGAACACTCCAACACTCAGACATCATTTACAGATAGCCAGGGGAACACTCCAACACTCAGACATCATTTACAGATAGCCAGGGGAACACTCCAACACTCAGACATCATTTACAGATAGGCAGGGGAACACTCCAACACTCAGACATCATTTACAGATAGCCAGGGGAACACTCCAACACTCAGACATCATTTACAGATAGCCAGGGGAACACTCCAACACTCAGACATCATTTACAGATAGCCAGGGGAACACTCCAACACTCAGACATCATTTACAGATAGCCAGGGGAACACTCCAACACTCAGATATAATTTACAGATAGCCAGGGGAACACTCCAACACTCAGACATCATTTACAGATAGCCAGGGGAACACTCCAACACTCAGACATCATTTACAGATAGCCAGGGGAACACTCCAACACTCAGACATCATTTACAGATAGGCAGGGGAACACTCCAACACTCAGACATCATTTACAGATAGCCAGGGGAACACTCCAACACTCAGACATCATTTACAGATAGCCAGGGGAACACTCCAACACTCAGACATCATTTACAGATAGCCAGGGGAACACTCCAACACTCAGACATCATTTACAGATAGCCAGGGGAACACTCCAACACTCAGACATCATTTACAGATAGCCAGGGGAACACTCCAACACTCAGACATCATTTACAGATAGCCAGGGGAACACTCCAACACTCCAACACTCAGACATCATTTACAAACGAAGCCTGTGTGTTTAGTGAGTCCTCCAGATCAGAGGCAGTAGATGACCAGGGATGTTCTCTTGATAAATGCGTGAATTGGACCATTTTCTGTCCTGATAAGAATTCAAAATGTAACCAGTACTTTTGGGTTTCAGGGAAAATGTATGGAGTAAAAAGTACATTATTTTATTCAGGAATGTAGTGAAGTAAAAGTAGTCAAAAATATCAATAGTAAAGTACAGATACCCCAAAAATACTTAAGTAGTAGTTTATTTTTACTTAAGTACTTTAAACCACTGGTGTTGTCTTGTGTTTTCAGTAAGGAGGAGAAGAGGGCCCTAACATGGAAGATACTACCACAGAAAGCTTGCAAACATCTCCTCAATACCCTGGGTAGTCTGCACCAGCAGCTGACTGAAGGTGAGCCTGGAAACTGCTAACCGTATATCTTAATTTTCAAGTCTCCTGTTTGACGTCATCAAGTAATGTATGCGGGAGTCTGCATTGCATGCTCTGATTCGGCCCATTGTAAATTAGACAGTGTTTCATCTTACATACCAGTTGATATACAGTACAGTACTTCTCATCAATCAGTCTTCTTCTAGAATTCAGTTCAACAGTATCTTTGACTTAAGATAGCAATAACCTTAACAACATTTTTGTGCAAGTCTCCATTTGACATCAATGAAGGATTTAGGGGAGAGTCCGAGTTACACGTGGTTATCTCTGTTTTATTACCCTCACACACACACACACACACACACACACACACACACACACACACACACACACACACACACACACACACACACACACACACACACTAGAGACTGAAGGGACATACAGATAGGTTCCAGTAGAGTTAACTAACTATCCTAACTAACATTAACATCCTAGAAGTGATGTTTTCTTTTAAGTCTTATCAGAATGGTGTCTGATGTAGTATTGGTCCAGGTATGTGAAGTGTGTGTTCTGGTGTCTGATGTAGTATTGGTCCAGGTATGTGAAGTGTGTGTTCTGGTGTCTGATGTAGTATTGGTCCAGGTATGTGAAGTGTGTGTTCTGGTGTCTGATGTAGTATTGGTCCAGGTAAGTGAAGTGTGTGTTCTGGTGTCTGATGTAGTATTGGTCCAGGTATGTGAAGTGTGTGTTCTGGTGTCTGATGTAGTATTGGTCCAGGTATGTGAAGTGTGTGTTCTGGTGTCTGATGTAGTATTGGTCCAGGTATGTGAAGTGTGTGTTCTGGTGTCTGATGTAGTATTGGTCCAGGTATGTGAAGTGTGTGTTCTGGTGTCTGATGTAGTATTGGTCCAGGTATGTGAAGTGTGTGTTCTGGTGTCTGATGTAGTATTGGTCCAGGTATGTGAAGTGTGTGTTCTGGTGTCTGATGTAGTATTGGTCCAGGTATGTGAAGTGTGTGTTCTGGTGTCTGATGTAGTATTGGTCCAGGTATGTGAAGTGTGTGTTCTGGTGTCTGATGTAGTATTGGTCCAGGTATGTGAAGTGTGTGTTCTGGTGTCTGATGTAGTATTGGTCCAGGTATGTGAAGTGTGTGTTCTGGTGTCTGATGTAGTATTGGTCCAGGTATGTGAAGTGTGTGTTCTGGTGTCTGATGTAGTATTGGTCCAGGTATGTGAAGTGTGTGTTCTGGTGTCTGATGTAGTATTGGTCCAGGTATGTGAAGTGTGTGTTCTGGTGTCTGATGTAGTATTGGTCCAGGTATGTGAAGTGTGTGTTCTGGTGTCTGATGTAGTATTGGTCCAGGTATGTGAAGTGTGTGTTCTGGTGTCTGATGTAGTATTGGTCCAGGTATGTGAAGTGTGTGTTCTGGTGTCTGATGTAGTATTGGTCCAGGTATGTGAAGTGTGTGTTCTGGTGTCTGATGTAGTATTGGTCCAGGTATGTGAAGTGTGTGTTGGATGTACCATTTCTTTAACCTGTTTATGGACCTGTGCATAAAGACAATCGTTACCAAAGACGATGCAAACCATGACATATTAAAATGCTGACTAAGAAACAGTACAGACAAGCAGAATGTCTTCCTGGTCCTACTGTCCAACATGTTAGGGCTCTGATGTTAGCAGAATGTATTCCTGGTCCTACTGTCCAACATGTTAGGGCTCTGATGTTAGCAGAATGTCTTCCTGGTCCTACTGTCCAACATGTTAGGTCTCTGATGTTAGCAGAATGTCTTCCTGGTCCTACTGTCCAACATGTTAGGGCTCTGATGTTAGCAAAATGTATTCCTGGTCCTACTGTCCAACATGTTAGGGCTCTGATGTTAGCAGAATGTCTTCCTGGTCCTACTGTCCAACATGTTAGGTCTCTGATGTTAGCAGAATGTCTTCCTGGTCCTACTGTCCAACATGTTAGGGCTCTGATGTTAGCAAAATGTCTTCCTGGTCCTACTGTCCAACATGTTAGGGCTCTGATGTTAGCAGAATGTCTTCCTGGTCCTACTGTCCAACATGTTAGGTCTCTGATGTTAGCAGAATGTCTTCCTGGTCCTACTGTCCAACATGTTAGGGCTCTGATGTTAGCAAAATGTCTTCCTGGTCCTACTGTCCAACATGTTAGGGCTCTGATGTTAGCAAAATGTCTTCCTGGTCCTACTGTCCAACATGTTAGGGCTCTGATGTTAGCAAAATGTCTTCCTGGTCCTACTGTCCAACATGTTAGGTCTCTGATGTTAGCAGAATGTCTTCCTGGTCCTACTGTCCAACATGTTAGGGCTCTGATTTTAGCAGAATGTATTCCTGGTCCTACTGTCCAACATGTTAGGGCTCTGATTTTAGCAGAATGTCTTCCTGGTCCTACTGTCCAACATGTTAGGGCTCTGATGTTAGCAGAATGTATTCCTGGTCCTACTGTCCAACATGTTAGGGCTCTGATGTTAGCAGAATGTCTTCCTGGTCCTACTGTCCAACATGTTAGGGCTCTGATGTTAGCAGAATGTCTTCCTGGTCCTACTGTCCAACATGTTAGGGCTCTGATGTTAGCAGAATGTCTTCCTGGTCCTACTGTCCAACATGTTAGGGCTCTGATGTTAGCAGAATGTATTCCTGGTCCTACTGTCCAACATGTTAGGGCTCTGATGTTAGCAGAATGTATTCCTGGTCCTACTGTCCAACATGTTAGGGCTCTGATGTTAGCAGAATGTATTCCTGGTCCTACTGTCCAACATGTTAGGGCTCTGATGTTAGCAGAATGTATTCCTGGTCCTACTGTCCAACATGTTAGGGCTCTGATGTTAGCAGAATGTCTTCCTGGTCCTACTGTCCAACATGTTAGGGCTCTGATGTTAGCAGAATGTCTTCCTGGTCCTACTGTCCAACATGTTAGGGCTCTGATGTTAGCAGAATGTCTTCCTGGTCCTACTGTCCAACATGTTAGGGCTCTGATGTTAGCAGAATGTCTTCCTGGTCCTACTGTCCAACATGTTAGGGCTCTGATGTTAGCAGAATGTATTCCTGGTCCTACTGTCCAACATGTTAGGGCTCTGATGTTAGCAGAATGTATTCCTGGTCCTACTGTCCAACATGTTAGGGCTCTGATGTTAGCAGAATGTATTCCTGGTCCTACTGTCCAACATGTTAGGGCTCTGATGTTAGCAGAATGTATTCCTGGTCCTACTGTCCAACATGTTAGGGCTCTGATGTTAGCAGAATGTATTCCTGGTCCTACTGTCCAACATGTTAGGGCTCTGATGTTAGCAGAATGTCTTCCTGGTCCTACTGTCCAACATGTTAGGGCTCTGATTTTAGCAGAATGTATTCCTGGTCCTACTGTCCAACATGTTAGGGCTCTGATGTTAGCAGAATGTATTCCTGGTCCTACTGTCCAACATGTTAGGGCTCTGATGTTAGCAGAATGTCTTCCTGGTCCTACTGTCCAACATGTTAGGGCTCTGATGTTAGCAGAATGTCTTCCTGGTCCTACTGTCCAACATGTTAGGGCTCTGATGTTAGCAGAATGTATTCCTGGTCCTACTGTCCAACATGTTAGGGCTCTGATGTTAGCAGAATGTATTCCTGGTCCTACTGTCCAACATGTTAGGGCTCTGATGTTAGCAGAATGTATTCCTGGTCCTACTGTCCAACATGTTAGGGCTCTGATGTTAGCAGAATGTATTCCTGGTCCTACTGTCCAACATGTTAGGGCTCTGATGTTAGCAGAATGTCTTCCTGGTCCTACTGTCCAACATGTTAGGGCTCTGATGTTAGCAGAATGTCTTCCTGGTCCTACTGTCCAACATGTTAGGGCTCTGATGTTAGCAGAATGTCTTCCTGGTCCTACTGTCCAACATGTTAGGGCTCTGATGTTAGCAGAATGTCTTCCTGGTCCTACTGTCCAACATGTTAGGGCTCTGATGTTAGCAGAATGTATTCCTGGTCCTACTGTCCAACATGTTAGGGCTCTGATGTTAGCAGAATGTATTCCTGGTCCTACTGTCCAACATGTTAGGGCTCTGATGTTAGCAGAATGTATTCCTGGTCCTACTGTCCAACATGTTAGGGCTCTGATGTTAGCAGAATGTATTCCTGGTCCTACTGTCCAACATGTTAGGGCTCTGATGTTAGCAGAATGTATTCCTGGTCCTACTGTCCAACATGTTAGGGCTCTGATGTTAGCAGAATGTCTTCCTGGTCCTACTGTCCAACATGTTAGGGCTCTGATTTTAGCAGAATGTATTCCTGGTCCTACTGTCCAACATGTTAGGGCTCTGATGTTAGCAGAATGTATTCCTGGTCCTACTGTCCAACATGTTAGGGCTCTGATGTTAGCAGAATGTATTCCTGGTCCTACTGTCCAACATGTTAGGGCTCTGATGTTAGCTGAGAAACACATGTTTCTCTTTGGTGTTGTCCAGGTGGCCAAGTCAGTGGTGAGGACAGTCAGATGGAGCCCACAGCGAGTGACCCAGACCTGGCAAGCGGAGGGAAGAGCATCCACACTCTGGAGATGGAGATCCAGGAAGCCTTCCTTAGGTTCATGGCAGCCATATTGAAAGGGTATCGCTCTTACCTACTGCCCATCACACAGGCCCCCTCCGAAAGGACCACGGACGCAAGCTCGCTGTTCGACTTGCAAGGTTAGTACAGGTGTGTGTTTACATCTGATTTTGTTTGCTAGCATTCATAGCTCCGCCCATCACCCAGGCCCCGTTGGAGAATATCCAACCACACTTGGAGTACAGTGGAAGCAGATTTCAGAAATGCTTCTTGTGATCTACCTCTGTATCGTCCTCCAAGAGTGGCTGGTTATTCTGCTCTCTCCTTCTCCCTTTGGAACAGTTAAGTAACATGTAGACAGGCTGTTGTTGCTCTGCAGGTCTGGAGTAGTACCTGCAGAGTTTGGCCTCAATTGAATGTGTTGATTTAGTGACTAATGATGTATGGTGATTTAGTGTAGTGATGATTTAGTGTAATGATGATTTAGTGTAATGATGATTTAGTGTAATGATGTATGGTGATGTAGTGTAATGATGATTTAGTGTAATGATGATTTAGTGTAATGATGTATGGTGATGTAGTGTAATGATGATTTAGTGTAATGATGTATGGTGATGTAGTGTAATGATGATTTAGTGTAATGATGTATGGTGATTTAGTGTAATGGTGATTTAGTGTAATGGTGATTTAGTGTAATGATGATTTAGTGTAATGATGTATGGTGATTTAGTGTAATGGTGATTTAGTGTAATGATGTATGGTGATTTAGTGTAATGATGATTTAGTGTAATGATGATTTAGTGTAATGATGTATGGTGATTTAGTGTAATGATGATTTAGTGTAATGATGTATGGTGATTTAGTGTAATGATGATTTAGTGTAATGATGTATGGTGATTTAGTGTAATGGTGATTTAGTGTAATGATGATTTAGTGTAATGATGTATGGTGATTTAGTGTAATGATGATTTAGTGTAATGATGTATGGTGATGTAGTGTAATGATGATTTAGTGTAATGATGATTTAGTGTAATGATGTATGGTGATGTAGTGTAATGATGATTTAGTGTAATGATGTATGGTGATTTAGTGTAATGGTGATTTAGTGTAATGATGATTTAGTGTAATGATGATTTAGTGTAATGATGTATGGTGATTTAGTGTAATGATGTATGGTGATGTAGTGTAATGATGTATGGTGATTTAGTGTAATGATGATTTAGTGTAATGATGATTTAGTGTAATGATGTATGGTGATGTAGTGTAATGATGTATGGTGATTTAGTGTAATGATGATTTAGTGAAATGATGTATGGTGATTTAGTGTAATGATGTATGGTGATGTAGTGTAATGATGATTTAGTGTAAGGATGTATGGTGATGTAGTGTAATGATGATTTAGTGTAATGATGTATGGTGATTTAGTGTAATGATGATTTAGTGTAATGATGTATGGTGATTTAGTGTAATGATGATTTAGTGTAATGATGATTTAGTGTAATGATGATTTAGTGTAATGATGTATGGTGATGTAGTGTAATGGTGATTTAGTGTAATGATGATTTAGTGTAATGATGTATGGTGATGTAGTGTAATGATGATTTAGTGTAATGATGTATGGTGATTTAGTGTAATGGTGATTTAGTGTAATGATGATTTAGTGTAATGATGATTTAGTGTAATGATGATTTAGTGTAATGATGTATGGTGATTTAGTGTAATGGTGATTTAGTGTAATGATGTATGGTGATTTAGTGTAATGATGATTTAGTGTAATGATGTATGGTGATTTAGTGTAATGATGATTTAGTGTAATGATGTATGGTGATTTAGTGTAATGATGATTTAGTGTAATGATGTATGGTGATTTAGTGTAATGGTGATTTAGTGTAATGATGATTTAGTGTAATGATGTATGGTGATTTAGTGTAATGATGATTTAGTGTAATGATGTATGGTGATGTAGTGTAATGATGATTTAGTGTAATGATGATTTAGTGTAATGATGTATGGTGATGTAGTGTAATGATGATTTAGTGTAATGATGTATGGTGATTTAGTGTAATGGTGATTTAGTGTAATGATGATTTAGTGTAATGATGATTTAGTGTAATGATGTATGGTGATTTAGTGTAATGATGTATGGTGATGTAGTGTAATGATGTATGGTGATTTAGTGTAATGATGATTTAGTGTAATGATGATTTAGTGTAATGATGTATGGTGATTTAGTGTAATGATGATTTAGTGAAATGATGTATGGTGATTTAGTGTAATGATGTATGGTGATGTAGTGTAATGATGATTTAGTGTAATGATGTATGGTGATTTAGTGTAATGATGATTTAGTGTAATGATGTATGGTGATTTAGTGTAATGATGATTTAGTGTAATGATGTATGGTGATTTAGTGTAATGATGTATGGTGATTTAGTGTAATGATGATTTAGTGTAATGATGTATGGTGATTTAGTGTAATGATGTATGGTGATTTAGTGTAATGATGATTTAGTGTAATGATGTATGGTGATGTAGTGTAATGGTGATTTAGTGTAATGATGATTTAGTGTAATGATGTATGGTGATTTAGTGTAATGATGATTTAGTGTAATGATGATTTAGTGTAATGATGTATGGTGATTTAGTGTAATGATGTATGGTGATTTAGTGTAATGATGTATGGTGATTTAGTGCAGGGATGCACAGCTTTGGTGGTGGTGGGGGCTCATCATGAGTGGTCACAGTTGCTTGTGGATCTGCCTACCCTCATCCACAACCACATCCACACCCACATCCACACCCACATCCACACCCACATCCACATCCACATCCACACCCACATCCACACCCACACCCACATCCACATCCACATCCACACCCACATCCACATCCACATCCACACCCGCATCCACATCCATTGTACACATTTTGCCATAGGATGGAGAGAAATGATTGCAGTTTTTTATATGATATCAGAGTGAGACTCAAATTCAATCAATTAATCAATCAAATGTGTTTATATCATCTGATGTCACAAAGTCCTATACAGAAACCCAGCCTGAAACCCCACACAGCCAGCAATGCAGATGTAGAGGACTGACTAACTAAATCAGTTCTATACAGAAACCCAGCCTGAAACCCCACACAGCCAGCAATGCAGATGTAGAGGACTGACTAACTAAATCAGTTCTATACAGAAACCCAGCCTGAAACCCCACACAGCCAGCAATGCAGATGTAGAGGACTGACTAACTAAATCAGTTCTATACAGAAACCCAGCCTGAAACCCCACACAGCCAGCAATGCAGATGGAGAGGACTGACTAACTAAATCAGTTCTATACAGAAACCCAGCCTGAAACCCCACACAGCCAGCAATGCCGATGTAGAGGACTGACTAACTAAATCAGTTCTATACAGAAACCCAGCCTGAAACCCCACACAGCCAGACAGCCAGCAATGCAGATGTAGAGGACTGACTAACTAAATCAGTTCTATACAGAAACCCAGCCTGAAACCCCACACAGCCAGCAATGCAGATGTAGAGGACTGACTAACTAAATCAGTTCTATACAGAAACCCAGCCTGAAACCCCACACAGCCAGCAATGCAGATGTAGAGGACTGACTAACTAAATCAGTTCTATACAGAAACCCAGCCTGAAACCCCACACAGCCAGACAGCCAGCAATGCAGATGTAGAGGACTGACTAACTAAATCAGTTCTATACAGAAACCCAGCCTGAAACCCCACACAGCCAGCAATGCAGATGTAGAGGACTGACTAACTAAATCAGTTCTATACAGAAACCCAGCCTGAAACCCCACACAGCCAGCAATGCAGATGGAGAGGACTGACTAACTAAATCAGTTCTATACAGAAACCCAGCCTAAAACCCCACACAGCCAGCAATGCAGATGGAGAGGACTGACTAACTAAATCAGTTCTATACAGAAACCCAGCCTAAAACCCCACACAGCCAGCAATGCAGATGGAGAGGACTGACTAACTAAATCAGTTCTATACAGAAACCCAGCCTGAAACCCCACACAGCCAGCAATGCAGATGTAGAGGACTGACTAACTAAATCAGTTCTATACAGAAACCCAGCCTGAAACCCCACACAGCCAGCAATGCAGATGTAGAGGACTGACTAACTAAATCAGTTCTATACAGAAACCCAGCCTAAAACCCCACACAGCCAGCAATGCAGATGGAGAGGACTGACTAACTAAATCAGTTCTATACAGAAACCCAGCCTAAACCCCCACACAGCCAGCAATGCAGATGGAGAGGACTGACTAACTAAATCAGTTCTATACAGAAACCCAGCCTGAAACCCCACACAGCCAGCAATGCAGATGTAGAGGACTGACTAACTAAATCAGTTCTATACAGAAACCCAGCCTAAAACCCCACACAGCCAGCAATGCAGATGGAGAGGACTGACTAACTAAATCAGTTCTATACAGAAACCCAGCCTGAAACCCTACACAGCCAGCAATGCAGATGGAGAGGACTGACTAACTAAATCAGTTCTATACAGAAACCCAGCCTGAAACCCTACACAGCCAGCAATGCAGATGTAGAGGACTGACTAACTAAATCAGTTCTATACAGAAACCCAGCCTAAAACCCCACACAGCCAGCAATGCAGATGGAGAGGACTGACTAACTAAATCAGTTCTATACAGAAACCCAGCCTAAAACCCCACACAGCCAGCAATGCAGATGGAGAGGACTGACTAACTAAATCAGTTCTATACAGAAACCCAGCCTAAAACCCCACACAGCCAGCAATGCAGATGGAGAGGACTGACTAACTAAATCAGTTCTATACAGAAACCCAGCCTAAAACCCCACACAGCCAGCAATGCAGATGGAGAGGACTGACTAACTAAATCAGTGGGGGCCCTCGGCTGGTAGGGGCAGTAGGGTGTAGGTAGAGGCAGTAGGGTGTAGGTAGGGGCAGTAGGGTGTAGGTAGGGGCAGTAGGGTGTAGGTAGAGGCAGTAGGGTGTAGGTAGGGGCAGTAGGGTGTAGGTAGAGGCAGTAGGGGGTAGGTAGAGGCAGTAGGGGGGTAGGTAGGGGCAGTAGGGGGTAGGTAGAGGCAGTATGTTGTAGGTAGTGGCAGTAGAGTGTAGGTAGAGGCAGTAGGGGGGTAGGTAGGGGCAGTAGGGGGTAGGTAGAGGCAGTAGGGTTGTAGGTAGGCGCAGTAGGGTGCAGGTAGAGGCAGTAGGGGGTAGGTAGGGGCAGTAGGGGGTAGGTAGAGGCAGTAGGGTTGTAGGTAGGCGCAGTAGGGTGCAGGTAGAGGCAGTAGGGGGTAGGTAGGCGCAGTAGGGGGTAGGTAGGCGCAGTAGGGTGCAGGTAGAGGCAGTAGGGGGGTAGGTAGAGGCAGTAGGGTGCAGGTAGAGGCAGTAGGGGGGTAGGTAGGGGCAGTAGGGGGTAGGTAGAGGCAGTAGGGTGCAGGTAGAGGCAGTAGGGGGGTAGGTAGAGGCAGTAGGGGGTAGGTAGGCGCAGTAGGGTGCAGGTAGAGGCAGTAGGGGGGTAGGTAGAGGCAGTAGGGGGTAGGTAGGCGCAGTAGGGTGCAGGTAGAGGCAGTAGGGGGTAGGTAGAGGCAGTAGGGGGTAGGTAGGCGCAGTAGGGTGCAGGTAGAGGCAGTAGGGGGTAGGTAGAGGCAGTAGGGGGTAGGTAGGCGCAGTAGGGTGCAGGTAGAGGCAGTAGGGGGTAGGTAGGGGCAGTAGGGGGTAGGTAGGACTACATCAATTATACCAATAGAAAGAACACTTAGCGACAGAATTTGGAGAATGAACGAACGCGTCTTCTGGGCCCGAAATGTATTAAATACGTAAACGAAAAAGAAAACTTAACCATTACAAATGTAGACAGAGGATAGAGAAAAGCCAACCCCCATATAATCTGAGATGCCTGTAGGGCATATAATCTGGGATGCCTGTAGGGCATATAATCTGGGATGCCTGTAGGGCATATAATCTGGGATGCCTGTAGGGCATATAATCTGGGATGCCTGTAGGGCATATAATCTGGGATGCCTGTAGGGCATATAATCTGGGATGCCTGTAGGGCATATAATCTGGGATGCCTGTAGGGCATATAATCTGGGATGCCTGTAGGGCATATAATCTGGGATGCCTGTAGGGCATATAATCTGGGATGCCTGTAGGGCATACATTAGGGGAATAATAATCTCATACTCAGTTAAATCTGATTTAGAAATTAAAATGTAAGAAAAATGCTATCTTAGAAAAAGCCCATAAAAATCTTTACAAGGAAAATAAGAATATACCATTTCTGAGCTTAAACAGAATACTATCTTTTACTTTTGAATGGAGCCAACAGTTACAGGTTAAACTACATAAAAGCATATCTCTCAGCTCTCACGAAACAAATAAACCGGTTATAATTTTAAAAGCATATCTCTCAGCTCTCACGAAACAAATAAACCGGTTATAATTTTAAAAGATAAAGATACCAATGCAGTAATTTGAAATAACAACCCGATTAATTACAATTTTAAAAGCTTCTATGAAAATGTATATAAATCAGAATTAAACAACAGTTGGAGGGTTCCTAGAGACAAAAAAATGATCAAGGATGGTGGGTTGTCTTTATTACCACATCATGGAGGATGGTGGGTTGTCTTTATTACCACATCATGGAGGATGGTGGGTTGTCTTTATTACCACATCATGGAGGATGGTGGGTTGTCTTTATTACCACATCATGGAGGATGGTGGGTTGTCTTTATTACCACATCATGGAGGATGGTGGGTTGTCTTTATTACCACATCATGGAGGATGGTGGGTTGTCTTTATTACCACATCATGGAGGATGGTGGGTTGTCTTTATTACCACATCATGGAGGATGGTGGGTTGTCTTTATTACCACATCATGGAGGATGGTGGGTTGTCTTTATTACCACATCATGGAGGATGGTGGGTTGTCTTTATTACCACATCATGGAGGATGGTGGGTTGTCTTTATTACCACATCATGGAGGATGGTGGGTTGTCTTTATTACCACATCATGGAGGATGGTGGGTTGTCTTTATTACCACATCATGGAGGATGGTGGGTTGTCTTTATTACCACATCATGGAGGATGGTGGGTTGTCTTTATTACCACATCATGGAGGATGGTGGGTTGTCTTTATTACCACATCATGGAGGATGGTGGGTTGTCTTTATTACCACATCATGGAGGATGGTGGGTTGTCTTTATTACCACATCATGGAGGATGGTGGGTTGTCTTTATTACCACATCATGGAGGATGGTGGGTTGTCTTTATTACCACATCATGGAGGATGGTGGGTTGTCTTTATTACCACATCATGGAGGATGGTGGGTTGTCTTTATTACCACATCATGGAGGATGGTGGGTTGTCTTTATTACCACATCATGGAGGATGGTGGGTTGTCTTTATTACCACATCATGGAGGATGGTGGGTTGTCTTTATTACCACATCATGGAGGATGGTGGGTTGTCTTTATTACCACATCATGGAGGATGGTGGGTTGTCTTTATTACCACATCATGGAGGATGGTGGGTTGTCTTTATTACCACATCATGGAGGATGGTGGGTTGTCTTTATTACCACATCATGGAGGATGGTGGGTTGTCTTTATTACCACATCATGGAGGATGGTGGGTTGTCTTTATTACCACATCATGGAGGATGGTGGGTTGTCTTTATTACCACATCATGGAGGATGGTGGGTTGTCTTTATTACCACATCATGGAGGATGGTGGGTTGTCTTTATTACCACATCATGGAGGATGGTGGGTTGTCTTTATTACCACATCATGGAGGATGGTGGGTTGTCTTTATTACCACATCATGGAGGATGGTGGGTTGTCTTTATTACCACATCATGGAGGATGGTGGGTTGTCTTTATTACCACATCATGGAGGATGGTGGGTTGTCTTTATTACCACATCATGGAGGATGGTGGGTTGTCTTTATTACCACATCATGGAGGATGGTGGGTTGTCTTTATTACCACATCATGGAGGATGGTGGGTTGTCTTTATTACCACATCATGGAGGATGGTGGGTTGTCTTTATTACCACATCATGGAGGATGGTGGGTTGTCTTTATTACCACATCATGGAGGATGGTGGGTTGTCTTTATTACCACATCATGGAGGATGGTGGGTTGTCTTTATTACCACATCATGGAGGATGGTGGGTTGTCTTTATTACCACATCATGGAGGATGGTGGGTTGTCTTTATTACCACATCATGGAGGATGGTGGGTTGTCTTTATTACCACATCATGGAGGATGGTGGGTTGTCTTTATTACCACATCATGGAGGATGGTGGGTTGTCTTTATTACCACATCATGGAGGATGGTGGGTTGTCTTTATTACCACATCATGGAGGATGGTGGGTTGTCTTTATTACCACATCATGGAGGATGGTGGGTTGTCTTTATTACCACATCATGGAGGATGGTGGGTTGTCTTTATTACCACATCATGGAGGATGGTGGGTTGTCTTTATTACCACATCATGGAGGATGGTGGGTTGTCTTTATTACCACATCATGGAGGATGGTGGGTTGTCTTTATTACCACATCATGGAGGATGGTGGGTTGTCTTTATTACCACATCATGGAGGATGGTGGGTTGTCTTTATTACCACATCATGGAGGATGGTGGGTTGTCTTTATTACCACATCATGGAGGATGGTGGGTTGTCTTTATTACCACATCATGGAGGATGGTGGGTTGTCTTTATTACCACATCATGGAGGATGGTGGGTTGTCTTTATTACCACATCATGGAGGATGGTGGGTTGTCTTTATTACCACATCATGGAGGATGGTGGGTTGTCTTTATTACCACATCATGGAGGATGGTGGGTTGTCTTTATTACCACATCATGGAGGATGGTGGGTTGTCTTTATTACCACATCATGGAGGATGGTGGGTTGTCTTTATTACCACATCATGGAGGATGGTGGGTTGTCTTTATTACCACATCATGGAGGATGGTGGGTTGTCTTTATTACCACATCATGGAGGATGGTGGGTTGTCTTTATTACCACATCATGGAGGATGGTGGGTTGTCTTTATTACCACATCATGGAGGATGGTGGGTTGTCTTTATTACCACATCATGGAGGATGGTGGGTTGTCTTTATTACCACATCATGGAGGATGGTGGGTTGTCTTTATTACCACATCATGGAGGATGGTGGGTTGTCTTTATTACCACATCATGGAGGATGGTGGGTTGTCTTTATTACCACATCATGGAGGATGGTGGGTTGTCTTTATTACCACATCATGGAGGATGGTGGGTTGTCTTTATTACCACATCATGGAGGATGGTGGGTTGTCTTTATTACCACATCATGGAGGATGGTGGGTTGTCTTTATTACCACATCATGGAGGATGGTGGGTTGTCTTTATTACCACATCATGGAGGATGGTGGGTTGTCTTTATTACCACATCATGGAGGATGGTGGGTTGTCTTTATTACCACATCATGGAGGATGGTGGGTTGTCTTTATTACCACATCATGGAGGATGGTGGGTTGTCTTTATTAACACATCATGGTTATCATATGGTTCTAGTATGGATGTCATATGGTTGTCATATGGTTCTTAAATGGCTCTAATATGGTTCTCATATGGTTCTAATGTCCCGCAGGGTTCTTGAAGAGTCGGGATCGTTCCCACCAGAAGTTCTACTCCCAGATGATCAAGACCCAGATGTTTATCCGGTTCATTGAGGAGTGTTCCTTCGTCAGCGATAAAGACGCCAGTCTGGCCTTCTTCGATGAGTGTGTTGATAAGGTAAGATATTATTCTCAGTGTATTGATAAGGTAAGATATTATTCTCAGTGTATTGATAAGGTAAGATATTATTCTTAGTGTATTGATAAGGTAAGATATTATTCTCAGTGTATTGATAAGGTAAGATATTATTCTCAGTGTATTGATAAGGTAAGATATTATTCTCAGTGTATTGATAAGGTAAGATATTATTCTCAGTGTATTGATAAGGTAGCGCTGAAGTCATGCGACATGATTCTTTATTAAATCAATGTGCGAAATAACAACGAGAAACACAAGGTCGGCTACCAGCACTAAACCAAAATCCACTAAACAATGATCCACACCGAACAGGTGAAAACCTTGAACTTAAATATGGCCCCCAATTAGAGACAATGCAAAGCAGCTGCCTTTAATTGGGGACCAACACAAAAACATAGAACTAATAATACTAGATCTGTCAGGCTCTGACCATAGATAAATAGATGAGCCAAAGGCTTCCCTATGAACAGAGCCTGACAATATTATTCTCAGTGTGTGGACAAGGTAAGATGATAATGTACTATATTATTCTCAGTGTGTTGATAAGGTAAGATGATAATGTACTATATTATTCTCAGTATGTTGATAAGGTAGGATGATAATGTACTATATTATTCTCAGTGTGTTGATAAGGTAGGATGATAATGTACTATATTATTCTCAGTGTGTTGATAAGGTAAGATGATAATGTACTATATTATTCTCAGTGTGTTGATAAGGTAGGATGATAATGTACTATATTATTCTTAGTGTGTGGATAAGGTAAGATGATAATGCACTACATTATTGGTGTGTGTATCAGGTTCATATCCTGTTGGGTGGTGTGTGTATCTATCAGGTTCATATCCTGTTGGGTGATGTGTGTATCAGGTTCATATCCTGTTGGGTGGTGTGTGTATCAGGTTCATATCCTGTTGGGTGGTGTGTATCAGGTTCATATCCTGTTGGGTGATGTGTGTATCATGTTCATATCCTGTTGGGTGGTGTGTGTATCAGGTGCATATCCTGTTGGGTGGTGTGTATCAGGTTCATATCCTGTTGGGTGGTGTGTGTATCAGGTTCATATCCTGTTGGGTGGTGTGTATCAGGTTCATATCCTGTTGGGTGGTGTGTATCAGGTTCATATCCTGTTGGGTGATGTGTGTATCAGGTTCATATCCTGTTGGGTGGTGTGTGTATCAGGTGCATATCCTGTTGGGTGGTGTGTGTATCAGGTTCATATCCTGTTGGGTGGTGTGTATCAGGTTCAGAGGTGTTTTCCAGCCGTGTGACTAGGCTGGCTGCCTGCCCCAGACTGGGCACCGACGCAGAGGTGGATTCCAGCCGTGTCACACGGCTGGCTGCCGGCCCCAGACTGGGCACCGGCACGCTACGAAGCGTTGTGCCCACCCTGGGCACCGACGCAGAGTTGGGCTCCAACCACAGAGCTGTGCTGGCCTCTGGAGACTCCAGGCTGTCGACCATCGCTGGAGGCTCTGGGCTGTCGGCCGTTGCTGGAGGCTCCTGGCTGTCGGCCGTCGCTGGAGGCTCCGTGGTGTCGACCGTTGCTGGAGGCTCCGGGCTGTCGACCGTCGCTGGAGACTCCGGGCTGTCGGCCGTAGCTGCAGGCTCCGGGCTGTCGGCCGTAGCTGTAGGCTCTGGGCTGTCGACCGTCGCTGGAGGCTCCGTGCGTGGAGCAGGCACGGGCCATACCGGGCTGAGGGAACGCACCACTGGTCTGGTACGATGAGCAGGCACGGCTGTACCGGGCTGGGAGAACGCACCACTGGTCTGGTGCGAGGAGCAAGCACGGGCCGTACCGGGCTGGGGGAACGCCCCACTGGTCTGGTGCGAGGAGCAGGCACGGACCGTATCGGGCTGGGGGAACGCACCACTGGGCTGGTGCGAGGAGCTGGGACGGGCTGTACCTGGCTGGGGACACGCACCGTTGGACTGGTGCGCGGAGCGGGCGCGGGCCGTACCGGGCTGGTGGTGCGCACCGATGGTGTGGTGCGCTGAGTCGGTCTCCTCCTTCTCCGACTCTGGACCGGCGTTGGAGGCACCGGACTGGGAACTGGCACTGGAGTACGACTGTACCTGTCGTCCCTTCTCCACCGCCAATCCCCATCCTGTGAGGGTTCCTCCAGGAACCCCCACGAGTGCAGTGGTCAGGGCTCTTCACCTTCGATCCCCGACCACCCCCATAGCCCCACCACCAAAATCAGTTTGGGGGGTTTTCTGGGCTCCAGGCTGGTCCTTTGCCTTTCTGGCCCGTCGACCTCTTCCCTGATGACGGCGAGTATTCATCCTCGGTAATTTTTCTCCCAATGTCAGTCCCCGCTGCGTCCCTGGTTGGTGGATCATTCTGTCACGGTTTGGAGTTAAGGGACGGTAAACGGAGCGCTGGTGGAGTGTCATCCTTTTTATTAAATGACATGGAATCACGAAGCATAGAACAAAAAGAGAGTGACTTACATGAGTTCTGCAACAGGCAGACAAACAAG
This sequence comes from Thymallus thymallus, assembly GCA_023634145.1. Lineage (NCBI taxonomy): Eukaryota > Metazoa > Chordata > Actinopteri > Salmoniformes > Salmonidae > Thymallus > Thymallus thymallus. Next base: position 36,581,665 of record CM042392.1, read on the forward strand.
CAATGATCCACACAGGTGGATGTGAGAGGTGCCTAAATACTATCCCCAATCAGAGACAACACTAGACAGCTGTCTCTGATTGGGGATCATTAACTTTCCCTAACTGATGTGAGGACTGGATTGTGGCTATTCTACTCCCCCTGGTGGGAGTCAGCGGCCTAACCACAACCCAGCCCTTACACAGGGCTGCAACAGAGAGGAGCTTTATCACTCAGTCAAGTTAAAGACATGAGATCACAGTCGCACTGAGGAGGAAGAGGTAGACTGAGGAGGAAGATTAGGAGGAGGAAGATGAAGATGAGGAGGAGGAGGAGGAAGAGGAGGAGGAGGAGGAAGATGAAGAGGAGGACGAAGATGAGGAGCAGGAGGAGGAGCATTTTGGGTTAACCTTCAACTCCATCTCCATCCTCAACGCTACACTGAACAGAACAATACAGTACAATACAATACATTGCTATACAATACAGTTCACAGTAGAATGAAATAGCTTGCTTTGCTCTCTCTACTCTCTCTAATGACTGACATACTGACATGCTGGAACCAAACCAGAACCAAACCAGAACCAAACCAGGCCATCCTGCCAGATCCACTGCTTTGTGTGTGTGTGTGTGTGTGTGTGTCTTCATAGAGCAACATGACATTATAGAATTATGTTCAGGTCAGTGGAGGCTGGATTCATGTAGACTAGGAGAGTGGGAGGGGAGGGGGGAGGAGAGGAGAGGAGAGGTGGATTTGACGTATCCTTGGCAGGGCTGTTAGATCATTGTAATGGGGTAAGTAGAGGGGAGGGGGGAGGAGAGGAGAGGTGGATTTGACGTATCCTTGGCAGGGCTGTTAGATCATTGTAATGGGGTAAGTAGAGGGGAGGGGGGAGGACTATGATGCTGAGTTATGACCCTGATAGACATGGGCTCATATTAATGCTTGTTTGTCTGGATCTGATCTGGCCTGGAATCTGTGTTCTCCTCTCTGACTGACATGATCCAAGTGGTCTTCTAATTCAGACAGCTGCTCCTAGATCAGATGTTTTCTCATTATCTCTGGCTGATATGATGCAAGTGGTCTTCTAATTCAGACAGCTGCTCCTAGATCAGATGTCTTCTCATTATCTCTGGCTGACATGATGCAAGTGGTCTTCTAATTCAGACAGCTGCTCCTAGATCAGATGTCTTCTCATTATCTCTGGCTGACATGATCCAAGTGGTCTTCTAATTCAGACAGCTGCTCCTAGATCAGATGTCTTCTCATTATCTCTGGCTGACATGATCCAAGTGGTCTTCTAATTCAGACAGCTGCTCCTAGATCAGATGTCTTCTCATTATCTCTGGCTGACATGATCCAAGTGGTCTTCTAATTCAGACAGCTGCTCCTAGATCAGATGTTTTCTCATTATATCTGGCTGACATGATGCAAGTGGTCTTCTAATTCAGACAGCTGCTCCTAGATCAGATGTCTTCTCATTATCTCTGGCTGACATGATCCAAGTGGTCTTCTAATTCAGACAGCTGCTCCTAGATCAGATGTCTTCTCATTATCTCTGGCTGACATGATCCAAGTGGTCTTCTAATTCAGACAGCTGCTCCTAGATCAGATGTCTTCTCATTATCTCTGGCTGACATGATCCAAGTGGTCTTCTAATTCAGACAGCTGCTCCTAGATCAGATGTCTTCTCATTTTCTCTGGCTGACATGATC